>JAEUYN010000401.1:0-438672 GCA_018257835.1 Euura lappo | reverse complement strand
GTTATAGATAATTTATTTAGTTATTTAAATTCGTCTTTGGCAGACTGTATTTAATCAAATTGTCGATCAGGTAGATAGATACGATAATAATTATCGACGGTTTGATTTGAGGAAAATGTGAGACAGTTCGTGTCCTATGTTTCATTTTATTATCTTCGTTTCTTTTTTTTTTCAAACCTTTTAATATTATTTTTATTTTGTGTGAACGATAAAAACAAACTTCTGAAACAATTTTGTGTAATAAATGTCCAGTACCTAATCGTTGTTATTTTTTTCTCCGTAAAACTATTAATGTAGAGACGATAAACGACTACATACTCACAGGATTATTAATTTTATTGCAGATTTTTTTTTCTTGTTGCGTATATGTCATGGATATAATTTAGTTTCTTTGTGACTCAATATTTCATATATTTTATGAAATACCTAATTCGGATAAAATGAAGAGAAAATGGAAAAAAAAAACGCTCCTAAGCTAATAATAATTACACTGAACAAATAATAATACTAATAATTTATAGACATTTTTATCACTAATTAATAGATCCGATATAAATCAAAATCATGATTTATTTTCTGTAAATAATAAGGATGATGTTTGGTTAAACTTTCAGATACATGGAGTAAAAATATCCAAAATCATGTTTGGAAAAGAAATTTTTTTCAGAACATTAAAAAAAATTCGATCCGTTAGATGTTTTGAAGATTCATAATTAATCAAAGTTCATTAAAAATACGATAAAAAATTCGTCAATTTATTTGGATCAAAAGTTGTGAGGGAAAATAATCGGGTCGAATTTGCATTTAATGGCTTCAATATAAATCTATATATAAGGTTAAATAACGACCCGCACGTTCAGTAGTGACGTATTTTACCGCGAATTTTTAGAATTGTTTATCTAGAGTATGAAAAACATTTGCCTTCCCACGCTGGTTTGAAAATAATAGTAATAATAACGGAAGAAGAAGATGAAAAATATGGACAGTAACCAATACTAAGACATTCTAGTGAAAATTGTTTCGTCCATATCCTTCTTCTCAACATTGGTTTTTGTCATATTATTTGATATCGTACAGAAATTTCTTCGAGCCAATCTTACCCAGTGATGTATAAATTGGGATCAACACAATTTATAAATTGGAGAGAAAAAAAAGGGAAACAATTTTTTTTTTTGTTATTGCTCTACTAATTTTTAGTGATGATGAATGATCGATATAAGACAATTTTTTTTGCGTCACACCTGTACGGAAAGTTTGATTTTTTAAGACTGTGTAGCGTGCGGAAAGTTCCTCATTTCCGAACAGTGCGAAAAACTTCATAATTGACGAATATCGCGAATACTTTTCGCACTTGTGACACAATCTACTATTTCCTCGTTTAAAAAGTCGAGTAAAAAAACCACAGTCAATTTTTTTTTTTTTTTTTTTTTTGAAATTACTAAGATCTTTCTTTTTCTCTCACGTTTGTCGTGCGTAGCTTACGGTTACCCAGTCCCACCACGCGTTTCTCTCTGAAGCTTCATTATAATAATCCTTAACATACTTTACAATGAGCCATATACACTATGACATGGGGAGATCGTAACGTAGCGATACTACGTTATGGCTTATGATTACACCCCTCTGCTAAATAACACCGACGCGATGCGACGCTTGTTATTTATCATCAGTTATCTCTCTCTCTCGTCCTATGTCTCTTTCTACGCCTCAGCGAAAACCATCTGTGATCAGAAACCCTAAGTAGATAAATATATGTTTGAAAAAAAACTATGTATATAGTAAATATAAATTTTTTAAACGTTATAAGCGATAAATAATTCAAATTCAATTAAATTTTATCGCGAAACAATTGGTCATAGGTGTTGACAACTGGGACATCCGGTTGGTGTAAATTCCGTTTATAATTCTGACGATTTCTCCGTTGGTGCGGTTATATACTCTGGATTTATTCACTATGTCTTTACTTTTATATACCTTTAGCTTTTTATACACGTATGAATAATTGCGCAAATTAATTTTTTGTTTATTAATCTTTTTTTTTCTATTATGCGCTGGACATTTATGTTAGTTTAATTATGCATAAACACGATAATGCGTGTCTATATATAGTTTGATATTCTATTGTGAGACGTAATATAATATTATATAGGACGACAACCAATCGTTGAATCATAGGAGAAAGTACATCAAACCACACTTTCAGTCAACCTCCACCTCCACATCCACATCCACCTAAATCTCTAGTATCTATTCCCCGTTGTTCTCTCTTATCTGAAATTTACCAGCGACCTATAATTGGCATGACTCTACTCTACTGTGTAAATAGAAATAGAAATAGAAATAGAAATAGGTGTGTATTTATATATTTCTAATTTTTATGACGTCGATACGCTAAATAAATTTAACCCACACTCTCGCAAAAACGTACAAATAACCACAGTAGAAAATCTAACGATCAAATTGACCGTATGACTCGGCTATTCTACTCGTTCAGCGATTAGATCTGGATCTGCGCATGCGCGAGCTACGCTGCCATCTAGCGGAGCGCCTATTACAGTCGAATAGCGGAGGTCGAGCGTAACCTTTGAGGTTTAGAGACCGATATCTCTTGTTGGTGTATCGTATTGATTTATTTTGCGAACGGCTTAACCACGTAGTGATCAGGTTCTTCCGGCAAACTTCTACATACTCGTCAGCCTCTTGGCACGACACCCACCTCATTCATCGTTTGGGAGTGAAAAATGTTACGCCGGAAGTCCGTACTACTTAATCTTGATGGTACATGTTACAATCTGGGCTGTCCGAAGACTGTGGGTCTGCCTGAATCTGCGTAGTGTGACAAAAGATGTTTAATTTTTTTTTAATTAACCGTAGAAAGAATAAATATGTCGAATAATATTAATTTTACAAATTTGTGCTATAAAAAATTTAAATAATTTAACAAAGTAATTTGTGACATTTTATTAGATTCAGATTATATATGATTCTTCAGGAATCAAAATTCCCTTCTAAATTCAATTTTCTACAATATTCGTAATTTATGAACATAATTATGATGAGTAAAAAAAATTGAGGCTGATGAATACTAATTGTGAAACACATTCGTGGTGTTCTGCTAGTGTTTTTTCTATTCTTCTATATTTATTTCTTTATCTCTTTAAGTTTGATATTGTAATAATAAAATGACGTTAAAAACTCGGAACTTCATAAAATTTTCTAGATTCTTTAAGATGCTTGGAACTTGTTTATTTATTTATTTTTTTATATTTTTTTATCAAGAGAATTAAACGACTTTGTTCATCACCCGAAATTTAACTACAAATTTGATTTATATTTATTACAAGTTCTTTGATTTCGGATCCAGGATTTAAGTTGTAGATTCAGACGCGATTGGATTTTTATTTTTTTTTTTAACGCAAGTGCATGTAACAAAATACATGACGAAATTATTAGAAGTTAGTAGTGTCGCCGGTATATCAACAACGTCAGTCTCGCTCCTCATCCTCTTCGGCATAATTTGCACATCAAAGAAGATCAAAAACAGCAACGAAAATAGATGTGTATAGTATATATGATGTAGTATATCCGTGACTCTCACTTGAGATAATGACGGTAAACAATTCGCGGAACTATTCCCCCCCCCTATTTCTTCGTCATTTATAAATTCACCAGAAACCGTATAGTGTTTATTTGTTGTTGGTTTTTTCGTTCATAATTCTTACCGAGTCCCGAGAATTATGTCTTTAGTTAATTTATTTCTTTCTCAAATTTTCTCATAGAATAAGAATCTTTGCAAATCATGAAGAAAAATATATATATATATATATTTAACGGATAAATGACGATAAATAAAAATTTTGTGGGTTCAATAAACCAAAAGACGTTTCGGTCAGGGAATGTCTGGTCATCCTTAGGTCAGAAAAAAAATGTACAGTTTGAATAACCCAAAAGAATATTTGGCAATGATTATCCTAAATTGTTTTTCAAGAATAATTAATAATAGATCGGCAATATTTAAAAATAGAAATATGATGATATAATACCGCGTACATGATATGTCTGTAATAAATTTCTATGTCGTGCCACGATTGGCAAAAAAATAGTTAGATGATGGGTAGTAACGGTGTTTGCATAGTCACTTGAGTGGACCGCGCGTCAACGGGTTTGGGCCAAGGCTGTCACACATCGGCCTTTCCTCGCCTTTTCCCGAAGATTTACAACAACAACAAAAAAAAAGTTTTTTTAAACGTCTGTCTCTGTATATAACGTTTACTTCATTATTTACTGTATATATGTTATAGATATAACATATAATACCATAATTATCACCCGAACTAGCGACTCTTTTTTGTGACGGTAAAGATATCAAGATAATATAAATAAAAATTATGTCTTGTTTCAATAAACTAGATCATGATTTTTATTGCTATTTTATTAGGCTATTAATAAAGAAAAATCGATACTATATCTATTTTCGACGTCATAATTGATGTTGCTAACTGTGAAACTAACATCGAATGTAATTAAATATCTTGTTTTTTTTTTATGATGATTTATTGAATGTAGAGAAGCTTTTAGTCTACTTTTTCTTTTCGTACTATCTCTATCTACTATTATTTTTATAGCTAGTGATATCTCAATTATGATTGCATCATATTACGTTTCGGTGAAGCCTATTGAATCATCATTTCAAAAGTAAAAGTATAAACGGTGAAATTATTATTCTTATTATTATTATCATTTCTTCTCAACTGCACAGTTTTGCGTCAGCCGTATAGAGTATGCACTGATAAAATAGATGAGGGGTTTTCCGCGAAAGAGAAATGAGGAAAAAAATATTGATAAAAATAAAAAATGATCCCTATACCTGCACGGTTGTAAATAATAATTATATAGAAGTGAAAGCGATCTTGAGTGTATCTTCCAATGCAGCGAACAACAACGCGCAGTTGTTTTGTAACGGTTGCAATAATTGTCAGCATATTGTTCATGCGGTTGTAAGACACAGTAACTGAACCTCGACACGCCATTTCTTAACTCATTATTTTATCACTAACCCGTGTCCCACACAATAATTAAAGTTTTGTCTTACTTTCACAATTTTACGAAAACCTGAACCCCCCATACATGCATCTGTTTTTTTTTTATTTATTTTTTGTTTTATATGAAATAGAATATTTTTCTTCAACCTTATTTACTTTTGAAATTGTTGTCTTAGTATTTGTTTGTTAAAATTGATATCTGTTTTTTTTTTTTTTGTCTGTAAAATTGAAATTATACTTTCAAAGCCCATTAAAGGATCTTTAAACAAAGAAGAAGATAAAATTGTTCTATTATCGCAAGAATAATTATATGCCAGTAGCTCAATTATCCGTCAATTATTATTGTTAGTGGCATTCAATTTATCTCGATTTGTTCTGTTCAAGCATAACCTATAATTCTTGGTCATTAATTTAAGGATGATACGATAATTAAGGGAAATCTTAATTTCGTTATAGTCTTTAAGATTTTGCTCTTTAATTGAAAAAGAAAGTTCGATTACCTCAGAAAGTTTTTTCTTCCTTCTAAATCTACGAAAGCAGAGATTAAAAAAAAGAAACACTTTTTAAACATGTCGCTTGATTTTGAAGTCGAAAAATTGTGGTTCAAAGGTAAATTATCTACATCCCAATGAACCAACAGAAAAAAAACAAAACAATTATATCATTGAAATAATTGATCCAAAACAATTTTGATTTTTTTTTCACACTTTCGCAACAGATATTCTGTATTTTTGGATTATAGCAAAAGGGAATAGTATATTACACACCTAGGGCGGGAAAGTAGGCTATTCCAAACTGCACGTGAGATTGACACCCGAGCCGAAGGCGAGGGTGGCAAGAACGCAGTTTGGGATGGCCTGTTTCACGCCCGTGGGTTGTATACTATTTTTCACCACCCCCTGCATTCGGAAAGCACGACTTCCCGTTCACGCAGCGGGCCGAAAGTCGTACTTTCCGTGCAGGTGTGGTGAAATAGTATATTACGATACTAGTGCAAAAGGTTTGTTTTCGCACGAGTGGGACGTTTGTCGCCCGAGCAAACCCAGGGTGACAATCTCACGAGTGGAAAAACGACTTTTGCACATGTATCGAACCAAATTTTATATCACAAACGTGGGTGAAGTCCGATTATACGCACGCTCGCGTGCGTAAAGTCGCACTTCACGCACGGAGTGATATAAAATGATATTATGTATGATTTCTTTTCATCCTTCCTATACCATTCAATTAATGTATGTAGAACTTCTCGGTACATGTATATTATAATCTACTTCCGGAACTCGTATCTGGTACCGTGAACACTTGACAGTTTACACTATGGCGTAGGTACTGTGGCAACTTATACTTTTGTATATTGTCAATTTATTGCGGCGTTGTCGCTAGGGATTTGGAGTGGGTGTCTAGACGTTGAAAACGACCGAATGTCGAGAGTTGCAGTGGTCGTGGTAAACTGGCTATAGATCCAACTGAGGGACGATGGCCTCCATACATGAGATCCTTACCCGGTAATACATCCAACGAAAATGAGAAAAATAATAGTACATTGTGTATCAAGGGCGCAAAGAACTATTTTTCGAGTGGGACATTTTTAGCACGAGCCAAAGAAGAGTGTACTGCAATCACACCCGCCAAAATACACGATTTTTTTCTCAACACCTGGTCTGCAAAACAGCACTTTGCGCCCGAGGGCCGAAAAGATCTGTTTTGCGCCCGCTCAAGAGGTATGAAAAGTGGCATTTTGCGACCGGGTGTGAGAAAAGAAAATTAAAGACAGTAGGAAACTGCTGCGCAGTTTTTCTCAAGATTTTATTATACCACGAAAACCGACCCACTTTGCTATTTATAGGCCATTCAAATCAGACAAAAATATTGCGTGTCTAATGACATAAGGTCGTAAGCGCCAAAACACGATTTTGGTGGCAAAAGTATAATTATAAAAGTATAATCGTATAATTAATTTTTTTTCGCCATTCGCTCTAAAAATGATCAAAACGTATAGGTCAATTGAAATTAGGAGATCGAAAATGTAAATGCAAAAGGTCGTATGCTGGGCGAATACGTCATTCTTTCATTACAATTTTTGAGGAAAATAAAAAAATAGTAAAAGCAGAAGGTCGTATTCGCCGTTACTTTATTTTTTTTTTATTTATCATGATTTGTCCAAATATAGTTATAACAATTTGTAAAACGCAGAGAAAAATCGGAATCGACAACGTTTCGACAATTCATAGAAAAAATACCTATATCAAGGTAAAAGCGGAAGGACGTAAGCGCCAATTAAATAAAAAAAAAAATTGGCGGATACGACCTTCTGCAATTGATGGAAACCTTTTTTTTTTCTTTACGAAGTTAGGACTGTAAGGTCGTATCCATCAGTACATACGACCTTTTGCTTTTAATTGACCTAGTATTAAATTTCAACGTTTATGAACGTCTCCGACCTTTTGCCGTTACGAAAACAAACAGTCGTATATTGGCTCTTACGACCTTATGTTATTATAGACACGCGATATAGCGAGTAGAAAAATTAATAATTGAAGATCTGTAATTGGTAGAGACCTTTATCTTGGTGCTCGAATTTAGTTTTTTCATCATATCTCGACAACCGTTGATCGTATCGTCACGGAGGTTATTATAAAAAATGAAGCTTACTAAATTCTCTACAAAAAAGTTCAGCTACATTTTTTTCGTATCTTCGATAGTTTCTCTCTAATACATCGGTGAATAACGTACATAATTCTCGAAAGCTGCTATGTCGAGAAAGTGGGTGGTCTTCCCTTTGGATTATTGTCTATGAATGAAATTTAATCTCTGACTTTGAACTTCCAATCTTGAAACATGTTCGACCTAATTTGGGTCGAGCGATTTAAGCTCAGAGTGTTTTATCGGAATTCTTTGATTTAAGATACTTTCACGTGAATGGATAATTATATCGTCTATCACAATTCATTAATTTCTGTAATACTAATAAAAAAAGTTCACTAAATTCGTTTTATCGCCCCTATAAAATTCTAAAATGTATATTAAGAATTAGTGAAATATTGAACGGAGAAATATGAGAATGAATATTAAAATTTGCAATCTGAAGTCTTAACTCCGTAAGTAATTCGAGGCTGAGACTCGGAGTCCTGATCCTAAATTCTTAGTATTTGCACCGTGTGGTTCGCGCGGGTTCTTCTTCGACGGCGTCGTTTGTGTCTGGTAAATATGCCGCCAAAGCCGACGACTCGACTGATTGAACCAACGAAAACCACGACCAAACTCATTCGATCATATTTCACGCGACTTATCTTCACTAATTGTAAAATAGATTTGTTCTTTCGACCCTTATATATACGATACCTAAACAAATTTCAATTCCAATTTATTTCATTCATTCTTGTATTGCTAAGAAAATAATTCAGGTCATCATCATTTATTATCTTGAAAATTGAAAAAAATATATATTCTTATGAAGTGAATTCAATTTTTTCTACCGAATGCTAATTTCGTATAGTCAATGCCATTTTATTCATTTTTGCGCGGAACTGAAATATTTTTGCATTTATTTATTTATTTATTCGTTCGGATATATCTGAGTGTCGGTAAAAATCGACTACAGCACCGCCTCAATATAATATTAATACAGTAAATAAGGACTAAAGAGCGAGGGGGATAAATAAAAAATGGGAGAAACTGCGATGTTGACTAGACACGTTCCGCTTGATAGTTACGTGTAGTAGGCTAGAGATAAACCTATGATACACGTGGTTAGTGTATGTGGGTATGACATGACATGACATGATATGATATGATATGATAAACTGTTGAATGACTATGGAGATATCTTGAATCGATACAGCTCGCGTTTGCCGATGGATATATTGGGTCATTATCTTTCGCCATAATCGACCATCTTGCGGTTTACTTAGCTTTAGGCGTATATACCGGGTAATGAGAGAATGGTGGTGGTGGTGGTCGTGGTGAGCGACGCTGCAACGTCAGAGAGAAGAGAAGGGAATGCAGGGACCCGCGCGGACCTTACCGATCATCTCATATCCGCCAATTATCGGTACTAAATTTTTACGACCCGTGGATAATGCATCGAATATCCATCTACCCACCTATCCTATCCACCTACCTACCTACCTTATACCCTAACCTAACCACTCGACCTGTAAATTCGGACACAAAACCGCCGCTGGTTTGTTTTTCTTTTGTTTTTATTCTTAAACTTTCGCATCCGGATGGATGACGGGACGGTCCTCGCGCAAAATTTTTCGCCTTCAGTTTTTTTTTCCATACATATACTATACAGGGTGAATTCTTAACGACTCGTTGATCAGAAGTTAGCTAGAATCGAAAAATGAGTATTCGGACACTTTAATTGGTTCAGAAATGTCTGAAAGCTTGTTTCAAGATTCTAGACAACTTCAGATGAACGAGTCGTTGAGAATTCATCCTGTATATACAGGGTGAGTTATCTCCGGGTCTGAACGAGGGAGGGGCTTATCACTGCTGATGCTCCGCCCCTCGGCGTATCAGAAACTGTTTTCATTCGAAATTCAACAGTACCTTACTCGACCAGACCAAGCATCGATGGCTTGATGTAAAATTTGATTTTGATAACAGTTTGTGACACGCCAAGGGGCGGAGCATCAGCAGTGATAAGCCCCTCCCTCGTTCAGACCCGGAGATAACTCACCCTGTATATATATATTGACGATCTAGAATCAGTGGCTATAAATCTGTCTACATAATCCTCGTAAAAATCATTTTGCATCATCATTAAATAGATCGTGAGCATGTTTTCCGCAATACTGATAAGGTGATGAAGGGATTGCGATAATGTATTGCTATTTTTTTTTTTCCGAATAAGTCGATTTTATTTCACTCCGTGCGTAAAGCGCGACTTTTCGCACGCAAGCGTGCGTATAATCGGACTTTACCCGCGTTTGTGATGAAAAATTTTGTTCGATACATGTGCGAAAGTTGTTTTTCGCACTTGTATCGAAATATACTATTCATTGACGTTTCTAATCAGCTCAACTTTCAATCTTTCGACTTCTATGAGGAGATATCGATGTTAGTTTTGTTTTTAAATACACGTGCTGAACGAATCGATATCTAGTCACATTTTTCCTCACGAAATATTGATGTTCGATTATCCGAATGGGGATCCAATACCAATTAGTTCGGATAATCGACGATATTCTGTAGCTAAGTTTACATTGAGGCGCGATTATGTAGGCAGTCTCGTTTAACGTCGTCGTGGTTGTAGAAAAGAGAACAAGAAGAGACTCTCCTCATCCTTTATACTCTCGTCTCGTCTCGTCTCGTCTCGTCTCGTCTCGTCGTGTCGCGTCCGTTAAATAAATAAGTACGAATAAAAAAGAAAATAAAATGAAAAAAGATACATAGTGGTGCGGTGGTTGCGGCTGTCTTACGAACCAACGAGTGGAGTGTTGTGTCTGACTTTGAGGGAGGGATCGGATGCGGATAGTATATAGTATATATTATACCGCAACGCTGCAATCTCTGCACTTCTTACCACCTTTAACGAACAGATTGAACGACAAATTGACAAGATCTCGACACTCGAGATGCGTGGGAATTTATACCACTAGCCGAGCGACTGGCCAAAGATTTTGATTTTTTCTCACAATTTTTGTCAATTCTTACGATATTTGAAGAGGTTTACACATAAAACTTGTATTAGTTATAGTAGGAAAAGGAAATAATCGAATATCTGCGCCTATCTGGCATGAAATATAATATAAAATTGTCGATTAAAAACCAGAAAATTGTCTGAAAGATTTTCCTTTGCTTCGCATGTTTCAGATTGGTTCCCAAAGATGTGTTGTGTGGATACCGGTGGGACCGGAAGCAGTGGTCCACCTGGTGGCAGAGGTAGCTACGAACGTCTTGGCTCGGCACCGACTTTGTTCGAGTTGAGCAATATGCACCTGCTCAATAATCGTGGTGAACAAGAAATCGACAATGAGAAACAGGTATGTGGTATCAAACGTAACGAAAATACTCATCTATATTGAGATACGACACATGCAGCGCAACGGTAACGCGTATCACGTCTGGTGGCGGAAAAACGAAGCTCCGCAGTAGAGATGTAGCGAAAGAAAAAGAAAAAAAAATTAAAGGGGATTAGATGAGTTTACAAAAGGTTACAAAAGGTTACAGAGATTTAAAAAATGGAAGCAAGGTGACGAAAGACTGTGAAAGGTTAGGAGAGATTATCAAGATAATAGCAAGATTACAAAGACTGCAGCAATGAGATTCCTAAGTTTATACAATTGATTACAGGGGTAACAAAACTTTAGGTGTGCCAGATTACAGCAGTAACTATAACCCTTCGATGTTATCGTTATTACGAGAAAATGTGTGATAAGAAAAAAAAAAAAAACAATGAAAATACACCATCAAAACGACAGACGTTGATAAAAGATGTTGATTACAGAATAAACACTGAATTCAGGATTGGCTGCCTCACTGCTGCTGCGTGATACAGAAATTCTGATTAGTAAAAACAGGAAATTGTCATCATTGAAAAAGTTGTGCCAGGCTCTAGATTTAGATTTTCAATTCAATATTTATCGTGAATTCGATCGTTAAAATTGGGATAAATAGTTTCAAATCTCGCGGAAACCTTTTAGGACACTAATAATAAACAGGTTTTCCAAAAAATATGTTAACAAATTAGGCAGTAGAACCACGCGTGTATTATATTCGACGAAAGTACTGGCTTCCCCCTCCCTGTATCTAGTTCTGCCCAGGCGGCGCGCAGATCGATGCGCGCGCAGTCCGATGAATGGGGTGAACGGAGTCTGTCGAATAATCGAGGTTTGACTGTATAATTGAAGTGTATCGAATGAAGTAACAAATTTCCCAGTAAATGTTTGATGGTTTTTAGTTGTTTAGTATTTCAAAATTTGATTTACCCACTTTTATCATAATTTCTTATCTTTCTGATCGATAATGTTATCGGTTGTGTATAAATATGTATACATATGTCGTCGATAGTTTTATCTCTTACGTACGATCTAATGTCGTATCACATCAAGATAGATGTGTTACTACAGATTTACTCAACCTATACGAACACGTGTGATTTTCCATGAATGAAAACGTGCGTGGTAACGTGCGATAAAAGCCTAGTTTTAATCGCACATCGGTTAAAGCGCGATTGCGAATAGTAAAACGATAGGTTTTTCGGCTGATACCTATCTATTTCACCCTCTCTAAATTTTTTGGAGTGAAAACTCACTCCAGTGGAGTGAAAATTCACTCCTGAGATACTGAAAACAGCGCGAATCCAATAGAGTGAATATTCACTCCAATAGAGTGATTATTCACTCTAATCGAGTGAAATGTCACTCTTCGTTGGAGTGATCTGTTCATTCAAATCGCTTGGAGTGAAAAATTTCACTCTAATGGAGTGGAAAAGTCACTCCATTCATTGGAGTTGCGCTGTTTTCACTCCAAAATATTTAGAGAGCCGTTACTTTGCTTATTCTCACTGCTACATATATCTAGTATACTAGTTGATACCGAAGGATTAAAATAATCTTTGACCTTGAATGTACCTACATCTCGTTACATCCAAACACCGACTTGCCACACGTTATGTTTTTTCTTGCTATCATCGTCATCATTATTATTATCATTATCGCTACTTTTTTGCGTCTCAAATTCAAATACACAGTCCGACGGAAATAGTATATAAAAAAAAAAAAAGGACAAAAATCTGTTGTGCACGTGTCGATTATTTATGTAGTATATTGATCAGGTTTATAAACGATCGACAGATTTTCAATACAATTTTCATTCATGGTCGCGATGTACTTCTTGGTGTGTGTCTTCAATATTTTTCTCCAAATTGAAAGAAAAATTGAAAAAGTTGATGCAAAAAAGTCACGAATTCTTTTTCATGGTGGCCCACGGTCAGGGAAAACCGGGAAATGTCAGGGAAAACAAAAATTGGTCAGGGAATCAGGGAAATGTCAGGGAATTTCAAAATTGGTCAGGGAAAAGGTAGAAGAAATTGATTAACCCGTCAGGGAAAAGTCAGGGAATTTTTTTCCCGAAAAAAAGTGGCCACCGTGTTTTTGAATATCCTTTTTTTTTCTTTTGTTATATTCCTAGACGTAAACGTAAACGTAAACTTTTGTGTCAATTTGATTGAATATAAATTTTGAGGCTATAAGTTTTTTCAAATATCATCTTCAATTTCGTGTCCTCAAGTTATTTGACATTAGAAGCCGAAGAATCCCGAAAACTTCTGAAAGAAGTTGCATAATTGATATAAAAAAATTGATAAACAAAAAATTGATGCGCTAACTTTGACGTAATTGATTGATATTTGGTGACAATTGTATGAACATTTGTTTATGTTTGAAATTGAATATTTCAACCAGCATGTGTAAATCGTGAAACATATTAGAAAAATTTGTTTCTTACAATTAGAGGAAAAATTTTATGTCGAAGATAGATAGACAGGTTTGCGATAATCATCTGGGTCACTGGTACTATGCAAAAATTCACATTTCAATCAATGGTCTCATACTGTCATGGTTTGAGAGAAATAAAACATCCGCGTCGCGTTTGAAAATGTTTCATCAACATTTTTTCGAAAACTTTTGTAAACTCTTTTACAAACTTTTTGTTATTACAAACGTCTCGTTATTAAATTACCTCTTAAATTTTGTTTAATAAAATAGAATAATAATTGTGAAATTACATAATCTTACAATTAGCTCATAATTATGTTCATAGCTGATGAAAATTCTGGTCATTTCTTTCGGTTTTGTAATGTATGTAAAATTTAATCGCATTCACTTCGTAACTTGAAAAAATCTTTTGTCTCTAATTTCAGGAAGAGTTATGCTTTTACAACGACGATCACAGCTTTCAAACCGTTATAGTTGAAAAAAATCTCTGCGCAAGTGACCTCTGCCAATTGTTGGCTTTGAAAAATCGTGTAGCCAAAGACGTCTCGTGGACGATCGTCGAGTCCTGGCCCGAATTAGGATTAGGTAAGTGTCAAAAAAAAAAAAAAAAATGCTTCATCTTACATCCATGTACGGAAAAAAAAAATTTTTAAGTAAATTTCAAAAATCGAAGATTGAAAAATTATTCAATCAAAATTATTAAATAATTATTAATAAAATGTTTGAAAAAATGGAAAATCATCAAAAAATTAGTAACATCATTTTTCATCAATCTTATGTATATATCGGACCCCTCAAATCACAAACTGTTACATCTCGAAGATACTACTGATTCAATCGATGATATATTAATTTAAATTCTTTGAATTTAACAAGTGCAAAAAAAAAAAAAAAAAATTATCGTCATTAGCAAAACAAAACTTTCATATATATAAATGAAACTGAATGAATTACCATAAAGTTGCCACTTCTTTTTATCCTTTTATACACAATATCTAAGACATATTTTTTTATGTTAGAATATTATTTTGAGCATACACGATATTATAGTTTGATATACTCATTGTCAATATTATAATATTTAAAAAATTTTAATAAACAATTTGCACGTGTCGTCAATCTTAGAATCTATTAGACGTAATAGACAGTGGTATAACGGCGTCTTGGCAAGGCCAGTACTCTAGGGTGGAGGGGGGGACAAGAGATCATCGCACCCGTTCGATGTAAACAACAAACCAACAAGATAGTTAAATAATAGAGAGAGAGAGAGGAGATATCGCGTAGATTACAGTCTAAAATGATTCACGAATTCAAAGGAGGGGCATTGGGATTTCTTGGGTTTATTCATCCCGATATATTGTTTTTGTTTAACGAATTCTGTTCGTAGAAGCCAAAGTGGCACCGATTTCGCGTCCAGTCATCGATTAGTAATTCTTTACACGTATGTATCCTGGAATTTTGTTCAATTTGTATTTGGGTTTCTTTTTTTTTTTTTTTCTTCATCTCTGATGAATATAATAACTATTATGACGTAGACGATATAAGTAACGTGTGTATTTTTTATTTTGTCCTCATTGGTTTTTTTTCCTCGTGGGTCATCGAATCGATCTACCCAGATAATATCTGATATATCTCTCACACGTGTCAGTGCTTCGAATTTTTTATCGGCAAATTTTCATCGCTTAAAGTGTGAATCGGCGAATCTAGAAGATTTAAATAATTCTTATGTGTGTATTTTTTTTTTTCTGTTCCTCATTGGTTTTTTTCCTCGTGAGTCATCGAATCGATCTACCCGGATAATATCTGATATCTCTCACACGTGTCAGTGCTTCGAATTCTTTATCGGCAAATTTTCATCGCTTAAAATGTGAATCAGCGAGTCTAGAAGATTTATATATCTAATTCTGATTATGGCGGCCAAGTTATAGTCTAGAGGTTTCATAATTGGGATCAACGATAATCATTGATTACGATTAAAAGATTGATAGTTTGATAAATTTGATAGACAAATCGAAAAGCGTTTCTTTCCAAGTTCATATGACCAAAATCAACTTGGAGCTTTTCAATTTGATGAATCGTGATTTGAGGAATTCTATTTCCCTGATTACCATTGTTTTTTTTTTTCGATCTTGTCTAGTCAAAAATTGTGTAGTCCCCTCTTTTATTGATGGAATATCATCTAGTCGCTGCGTGGGTCATTTCTGAGTGATAAAAATGATCTCAGGAAAATCCCCTATAACAAGTAATTACACGGTGAAACACTGAGAAAAAATCGTATGTCGTTGTTGCATATATTGCGATTGACAAAAGTACGGAAATTATGGTTGGGAATACCATATTTCAGTTCCTTGACGTATGTGAAGAGTGAAAAAAAATCCCTGTCGTATTCTCATCTGTAACTTGCTTTTTGCCTTCACCTATACACCCTTTGACTTTGCCCGTTTTACCCCCTTGGTAGTCAATTTTTTTATGTTTGTAAGCTCACATTGCACTTTTGCTCGTTCAAGTAGTCGCGGGTGGGTTGAGGTCGTACCGCTAACAAAGAAGCAGTACGTAAGTGTACTTAGCGTTAACGAGTTACTCCAGCCGACCGTAACAGTCATTCTTCTGTATTACTTACAAGCATTACAACCCAACCCAACCCAACCCGTATACGTCTATGTATATATAATAGGTAGTCGACGATGAAACCGCATCATTTCCGGTTGACTTATGATACAATTCATTAATTCGGATTTGATAACGTAGATTGGCGACACGTGACGTCGATGAGGACGAAGATTAATTTAAGGAAGGTGAGGATGGGGGGGGGGGAAATGGCGGTTTATAATTATGGCTTCTTTCATGGCGGGTATCGTCTCCCGACCTCCGGTTCTCGCGTTCGCGTTCGGTAGGTTGGTTGAAGGGGGCTATATTCGCGAGAACTGCACCGACGCGACGTAGTAGGTACGTCGTAGTGTCTACGTTGCAGACGACGAGAATCAATACGCGAGTTGGCCCAGGTCAGGGATCCTCCTCATACCCTATTTCAGTACCCCTATCAACGTACTACCCTTTTCTCTATGTATTCCCTGACTCAATGACTGGATATTCATGCAACATTACAAATACGAGGGTTTCCATTGGTCTCTCTCAATCGGTCCAAAAAATTGTGTATTTGTTCATTTTTTCATGAAGAATTTTGATAAGGTGATGATTTCTGTCATTCAATACGAATGAGGGGTTTTGAAATTGAATTCTAGAGATCGAAGAATTTGAGGATATTGAATAAACCAAGAGATAAAAATGAAACAAAAAAACAGATCAACTAATTTTCAATTTTGTACAAATTGTTTCTCTTTTTTTGTGTAAGATCGAACCTCGAATGTCACATTTGGATTTTTTATCAACGATGAATGAAAGTATAAATCGTTACAGTACAGAGTTCCAGAATCATTCTTGTACTTCGGTTCTAGACACTAGATATATAATTTTGAAACAATGTGTTGAAAACCAAAACAGAAAATTGAAAGGAATGTTTTTTGGACTGAAAATATTGTTTCTCCTTCTTTTTAAATATTCTCAAAATGTATTTGCTTCAAAAAATCACTTTGTGTGTAAAGTTTGAGATTATCGAGCAGAGTCTCATTCAGTGGGTATAGTTGTAAAAGCCTCAAATGACTGTTAACTAACATGAGAATCCGATTTCGATTCGACGACGTATCGTTTCGTGAAAAAAAAAAAAAACATTAATGACACATAAATGGTGAAAATGAAACTTAAACTAACAAACTAACGTCTTACCCATGTTATTTAATGATACCTTGATTAACGTGGATGGAAGTAAGCTATAATAATTCGCATAATGTCCCAATTAGCGCTTACGCATATATTATTATACCCACAGTCGTAATAAATATATTCTGCAGGATTTTATGGTTCTAAAAAAAAAATCTCAGAACACGAGACAGGTTTTATTATCCAAACAATACAGTCGAACCTTGCATCTACTGACTTCGGGATACTCAACGAACTCCCCTATTTTACCATTCTAGCCCCTCACCCCGATCATCGAGCAAGAAAAATTGCGCGCGCATTTTTTTTCTGCGCTTGGTTTGAGTAGAGAACAGTGACAGGGAGTGGGGAACACATTTTGATCTCAAGTTTGTCGGGTGTGTGAGGTTCTACTGTGCTTGAATCTACGTCCATCATAAATCTAACACAAAGACATATGTCGTTAATTAAAATGTTACGCTAATTATAATAGAGTCGAACGTTCGCAACGGTTCAAGACTTTACATCCATTCATACAGGGTTGAAAAAAAAGGTATTCATAAATAAGTTGGCGTATTCTCTGTCTACATATGCAGTCTATGTCTACTGGTCATTAGTCATATTCTGATTCAGGTTCAGGGATGGTGTCTTTTCATCTATTTTTATCAAACTAACATCCCGAAGCTATATTGTAGTTGAAAATCAATGATTCTTGCAATAACGAGGCAAAAAAAAAAAAAAAGCGGGTACAGAAATAGAGTGAGTTTGATGTAAACTGTAACACGGTAAAATTAACTTGCGATCACTCATTCATCTGAGTATCTAACATTCAACGTTCTCTACAAATGCCCTGAATTGCGACCTTCTATTTTTCACGATATCTCAGTTCCGGCTCTTCCTAGGTAAAAAATGTCTCCGACTAACCTTAAAGCTTATAAAATTTCCTACAATTTACTTCTCTACGGATTTTTGCGTGAGATTCGCCGTTTAGAAGATATACAAGCTCCAAAATCACTGATACTATTAAGGGGTTCAATTCTTCTAGCACATAAAGATCTTACTTCGTGTGATTGTAGTTCGAATTATGATTGTTGAATGCGACTTATTGACAGATCATCATTCAAGATTCAACCTAACTGTATTATTGAGTTTATTGAACTCTTCTAACCACCTTGAGTACAGTGTCTAAGTTGGCAATAGACCGATGGAAGTGGTTAGCTTAGTTAGAAAATAATTATAAAAATCAGGCATCATGCGATGAGGATCTGTTGTATATCCATATACAGAGGAACTCGGTATAGAAATAACGATCGACGAATCATTTTCTGTCTAATCTTGACGTCACAAAAACCACCTAGGGAAAATAAGTTGTTGTGTGGAATACTAAACACGCAAAAGAGTGATCATAGGTGATCAATTGAACAACTAGCTACCATCTTAGTACTTTTTAATCGACCAAAGCGACGATCTTGAACTACCACATAATTTGTCTACAACTTTTTTTTTTCTTCTCTCCTTCAAGGGTTATTAATTATTGTGAAAGACTCTCAGAGGCTTACCTTATTCAACTATACGCAAAAAATACATATTTCGAAGGTTTTGCTCTCAACCCCCGTTACCGATAAGTTTCATCGGCCCTTATCGGCTATTTGGGTGAGATTCGATCTCCGACATTGTTTTAATGAAATAAAATAAAATAAAATATAAAAATATAAATACATTGCAGAGATTAAGAGGGTACTTTGCTTTAGGATTTCTCCGATAGTTCACCAAAACTTATTGATACACTATGAGACTACTTTATCCTATTTTTGTTTCTCCAGGGATCAATGTCCGGTGATTAGGTTCCGCTACTGTACACGTGCCAAGTCACGGGTTAGATGTGAGAATGGAGGGTATGAGATAGCGAATGTACAAGGATCTCGGGTATTTGACGTTTACATTATATGTACTCCGATTTACTGATATCATTCTACTGGCTCAGGATTTTCATTGAGAAATTCCATTCCTCTTTCTTCAAGACATAAGTTGTCTCCCATTACGCAGCCACCATATCGGAATGGGCCAGTGCGTTCGTTCGATTCCCATGACAAATGGACTCGAGAGTCATCGTATTTGGCCACGGTCACTTGTCTCTGAAGTCAATTACGCGTAGTATACAGTTGAAAATGCGTTTCACCATTGACCAGTGTAGTTTCATTCCCTCGGAACATCGGGGAGATTGAAAGACAGGACAAAGTTGTGGCTTTGGAAAATTTTCAGATGCTTCAGACTGGTTACTAATCGTCATTTTTCACGTTGAATCATTCTTTCTCTCTCTCTATCTATGCGTGACGTACGATCGCATAGTCGCGTAGAATAAATGAATAAATTTTCGATCATTTATTGCCCACTGATCAATGACCGTCGTTAATTATCGTCGTGGTCAAGGCACTTGCCTACTTTTATTTTATTTATTACCACCATCACGTTCGCTTCTTTACATATGTCCACAGTCTGTGGCGATAAAATTTATCTGATTTTCTCTCAGATATAAATTATTATCATGGTAGGTAGGATATCTTTTCGTATAAACCTGTAGCGATTTTTCTTCACGGGGGATTAACGTAGACTCTGATGTATGCGGCTCAACCCTACCGTAGATTCTTATCAACTCTTTCCGTTTGCGCTCTAGACTGGAAAATTGAATGTTATACAACACGTCAAACAGTTATAAGCGACGCTCCTAGATGATCAATTAATAATAAAATACTGAAAGGCTGGATTTTCTCATTTTAGTCATTTTTTTTTTTCAATATGTTTCAGAAAGAAGTTTGGAGGATCACGAAGACGTCCTCAGCGTCCACAGGGACATGGAGTCATTCGCTCCACAATGTGAAAGACGCTTCATATTCCGTAAGGATTTCCGAAAATATGAATTCTTCCACGATCCACAGGTGAGTTTTTCCTCTGATTCGTAAATTTTACTCCGTCGATAAATTTCCTTCCTTACCATAAGACGATCACTTACCATCGCGCAATACCGACAGAGCTACGTCGGTAAAAGTTTCCGTACGTCGGTAAATTACCTTCAGCAGAAACAATCGGGACTCTGCCTTATCGACTGTAGAACGACGTGATAATTCTGATTTCCTTCTTACCGATCGCGCCTGTCTTACCAAACTTCGCTTTTACTACTAGCAAACTGAATTCAATCTGCCTTCGTAAGAGACTATGAATCCTGCAGGCCTTGGACAGAAACTCTGAGACCTACACGAATCTTGACAAATGTATGTGACATGGATTGACCCTGTCTTTTCAAACCTGTGTATCTCTCGAACGGTTCATTTTACGGGAAATATCGTCAGAACCTTTTTTGTGGGAAATTTCATTTGCTCTAAAATTGAATCAGACCATTTTTCACCTCGGAGGAACTGGAAGAGAGATATCGGCGAAAGAAGATGAAAACTATTCATACAGTGAATACTTTAACGATTAATTATATATTATACATAAAGATTTTCTTGGAAAAGGTGAAAATGTGGGAGAAGAGAACCCAAAAAGTGTGTTTAGCGGGTTAGATCGACGTTTTTCCTTATTTGAGGAATGAGTAGATGAAATATCGAGTCTGAAAGCGCTTCTTCGGAATTCAACCCACGTCTAAAAAAGTTGAAATTAAACAATTAAGCTCGTTGTTCAACACGAGGCAATAGATCACTGCATCGCGGATGATGCATCAGCGTTTTTGCCACCTCCCGCACTCGCGCTCTGAGCTATAAATGCCTCACTTTGTTTCACAGTTTTGCTGATTAGAGAGCCCCTCTGGGGGTCATTGGCACAAGAATATTCATGGAACAGAAAAGAGAAGCAAACTTTTTTTTTAATCCTTTTACAATAAGTTGTAAAAAAAACACGTATATTTCTAAAACGTGCGAAATGTGAAGATATCTCATAATAGCCCTAATGAATTCGGTGAATGTAACGAACAAAAAACAAACAAAAAAACAAAATTAAGGAAAAAACAAGTATAATAAACGACGTCTATCGTTATCGATCTGATATAGAAACACGACGACACAGAGTTCACGATTTTCATTTCATTTTTTATTTTAGTTCGAACAAAATCATTCATCGAGATTGGTAGTGTATCGTATCTACATCGTGTATCGAATACGAACGATATAGACTGAAGGGGGGGGATATTCATTTCATCGATGTCGACGTTATTAGCTATACGCCAACATAAAAGCTGATAGGAACAGTTTATAAACCAAATATACGTTCATAACCACATCGATAGGGCGAGCTTTCAGTACCTCGTTTCGTCGAGCACTATTCCAGCTCGATATAACACAATAATAAAGTGTACGTATTCAAAAGTTACACTGTGATACTTTTTTTTTATGCGAATAGTCGGTGAAACAATATCAACGTTTGATATGTTACATCGAAATCGGAGAAGAGAAGGATAATTATTCCGAGGGGGAAATAACTCGTTGAATTTATCTGTCAATGGTCCGTGAATTAATACAAATTAACCGAAATTAATGCGGGTTAGCATGAATTAAATGAACTATAAATGATATAATGAATTGATTTGGACTATAATGAATCAATTCGAATTATAGTGAATTGATTTGAATTATAGTGCATTAAATTAGATTGTGAAAATATTAAGAGCATGCTGGAGTCAGGCTTTACCGACCGTACCTGGTTTTCACTTGTTTTCACTCTCTAAATTTGAATCAGTGAATAGTCACTGATCATCAGCGAATAGTCACTGATGCCTTCAGTTATAAGTATACCACTGGAAATCAGTGAAAAGTCACTAATTTATCCAGTGAATTTGAATCACTGATTCAAATAGTGAAATTTTCACCGATTGAATCAGCGAAAATTATTGGTTCTCATATATATTTGATCCGGTTGAAGATATTCTCGAAACGGAAAGACAATACGGTATATTCGACACATTTTTGTTTCGCGAGTCTGTATTGCAAGTAAAGAAAAAACAGACTCCTAACGCAGATGAAACTTCTCCGTTTCCCATCTCGTCGGAGCGAGCCAAGACTGGACGCAGTGAGACAACCTAACCTACCAAAAGTATAAGGAATTCAATGTAAGACAGTGAACAGCAATATTCATACAATTCATTGATTATTTGCAACTAACAAGCCAAATTGTGAAGAATTTTATAAATCCGCATGTGTACTTACGTTATGATTTTTACTGAACAGTTCGCGTGGTTGAACCGACGCCCAAATCGGCAGGAAAGATATGAACGCGAACGATTTGGCGGTTAGTAGGCAGCTCCATGGCGGTTAGAGACTCGGCGTACGCGGCGCCCCTAGCGTTCGTCACAAAAGTCACTGGCGAAACAGTGAAGTTATGCACTGGTTTAGCAGTGGTAAAATCACTGCTGAAATGGACTTCACTGATACTCCAGTGAAAAAGGGTTCAAGACACTGTTTCTGCAGTGAAATACCAAGTCACTGATTCAATTAGTGAAATTTTCACTGATTCAAATTTAGAGAGCACTGATAGCAAAGCCTACGCGTCACGAACGCGGAAAAGGAATTAATAGCGCAATTCTGTATTGAATTCCGAAGATTTATATTGCAAAACTTCTTTATTTCATGCACTAATAGAGACAGGAAATGGTTTTCTGCGAAAAATGATAATTGTCGATGTCAACGAGCGAAACGCCCAACATGGCCGCGACCACCAGTTGACATCGACAATTATCATTTTGTGCAGAAAACCATTTCCTGACTCTATTAGTGCATGAAATAAAGAAGTTTTGCAATATAAATCTTCGGAATTCAATACAGAATTGCGCTATTAATTCCTTTTCCGCGTTCGTGACGCGTAGGCTTTGCTATCAGTGAAAACAAGTGAAAACCGGGTACGGTGGGTAAAGCCTGACTCCAGCATGCTCTTAATGCGAATTAATTCAAATGAAAAGAAAATGGACGTGTCGAGCCTGATTTGAGTTATTTCCCCGTCGAATTATTCGCACTTTTCGCAATCGTGGAAGTCACTTTTTCCAACTGTTTCCAAGATTCGATCACTTGAGTGATTTTTCTGGTGACAATTAAACTTCGCACTGCAAAGATATCAATTTTTTTATACCCTCAAATCTGTTTTTTTTTTTCTTTCTCGATGTCTTACTGCGATCTTGAATTGAGGTGAGATTCTGCTCACCGCATAATATCAAAATGCTTCCCTTTTTCAATTCCTTTTCACTGTTTTCTAAACGCATTTTCTGTACAATTGATAAACTCGAACGATTATTAGATCTTCTGTTTCACGAGGTTCCTGATGATCTTGTATTGAGAATTTCACATTGGCGAGATGGATTGTTATTTTCTTAGCAGCCCGCATCTCTCCCGCAAAGTAATTAGTTCTCTGATGTTTCCCCTACGGCTTTTGACGGTTCTGTCTCGCTATCCGGTTCCCAGTCCGCAGTGTATTATTAATTTCCCATAGTCTCCGATATACTCCATATAGCCGTTATATCTATACAATGCGATCGCTACCACAAAGCCATAGAGAGCCGGACCTGGATCTGCGAAACCGTCATCAACGCCTGCATCCGATATTAATGTCGTGCTATATATGGCCGTATTGTGTTACCGCCTCACCGAATAATTGCTGTCCCCGTATTATTCAATTTATATCACGAAATTATATGAACTCCGGTTTTATTAATATCGGATTCGATTCGTGCAATGATCCGGTTTTAAATTCTGTACAGATATACTTCAGCTCCAATTATTGTGAGATTGTAGAGTTAGGAAGGTTCCCCCGGTAATTGGTAGAATCAGGGAGAATTGAGTCCCTTTGTTGATAAAAAATCGTCCTTTTGTTAATTTTTATCGATCACACCTGGGTGCTGATGATAATTATTTCGTTTTTTTTTCTTGATAAACGTTCCTAAAATCTATATGATCAAATTTTCTAATAGAATCTGATTGTTGGTTACGATTCCCAAGCGTTCCTTACACAAGGTGATAAATCATCGATTCTGTGTTGGTTGTTTGGGCTAAAGAATCACACAATTGAAAACAAAATGTGTTAAGAATTTGAACTGCAGTAATTAAATATTGAATTACGGTATAGTTAAGCTAGCTGCAGTCTCATTCTCTTTTCACCTTCGCTGTATCTCTATTTGAGTTATTGTCTCACGTTCCGACGCCGTATCTTTTCTCTCTGTCTAGACATATCTCTCTCTTTATCAACTGTCTCGACTTCTGCCGTTGCAGTTTTTAATTTCACTAATTGCGAGGCAATTCTTTTCTCTCTCTTTTCATACCAAACCCTATTTTTTATTTTTTGGTCATTCCTTTGAAATTCTTGTTTCACAAATTTCAAGAGAGAATCCTTTAACCAGCTTTTATCTCTTTCTCTCGTTCTCGCGTATCTATACGAATACACCAGAAATAATCCTTCTACCGAACTCCAATGCTTTGTTCTTTTTTCTGCGACGTCGTTGTATGTACGACGTGTCATCTTTTCTTATTTTATTTTATTTTCATTCTTTCATTTCTCCTTTATTATATACTTCTCCTCTTCGTTAATTATAATTTCGGCGTAGAGAATCGAATCTTGTTTGTCATAAAAAATATATACATATTATGGCACTGATTTATTACCGAAATCTTGATAACCGATTCTATTCGATTTCCTCTTTGTTTTATTACATGTAGTAAATACAGTTTTTTATTCATCAACGATCTATCAAAGTCGATAAATAAAATATAGATCTTTTTTTTGTGTTTCAGCAATTCTTTCCGTCCGATATGGTAGACTTTGAGAGTAGTGAATTCAGTGGACCGTTCATGGACACGAACATGGCCTTGCAGGTGAGAATGCACGTTATATAATATTCCAATAGATTTTCGTAAAGTGAAACATGATATTTTATTTTTTTGGGGGGGGGGGAGGGGATGTGGTGAACAATCTAAAATAAAAGTATGAACAAAAAAATTGATAATTTTGATATGAAAATTTGACAATTTGTCATTGATGGGGTTCGGAATCGGTCGAAGTGATCCGAAGACGGTATAGCAAACTACGAGTACTGGGTATAAAGTCTTTAATTGGCATGCACAAGAACTTGTGAACTCTACTCTGTGATAAATTATACGGTGGAGGCGTAAGTGGGTTAAACTGTTCA
Source organism: Euura lappo (assembly GCA_018257835.1). Taxonomy (NCBI): domain Eukaryota; kingdom Metazoa; phylum Arthropoda; class Insecta; order Hymenoptera; family Tenthredinidae; genus Euura; species Euura lappo. The sequence goes on along the minus strand of JAEUYN010000401.1, from coordinate 413,275 downwards.
AGTATAATTGAACCATCCGCGTATAAGGTACCTGGTACTATACATACCAAGGATGAGCGTTCTTGAAAAGCTTGACTCACCGTCATCCACTGATCCTGTTCGTTACTGGATCTTGCTATTTTCTTACCGACTTGTCTCAGTTCACGTGGTTAATTCTATATCTCACAGAAGCAAAAAGGAGAACGAACCAGACAAATTTGAATGAAAATTTTATTATAAGGGGGGAAAAGAAGAAGAAAAAAAAGTACTTTTTCAGAAGTTTTTCTTTTCGTGATTTGAACTTTTTTCAATGTAAGACGCTGCAAAAAGAAAAAAAAACAAAAAAAACTAACAAGATTTAAAAAACGATTTTTTCTAAATCAAGATTTACTTTAATTGAAATAAAACTCCGAAATAAAACTTTTCTCCTATTCGTCTAATTATCAGAAAATTTGAAAGTATTATACTTTTACCTCTATTGCAATCCGCCTTTTAAGGAATCTCAATTTTCTAAATGTACTGAGACTTTAAAAGTACTTTTTCTGAAATTTTAGCGTGTTCTTATTGCGATTTAATGTGTATTCATGGGCCCGATTATTGATCTAGAAAAAAGTACTTTTCCAAAAATTCGAATTGAAAGAAAATAAACGGGATAGAACTTTTCTCGAACTCTTCAAATTTTCAGAAAATTGAGTCAAGTACTTTTTTGTTCTCAAATTAAATATTTTCAATGTGTAAAATTCACCAATACTTTTTCCGACAATCGAATTCACTTCTTTCAATATATTCTGAAGTGTCACTTTGATCACAGAATGAAAAAAGAAAGAAAAAAAAGCACTTTTCACACACAAAAAAAGCCCCCCCGCCCCCCCAAAAAAAACAAAAAAAAACTGAAGAATCTTTCTCGTATTCCTCTAAAAATTATCAGAAAATTATTAAGTACTTTTTTTCAAATCTGAAACTTATCGAATGCTCGAAGAATACTTTTCTCTATAGAAGTCTAACGCTTCAAGGTTTTTCAGCCTGCAACATTGATATCCTCTGTATATCGTTTCAGAAAATGTTATCCCAAGGAGGCAAATGTCCCCCAGTATTTAGTTCGGCATGGATTCGTGACCCGGGAAAGAACGTGTGGGCGAAAATCTACATGGTACTTCGTGGCAGAAAGCTCTACGTTACACCCAAGGTAAGGACGACTTAATTATTTAAATCACACAAACTCCGAGGTAGCCTTCCACTTCTTGTCTTGGTCTTGGTCTTGCCCTTGCCTCGGTCTCGCTTCGTCGCTTATGTACACGACACTCCAACCCATTTCTCAAGCTCTACTTTAGATTTTTAAACCACAATATCTTTCAGACTATGCAAACTTATCATCGGTTTTTTTTTTTTTTTTAAACACTTATTTCCACTTCTCACGCGACGTTGCGGAATTTCAGTTCCTTCTTATCCATAATTCATTTGGAAGAGGAATAATTTCAAAGAAAAAGAAACAAGATGACGAAAATCATGTTTCTTCTAAATTTTTATTCATTGCAAACATATATTACTGATTATGAAATTCAAATTGAATAGTAGAATTACCAAAATATTCGATCTCTACTATTAAAAGTAGGGGTATGAAAAATTGACTCACATTTTCTGCGGGTTTAATAACAATATGAAAAGCGACAGACGTTTCCTTTCATATTCTTAAAGTGAGTCGAACGATTTGCTAAATCGAATGAGAGAATTTCTTCATCTTGGAATTTGAGGCTCGAAATATTTTTATATAGAAGATGAAGGGCGAAACCTCAATTTCCGGAATATCGTTATCGGTACATTCGCTTATGTCTCGCGGATATTGGATAGATTGATACTTCGTCAGGCATCAGGATGACGGGCAGTAACAATGCTTGATAGTTATAATTGTTGAATTGAATGGGAAAGGCGTGTTGTCGAGATTGAATGTTGATTAGATATCGACAAGGCGAACAAGAGGAAGAAGAAGAAGAAGAAGAAGAAGAAGAAAAAGAACGAGAAGAGAAGGGGAACGGATAAAAGCTTGCGAAGAAAACTTTGCTGAAATATCCAATAACGAATTTATAGATAATTGTACGATGGGCGGATAAAGTAAATATATATGGATACATGTATACATGTAACAAATACTCTCATCACTCCGTCACATTAACTTTGCTTTTCTCTTTCTCTTCTTCTTAATCTACTTCAAATTTTCGTCAAACTCTATAAACAGAATTATATGTCTTTCATTAGATAAGAAAGAGACGAGATATTGACAACGATGATGAATGATATATAATTCAACAAAAAAACCTATTCTTTTGCGATATAATATAGATATATAGTAAAACGACAAAAATTAAGTGTCTTCGAAGATCCACTCAAATTTGTTTCATCAATTTTATTACTAATTTTGACATTTGATGCTTTTACTGAAATTCACAAATTTCCATGTAAAAAAGTGAGTGAATTTTTGGAAAACAATTTTCTACGTCGTTTTTTTACCGTGTCAGTTTTTTTACCGTACGCAGTGATTAATTATTTATCGCAATTTACTATATTGCAGAATAAAAGAACAGGATGTAGGTATACATTGGTATTGGAAATATTTTGAAATTCATTCCACGTAGAGTCCGGAGAAGGCACGGGACAGAATCCATTATTAAATCATAACTACATATCGTATAGTCAGAAACTAAAAGGTTTTATAATATGATCAAATTTGTGTTCCTCGAAACAACGTCACAAAGGCTCAAAGAGAGTTGAAAAAAAAAAAAAAAAAAAATCCGATAATCATATTGAGAGAAAGAGAGAAAGAGAGACGAAAGTGAGAAAAAGGAATTTATAAAATAAACCGACGAGCGTGTGTTTCACGTAATTTTAGAAATATTTGCTTTCAGAGAATTTTTTTTTTTTTTTTCTTGTTAATACCATTAGTCAAATTGAACGAGAAAACAGTAATAAAATTGATAAACAAATAATAAAGTTGGATACAAAAAAAAAAAAAAAAAAAAATTAATTTGCCATCTTTTGATCCTGAAATATTTGGAAGATTTGAAAAAAAAAACTACAAATAATTTGTGCGCAGGTACAATTAGTTAGCAGAGTGATGCGACAGTGGAGACATAGGTCAGAGTCCCAGGCAGGGGTGAGTTAATCAAATATCATTTATATTATTTATTAGATCGATCGCCGTTTCCACCTGCTTCTCTTTTTTCACCTATCACGTATTTTTCAATTCGCTCGTTCTTAAAATCTCAAAATTGTCTTCATTATTACAAGTTTTAAAATTCTTTATTATTTTTCTTTTCATTGGAACAAATTTTTGTAATTTTAGGGCGTTTTTAAAACTCGCGTAGGTCTGCTAATACCTACATCCGGTGTTAGCGATTTTCAATTCCGTTCACGTTTCGCGTTCCTGTAATTATAGCTTGAATCATTCGTTCCTTTTTCTTATTCTCAAACTCTTCTTCAACTCGTAGGTAATTACATCTGGTATTACGAAATCCTATAATTAGCTGAAATAAAAGAGTACTTTTATCGTTTATTCTACCGCACACGTCGGGGGTTACAAGATCAAAAGTTAAGGCCTCTCCTCTAGCAGTTCTGAAACCTTCACAGCGGACATGATTATATTTCGATTCATTTTTATCCTCAAAAATACCGATTCAGATGAAGAATAGAAATTTATCTATTGCTTTAAATATTAAATATCGATATGTAAAAATTTTTTATTTCTGGCAAATTTGATTATGGAGACTGTTTTAATGAGACGGGGGACAAAGCTCAGAGAAAAAGAAGAAAAAACAGAATTGAATTCAGTGAAAAAACAGTATGTCTACCTAGGTACATAATAGTATATTTCGATACAAGTGCGAAAGGTTTGTTTTTGCACGAGTGGGAGGTTTGTGACAATCTCACGAGTAGAAAAACAACTTTCGCACTTGTATCGAACAAAATTTTATATCACATACCCGGGTAAAGTCCGATTATACGCACGCTTGCGTGCGAAAAATCGCGCTTTACGCACGGAGTGAAATAAAATGAATTCTAAAAAACAGGGGGTGCGACCCATTCCTAACTCTAATTAACATTCAGCATGCGTAGCAGCCCTCGGTAGCCTCGGAGTTTTGGAGGCTTGAAAGTGACACATTAGGCCTGTGTGTTCAATGTTTCGAGAAACAGGCGGGGGAGAATAAAAACAGCGAACAAAAAAAAAAGAGAAACGTAACACGGCGGAAATTGGAGAATAACGAGAACGAAAGGGTTGAGATTTTGCATCCATACACATGGATATAAAAAACGATCAGAAAATTTCTGTTTTTTTTTCTTGTAACAACGAAAGTTTTTAAGTACGAAATGGCTGTAGGGGATGATCGTGTTACTCTTGTGGGGCCCGCGGCGGGGGGACGTCCGGGTAATTAATATCCACCTGACACGTGAAAACATCCCATTACTGAGGCCTGCTGCCAAAACATCGTTAAGAGCATCGAATGACCCATATTATATTATTATAACTACCTACCTACTTTTTTTTTTCTCTTCTTTTCTTTTTAAATCGAAATTTTTTTACTAGGTGTGCAAGAGCAGGAAGTAGGTATACATATACCTACTCGGTACTTACGGTTTATAGGTGTCTAGATTTTTTTTTTCCAGTCCGTCGAATATTAATTATGTTTTTTCGTTTTTCACTTCTTTTTATTACTGTCACTTTTTCAGAGGAAGAGGAAGATTAGAAAACACTGTCTTTGAAGTTTTACTTGAATTATATCAATTTATAAAAGGTGGGGATTGATTAGGTCCTTGTTGAAAACCTCTAATGGATATTTTAAAGTAGGTATATTTGATGGAAAATGGAATTTTCACCCGACTACGATAAAATGACCGTATTTCGCCCCTAAAACGCGGGTCGAAAGTCGTCAATTTTGGACCAGAGGGAAAAATAGTCGATTGCCGGGCAAAAAAGTGGACTTTTTTGCCCGGTTAATCACAGAAAAAAAAAATCGATACAAGAATCCTTGAATCAAGGAATAGAATAATTTTTTTTCCGCACTCCGTGCGTAAAGTTCGATTTTACGCACGCAAGCGTGCGTGTAATCGGACTTTACGTGCGTTTGTGATACTATTTTTTATCAAGACTAATATTCTTGATCCTGGAATAACTTTTCTTCTGTGAGTATAAATTTTCTCGTGAAATGAGCGAAAACTGGGGCAAAATGGATACCTCGACTGAAAATATGAAAATTGGGAGAAAAGTGTTCAAAAGCTGAAAAATTTCATAACCTTACATCGTAAATCCGTTTTTTTATATTTTGTGAAAAAATGGTTCAGCAACATTTGTTGGATAAATGCGGTTCAATATTTTGATAACGAATCTCAATTTTTTTTTCCCCCCAAATCCGTAAAATGTCATTTTTTTCATTATTCTTTTTTTCTTCTCGTTTTAATCATTTTGTTCGAATTTCTGCTATTTTGATTACTGATACTCTTGATGAAAAAAAATAAATAAATAATAAGTGAATAATAAACAAAATTGATGAATAAAAAAAAGAGTAATGAAATATCAAACGGAATATAACGTTGTGAAATGATAAAAAGTTTGATTCACTATACCGGCTGAATGAATTACAACCATTATTATACTTATAGCTCACTGCAGGTTTCTGCATCGAGTCAAGGGTATCAAAAATTCAATAGCAATGAGTCAGCTTATGTATGAGTATAAAAATAAAATTAGCTCAATCCATCGAGGTCATTTCTGCAAGCCCCCCTCCCCCCTTCTCTTCCTCCTCAGTCCATAAATAAGCGAATAGTACTGAAGTAAAAACGAAGTAAAAATAAATAAATAAATAAATTAATTAAAAAAATTCAATGATAATTGAACAGGTTTGCATAACAAATTGTCTCAGGCATACAATGCTCATATCAATTCATATTTCCTCTTCTCTTTTTAGTTTTATATTGTTCTCAATTCTCTCTCTCTCTCTCTCTCTCATGTTAACCATCGAGAATCGCAATTTTACGGTCTTCAAACGCTTTAAACAATTCGCAAACTGCTGTCTATCATTTAATAGAATCGTTACTTCATAATGGAACGGATGAAATTTGATCGATATGAAATAATCTACGAGGACGAATAATTGCGCTCTAATTGATCCTTGGGGTTAATCATAAATTGAAAGAGATTACAGAATGATTATAGAAATATCACAGTGAGAATTGAAAGAAATGGAATATTTAAAAAATGAAAAAACTTGAAAAAAAATATATAAATCAAACTAAAAATTGTTTTTTTATCACAAACACAAATATTACATGAAAATTGTAAAGATACAATAGATTACAAAGATTACAAAAAAAAAAAAAAAAAAGGCAAGGATCACTCAAAGATTGCTACTCTCTAAATTTGAATCAGTGAAAATTTCACTAATTGAATCAGTGACTTGGTATTTCACTGCAGAAACAGTGACTTGAACCCTTTTTCACTGGAGTATCAGTGAAGTCCATTTCAGCAGTGATTTTACCACTGCTAAACCAGTGCATAACTTCACTGTTTCGTCAGTGACTTTTGTGACGAACGCTAGGGGCGCCGCGTACGCCGAGTCTCTAGCCGCCATGGAGCTGCCTACTAACCGCCAAATCGTTCGCGTTCATATGTTGCGTGCCGATTTGGGCGTCGGTTCAACCACGCGAACTGTTCAGTAAAAATCATAACGTAAGTACACATGCGGATTTATAAAATTCTTCACAATTTGGCTTGTTAGTTGCAAATAATCAATGAATTGTGTGAATATTGCTGTTCACTGTCTTACATTGAATTCCTTATACTTTTGGTAGGTTAGGTTTTCTCACTGCGTCCAGTCTTGGCTCGCCCCGACGAGATGGGAAACGGAGAAGTTTCATCTGCGTTAGGAGTCTGTTTTTTCTTTACTTGCAATAAAGACTCGCGAAACAAAAATGTGTCGAATATACCGTATTGTCTTTCCGTTTCGAGAATATCTTCAACCGGATCAAATATATATAAGAACCAATAATTTTCGCTGATTCAATCGGTGAAAATTTCACTATTTGAATCAGTGATTCAAATTCACTGGACAAATTAGTGACTTTTCGCTGATTTCCAGTGGTATACTTATAACTGGAGGCATCAGTGACTATTCGCTGATGATCAGTGACTATTCACTGATTCAAATTTAGAGAGAAAGATTAAAGTATTTAGAATCAACCCCTCGCTTCGATCCTTCCGCCCGTGTAGAAATTGACTTCAGGGTCCTGCCAGAGTTAGGGCTGTGGCTATATCAGCGTCAAGAGTCCTGTGCTAGCCTTCCACATTTGACAGTCAATTGCTACACGAGTCTGCTCTTGAGACCGATCAATTTTCATCGTGGAAAGAAACAGGAACGGAAACCGTTGTACATAGGATCGGGGCTACGTGTTCAGCGGATATCGGGCGATCGGCTAGAGCCTGAGTCGCGGAGGTGCGGTCCTGCGGCGGTGACTGACAGGCCACGTAGCAAACAACTATGACTGATGATCGCGAGCCCTCTCTCACACCGTGATCCTTAATCTCGCCTCTTAGTGTCGATACCGCGCCACGTGTACCTACACACAGACTAGGGCGAAGAAAAACGAAAAAAAAAATCGTGTTAACGTAGGTGTTATAAACCGTTGAGGAAGGCCCTCGACCGCCTCAGGGGTTGGCTACGAAGAGCGCAGCCTCCGTCCCTACCTCAACCATTGGCCCAGTTTTAAGCCACTTCCCAGAATTTATTCGATGAAAAATAGACATCGACGAAATATGGAGTTTTTGCATATTCTATAGGAAAGAGTAATTCCATGAATGGGAGGCGGGGCAAGAAATGATTTGTCTATGATTAGATGAGATTCGATCAGTGTTCTATAAAATTCTATCTCGATTTTGTATTTTTTTTTCGAATCTGATCAAATTTGATCGGATTTTATGAAATCGTATAAAATTGAAAAACATAGAATTCAATATTGGTTTATAAACTCTGATCAAATTTGATCAAAATTCGTTATCGGATGGTCTGATGTACCAGAGGAGACAAAATCGACACAGAATTTGATCAAATTTCATCGAGTCTGATAGAATTTCATCCAATCATACGAAAATCATTTTTCGACGGGAACTTTGGATTATATTCTCAAAGATACGTTTTTGTTAAACGGACGAGTATCAATTCTGCTCAATTAATTCACCAAAATTAGTTGAATGAACAGATGAACAGAAATATAATTATTGATAAATTACAGTTTTTTCTACTTCTAGGATTTTTACTTGAAAATTATAATAGTAAGCAATAATTTATTAATAGATAATATTTATTATCTTTCATCATAGCGACGATAATCCCATAATTCTGTGTATAAATTCTATAATTTCGATATTTCTGTAAATTAAAATCTACTGAAAAATTAAATATGCATAACAATTATTATAATAAATTTATTCAATAATTTAGATCAATGATTGAAATTCTATGCTGTGCGAGGTGTATCTCGTCTCTGCATATGATATAACAAATGAAAATTAGTGAAATTTAACTGAAAATTAAATTTAATTGAATTGAAACCAGAGAATAGTCAAGCCCTGTGTGCCAATAAAACGCAGGCGAGATATTCTACGCGGGTGTAGTACAGCAGCGATAATTACTGTACGTTACGTAACCGTGATCTATAGCGGCTCCAATTTCCAGTCAGAGGTATATCTAACCCACTCCTATTAACCACCTATTTTCTATAACCAACCAACGGCTCTCAATCTAATTGTGGGAGGTAATTATTTCCGCGAACTTAATCATTTTTTTCATCAGTCAATTATTTTTTTTATTATTTCTACAATAATTTCAGCTGACTTTCTGAAGCACAATTTTTATTTTGTTTTAATTTTATAAATATCGCATCGTGAGAGGTGATGAAATTGATTAAATATTTCACTCGCGGTACCTCCGTCTAAAGCCTGTAATTTTTAACTTTTTTTCTTTTTTTTTTTTTTTCAACTTTTTCTATTGAATTTTTTTTCTTGTTTTTATTTCTTAATTATTTCTTGTACCGTTAAAATCCCACGGAGGTAACCTCCGACACCTTCAGCTCCGCCCCGTGACTATAAGCCCCTCCTTCGAACTCCTTCACCGAAGAGAGGTTATCATCCTGGTTCTGCCATCCTGTATAACGAGAAGAGGATATACCTTATACCTGCTAAATATACCGCATCGTTGAGATCGCACGGTCTTCTTCCCAAGTTTTTGATCTAACAACCAGCTCGAACCGAAAGTTTTAACGTTCTCATACCTCACATATCGCGGACGTTGAACTTCGCCAACGCAACTGAAACTGACCAGCACCTGTGTCCGTTGACATTTTACTCGAAAGACAGAAAAGAAGAAACAGAAAAAAAAAATAATAATCTTCAGAAAGTCACGTCGAAGTGGTAAGAAAAGTTCATCTAGATTACTTGATTTCTTTTCTTCTGAATTAATTAAATAAGATTGTTTGAATGGAAAATTAAATTCTTGAAGACTGAAGTATCGTATTTTTTTGTGTGTGTATTTTTAAACTTATAAAAAGTCTAGTAAATTGAAGCAAGTATCAATTTTGGACCAAATTATTGATTTTGTTATTTTTGTAGCCTAAGTTTTTAGAAAATATGAAGCAAAATAAGTCAATCCATTGTCTTCAGAATTTTCTTCAGTTTCTTCGGTATAAAATTATGTGGTTCTCTTAGCTTCTTCTATATTGTATGATTTTATAACATTTTATTCAAGCTGACATCATTTTGTAATTCAACTCAATAAACGCAGGTACGATTTTATGAAAATTTTGATATTGTATCATTTTTATTGTATCATACGAAAAACAATTTTTTTTTTTTTTTGTTTGGGGTAAATCGATTCTTGTTCTTCTTCTTTCTATTATAATTATATATACAAAATTAATATTTTCGTTATATGTATGTATGAAACCGAATGTGCGAACCTCTTGAATGATTTTCGTAAAGGGAGAGCAATGACATATGGCATGAACAAGCGGGTTTGGGCTCACTATGAGCCTGCAGCCTTCGTTCTTCCCGTTATTTAGTTTGTTCTCAGCTGTTTTGAAATTTGCAAATATGACCTCAGGTTTTTTATCAGCGGTTCAATAAACCTTCGAGTACCAATTTCTTGGAGATTTCGAATGTTTTTAGTGTTTTTCCCGGCAAATTGGATTCGCCATTTTGAATTTCGCAAATCTGACTTCAGATTCGTGATCAGTGACCCAAAAAACCTACGAGTACCAAATTTAATTGAAATCCAAATGTTTTTAGGTTTTTTTTTTGCAGCATATCGAATACGCCAAATGAAAATTTTGCAAAACTGACTTCAGATTCGTGATCAGCGATCAAAAAAACCATATGGTACCAAATTTCATTGAAATCAGTTGATTCGTTCTCAAGATATCGTCATTTTTGTTGCGTTTTTTAGAATTTTGTTTATTCGAATAATTCAAAAAGTACTAATCCGATCGAAGCCAAAATCTAATCAGTTCTAAGTTAAGAAAAGCCCCGTCGATTGAGCTCAAGTTGATCGAAATCCGACCACGCGTTCTCCAGATATCGCGCGGACAAAAATGTGGTCACACACATACACACACACACCCAGCCGTCAAACTGAAAATAGTCGGAGGATAGTCTGATTCTTTGGACCTCAAAATGTGGAGATTTAGTGAAAACTCAACTTTTCATTTTCGGGGTGATTACAATAACTTCCTTTTTTCGGTGAAAACAGAGAAACGGGAAGTTAAAAATGGGTAAGAGTACGTGACTCGTGGTGTCAGGGCACATGGTGCAGCAGTCTCGTATATATCAGCTGTGTTCCGTGCGTGGCCAAGTTTCTTATGTATGTAACCTAGTGTCCTTTCTCCTGGTGGATCCTTCGGCCCCAAACCTACTTCCTCCTTCCACCGTCAAGCCTTCCTTCCACCTGGCGAACGTGACTTGACACAGATTTTTCTTTCTTTATACCGAATCTTTTTTTTTTTTTCTCTTTTACCTTCTCCTTTACCTTTTTCTTACTTTATCCCTCTTTTTCCTTGAACTACTGAACCCTAAAATTCCGTCAAGCAAGAGGTAGGCAAGTCCCAATTTTTGACGAGGACTTAAGGGTGCAGGACGAAAGAAATTTATTAGAAAGTTTTATCGAATTTTTGATTCAATTCCTTTTTTATTAGAATATAATCAAATGGGTTGAGTTCATCTTCCCGTTATTTGGGGTCATTTGATAAATGTTGACACAGAATCAAGTTTTTATGAAAAAAAAATCATCGAAATTTATTGGAGTAGGGTAATCCGATTCTTTTTTAATTAGCAACAAAAAAGTTGAATTTTTTTTTTTCGGGCGTAATTCGATAAGTGTGGTAAATTATTAATCAATTTTGGAGAATCGTTTTGGCATCGTTTGTGAGTTTTTCCAAAGGTTTTCCCCTACTTTGATACATCAACGTTTCCCGAATAATATACATATATACCTACAGGCAGAAACGAGGGTTAAAGAACAACGACCGTTACCTACGTGATCAAGAATTCAGAAATACGAATCCCTAGAGATTCGTATCCACTTGACCCGATATAATTTCCCCGAGGAGGTATAGCTGCGTGCTCCTTATTTATTTATATTTTATAGGTATAGGCATATTGGGGTGTAGAGTTTAGAGTTCACAATCAGACTGTATACTGTAGAGTGCAAACCTTATGTGGGGGTAGAAAACATACGTTTGAACGTAGCGCCATATTCAAAAGCACATATCTTTAGTTCTTATCTTTTTATTGTATCTATATTGTAGGAGTATCTCTATGTAGTAGAATTGGGAGAGATCTTATGTATTTTCGATTACGTTGAAGCCCCGGGCGGAATATGAGGATATCTGAAATTGAATCAGAATTCAATATATAAATCCGATGATATATGTTCGAATTTCGAATTTACATCAACATTTAACGGCGATGAATTGATAATTAGGGAATTTATAAATATATAAAATAACTATTAAACCTGATCAATGAAAGAATGAACATTTCTTTTTTTTTTAATATAAATTTTGCTTCTTATATCTACTACATATTCAACATGAATTTTTGGATCCCGATTCTGAACACTAATCCCTGTCTAATTGAATTGTCAATTTTTCAAAATTCGGTCACATGGATTCTAATTTGACTGCCATCTCATCCTATACTGAAAAAAAAAACGTATCGGCGTTCCTTTTGTTACAACTAAACTGAATATTTAATTTTTTCGTACTCAAAATGTTTATAATCATACGCAAGAAAAAAAAAATAATAAAATTGAACAAAATGTATAAATGACATTAATAGTATATTTCGATACAAGTGCGAAAGGTTTGTTTTGAGACGAGTGGGAGGTTTGCGAGGGTGACAATCTTACGAGCCGAAAAACAACTTTCGCACATGTATCGAACAAAATTTTTGATCACAAACGCACGTAAAATCGAACTTTACGCACGGCGTGCGGAAAAAATATATTTAATTTTCTAGGAAAAAAAATCTCTAAAATTAAAGATGAGCGTTTGATAAGATGGTGATGGTTTTATCCCTTTATTGTTTGAGCAATCAAATAATTGTGCTCGTGTTCAAGTTATTTGAAAACGCGAAGCAAAACCCTTCCTTTAGGGACACCTAAACGCGGTTGTAAATTTGAAAAAAAAACACACACATTCATAGAAAAAAAAAAAAAAACAGCCAAAAAACGTATATTGGACCTGTCAATTGCACAGGGTTTGTGGTCAGGAGGGTGTGGACCGACCAAAAATCTATGCCTGCAATTATACCAGAGAGAGCGTTTCAACCTTTTCGACCAATTTTTCGTTTAAAATTCGATTTCATTTCAATTTTATTTTTGGGTGTGTCCGAACCACAATTCCACTGTGCCGTTATTGTTGAAGTATAATCGAATGTGTAATCGAAGGCTTTGTCGCATGAGAAAGCGTCCGATTCAACGTGTAACAAACAATTGATGATGGATGAATGGAAAATGTTTGACAAGAAAAGATTTTCAATCAATTTTCCAATTTGATTATATTATAAAAATTCTATAGATGAACATTCGTCGCTGTACGATAATTCCTTTTATTTTTTGTTCTTAATCAAATACGTTTTATATGTGTTCTTATAATTATCATTCTTCGTGTGTTTAATCAAAATTTGATAGACTATACGCAATTTGAGAAAGAAAAAAGGTTCTGAAGCTGATACGAATTTTCCTACGGTAGTGAGCAGAATTTAAAAAAAAATTATTCGACTGATGAATTTTGAATCGTCTAGCTGCTCGTTATTAAATATTGATTTTAAATTGAAATAAAATGATCGATCGGTTTTTTTTTTTTTACCAAACGGATGTACTTTCAGATCGTGTATCTGATATATGAGATGAGAGCTAACCGACACTAATTTCATACTATATCTTTTTTTTCTCAAATAAAACGACCGTATAAGATGAATAAAAAAAAAAAATTAAAAAAAAATCGTCTTGGTAGATTTTTTTGCACCGAAATCTTCATTGGCATAGTATAATATAAGGTGTATGATTATCTCCCGGAATATTTTATGCCTAAAAATATTATTGGGTTAATATAAAATATTACAAAACCGACTAATCGGTACCTTGATAATAATAATGCTGAAAATAAAAATGAAAAAAAAGAAGAGAAAGAAAAAATAAAACCGCTCTTTTACGACGTACGTAAACGACGACCGCGCCTCGGTTGATCAGTATAATCCAACGTGACTTCATACATATAACCCATACATATATCCCACACACGAGGCAACCCAGAAGTTGTAAAACTCAATTTTCCATACGAAACGAGTTTGAAAAAGCGTCGTGGAAGGAGAGAATTTACAAATCGTCGAGATTCGAAAATGTATTTTCTGAAGGGTCCTTTTCGTTAAACGATTGGTTTTGCCAGGTGAAAAAAAAAAGGGAAAATTAACTTTCATACACTTTGAAAAATTGTTACAGCATTTACACATTATTTGACTCTTTCATTTTTTTTTTTTCAAATTTTTTTCATTGAATCATTTGAGAGTGGGTCAAACTAGAAAAATCTGGGCAAAAACGCTTTTTTATCGGTCGTGACGTCAGAATTCATAATTTCATCGCGATATTTAAATAACGTAACGAATCCTCTATATCTTAGAATGCGAGAAATACGAAATATGGAGTTCAAACTCAGACGTGGATTTCTAAAAATGACGCTAGATGGCGGGGGAGTTGTACTGAATAGTGACGTAACAGCATGGCGTGCAAAAAAGGCCGTTACGAGTATTAAAGTACTCTGAATTGACAATAGATTGCATTTAGATACGAAATTGAAGCTTTTGCCCTAATTCTACAATTTCCAGTGATAGAATAGTATATTGTGCATCAAGTGCGGGAAGTTGGCGATTCCGGACGAGTGTGAGGTATGCCGGACGAGCCGAAGGCGAGTGTCGGCATTCACACGAGTTAGGAATCGCCAACCCGCACGAGATCCACATCCTGTTTTTTGTATAAAACCTGATATGGAAAGTCTGACTTCGCGGACTGTGGAGAATGTGCGAAATAGCTGATCCTCTTACCGACCGAGGACAGTGCCGGAATGTCCACATTCCAGCACTGCTCTCGGCCGGTAAGGGAATCAGCCATTTCGCACACCCTCTACAGTGCGCGGAGTCGAACTTCCCATGCAGGTGTTACGAAAATACTTTTTTTATTCACGTTTTTGAACATGGTCCAGTTTTTTTTTTTACCCTCTAATCTTGGATCACCTTGAATATAAAAAAAAATGAAAACCTATTTATCCCTGAACTTTGCCACTGCGGTATGCAATGTACAGCGTGAATTCCTAACGACTCGGTAATCTGAAGTTGGCTAGAATCGAAAAATTAGCATTCGGACACTTTAATTGTTTCAGAAATGTCTGAAAGCCTGTTTCACGATTCTACCCAACTTCAGAATAACGAGTCGTTAGGAATTCACCCTGTATATAGCTCATTGAGTAAATGTAAAATCGATTGTTGAATGGAAAGCAAATTGTTTGAAATGAGAATCTGTTCTGCCCAACCGCGTCGAAAGTCGCCCTATGCTCTCTATATACGTATATGTACATAAAACTATGCAAAAATATGTAGGTATAAGGTCGTACTGGTGTAGGTATATACATATACATAGTTTAGCCTGTTTATCAAGCAGCTGCTACGAGCTTAGCTCTCATATTCTATACCAAACTCTTTATTTTATTTTTTCTCTTCTTCTTCATCTCTATAGTATAGTATTCGCATTGTACAATTGCGATTGTTATTCGCTTCGCACACGTGTCCCGATCAGTGTCATTTCGCACACGTCAGCTGGCCTCACTCGGTTTCTGACCATTCGTTCGTTGAGGATCAAAGGATTTTCATATAATATAACCACCAGCTTTTACTCCACACACTTATGTGCCCACGTCTGTTACTCTTTCTAACGGGTGGAACGAAACGATCGTGTAACCATGTATTGAAACGAAATTAAAAAAAAATGGTTAGTAACGTCTGCAGATACTCGTCCCGGGGACTTATTCCTTTTTTATTTTCTTATCAAACACTCGTGTAATTGTTTTTCACAACGGTACACGCACTGCACAGGTGATCGTGAGCTTTCTCTGTAGCTGTATGACCAATAACGGAATTTGGTGAGAAAATAAAATACGTTAAGGTTGTGATTAAGCGTACTTTTACGACACAGTTTGGTGTGAAGCCTTAACGATGTATTGGCCGTATAATGTCAACCAAAAATGATTCTCGTCGGCAAATTGAGTACTTTGTAATAAGATAAAAATCGGAAGAAAAATCAATCATGATAAAGATGATAAGAGTATTCATTTTGAATAATAATGATGCCCGAAAGTTATCAATGAATAGTTTAAACAAAACATTGTTTAACAAATTCTCTGGTAACGATATTTTTTGTTCATCTCAAATAAATGCCCTAATTTTTCTGAACACACATGCATTTTTTTAAAGAATTTTGTCACTATTTAGAAATTTCCGTTTTCGAACATTTGTAAAGGCTGTATTCACGAAACTATTTGGTCCACGCTCCGGAAACTTCGGAATTGTAATCTAGCAAATAATTATATATAAAGAGAAAAGAATGTAGAAAATTTTTAAGGCATTAATGTGGATAAATTTCTCTTTACTGAACACGGAAACGTTGAAGTTTTTCGCTGCATAGAAAGAAAAAAAGGCATCTTGAGACTTTCAGGGGGTCTGTTATGGAAATTTTGTGGGAAAAACTTGGCTTCTTACAACTTCCGAGGGACTAGAATTGTGAAAAATATACCACCGGATGGATATTCAGACAGTGTGCAACTTTTCTTCGATACTGTCCAATCATTGATTCTGAACTATATCGATCGTAGCTTCCTTTCTCAGGTTGTTTTCGTGCTTTGGGTGAAAAACACTTTCAACCTATCTCATTTTCTGACTCCCCCCTCTTCGTTAAGCCATCGCGGTCCATTTTTTTATTCCTATTTCAGGTCCAGAAATTAGTACCGCAAAAAATTGATCGAATATTTATTTCTTTCATTTTTTCTTTGTATCGAATCAACAGTGGAATTTAAATCGTTACACGAATTTGCCAATGGAGCTTCGTTGGTGTCCACGACGTAATCGCAGTATATGTACTTAATATTCTTTCGGTTTGTACCGTGCCGCTATTTAATTCACAATACGCGTACCCCCTGACTCGAATGTAGGTACCAGTGTTCGTACATCTTGTTACATTGTTATTCAGTTCAATTTTCGGTATAGATTTCTAAAATTGGTTTAAGGGGGGGAGAGGGAAACTTATCGACATATCATCCCGTCCAGCGTTTTTTCTTATCCTGGAGGACCATTCGGCCAATATAGGGGACATTGATTTTTGTACTGTGAATTTGATAAATGTTGCATTACGACAATAAAATCAGCAAATTAGACGGAAAATGAAATTGTTTTTGCTGAACACAGCAGAAGAAGAAATTTATAAGGAAAGCGAATCAAAAAATGAGTTATCTGAAAGATGATGTTGTACCGTTTGAAGAGTAACTAATTGGAACTTGGGTATTGAACAAAATAACAAAATGTCACTTGAATCTGTGGTAAAAATATACTTGAATTTAGGCATAAAAAATTCTTGATTCAAGTCTAGTATCATTAATTTTTTGGTGTGAAAATCTTCCAAATTCAGGTAAAGTTAGACCTGGAAATTGTAATCAAGAAAGTGAAAAATCACTGGGAACCGAGATTAACATTACTTCAATCCATTTATCGCAAAAAATGTATTCCAGTCAGTAATTCCCCAAAACCGATCAGAATGAATAAGTGTCGCCATTTTTTTTTTTTTTTTTGGACTTAACTCCAAAGGATCAAAACCGTAAAGAAAAATCGGAATTCCTGGTTCTTTTCTTTTTTCTTTCTCTTGTTGCTGTTACTTAGATCGTGTTTCATGGATCCAGTTGCACGCGCCAATTAGCAGAGAATGGACCAATGGACTATATCTGATCCCTTTTTTTCTCTCCCTTGATGTGTTTTATCTTTATGTTTTTTTTTTTCTATTCTGTCATTTTTCATTCACAGCTAGGAAAGTCGCCCATTGTGTGCGGTCATGCTGGCATTCGACAATGGCACACGGTCAAAGGGCCAAATGTACATGCGCGTAGGCACACACAATAATAAACTGAATAAACGATATATTGCTCGAAATTGTGGTGCTAGGGCAGCGGCTCCCCAGTGTTCGAAACAGCTGGAATCATGAAGGGGGTTGAAACCCTGCAGCCAACTGAATACCTCGGAAACATTTCATCTGCTACCGCTGCGCTGCACCCTTTCAGCAAAAACCTTGTCAGCAGAAATAGTTGAATGATTTTCGAAACGATTTCTGCAAGCTACTTCTGAAAATCGTGTTTTTCTCTCTCTATTTTTTATTTTCTCTTTGCTTCTGTAGGATTCATCAATTTCTTGAAATCATTGACCACATTTCTTAAATTTGAAAAAAAAAAATTCAACCCCACTACAGAATTTTTAACTGACTCGTCAAATAATTGATTTACTTAAAATCTGAATTTTTTCCAAATTCAGATACGAATCTATGATTTTTTTTTTCAAATTTCAAACATACATCGAAGTATGGAAAAAATCTATGAGACTCGATGACCAAGAAAATACATCAACAAGAAACAAAAAGAAGTCAAAGAAATTTGAAAATATCGAAAAGTTGTTTGGAAAAACTTGGAATTTTCCATTTTCCGCTTTTTTTTTTAATCGAAGATATAGAGGCCACCCCCTACCTGGCTATTAGAGGGGAGCAAAATGTTCGAAGAATTCAGGAATGGATTTTGTGCGATATTCAATGAATTCGTGGCACGCGTTGAGGGCCGACCCTTTCCACCAAAGGGTTTTTGGTCCCAGTTGGCGAATCGACGATACCTCATATAGAAAGAAATATGTTTTCAATCATCTATTATGAATCCTGGAATTTCGGATCCTTTATCCCCCAGGGCCTATTTTATACTTTCTGAATTTGAATTTTTTTTTCCTCCTATTCATCCCAGTCTGTCTGGTACTAGACGATTTTAATTGACAATACTATACAAATTCGAAAAGTGATTGAGTTTGAATTGTGGAAATGAAAGGATAGTGATTTTGTGTTCGGAAAAACCGTTGGTTTTTGATTTATTCAGACAAACGAAATTTGATAAAGAATAATTTAGTTCGCCCACCGCTTTGGATCGTGAAAAAAAAAGAAATTTTGTTCAATTCCAAGAATACGAATTTACCGTCTTAGCATCTCTCTCTCTCTCTATCTCGATATTGAATAAATTGCTCAATCGAGTCTCTGCAGATTTTATACCCTCGAGGTGAAGTGGGGTTTGGATTGAAAAGGGGTCGAAAGTCCCTGCGTCCGATGTCTTTTATAATTTCAAAATTGAATGAAATTCCGTGATCATGAATCAATCCTTTGATAATTTTCCCCCTCCCCGAAATTTTCAACAATTCTATGCGTGTGTGGTGAAGGATGAAAACAGGAGGTGGAGGTGAAACCAGGAGCCGAATTTTCCCTCCTTGTGGATTTTGGGTCAAAGTTGTTTTCCTCCACGTGCGTATATATATCTCAGAAGAAGTAAAACCAACCCCTCTCTCTATCTTTGGTCCTGCGAGAAACCCAGCTCCGTAGAGTTTGACCCCATGTAACCTCAAGCCATCTTCATCCCCCTCTGGAGTTTTGGCATTAAACTTCTTCACCTCCACCTCCGTCTCCGTCTCCACTTTCGGTACGTTGGTGATATTTTGGGAAAAGCGACCCTTAAACTGAATGGGTACCTACCTACCCTTGTACCTTCTAATACCGAAGTCTTAAACTCGCGTTAATTACCCGTAAGCAATTAATTTACGGATCCACGGGTCGTAACTCACCTTCTATTGTTGAAAAAGAACCACCCCGGGAACGCGGGCAGTTTTGCTGCATGTTTTTGAACATCAGAAAATTAATTCGATCATTTTTCTCGTTGGAGAAAATTATTCGTTGAATTAACGCTCATGATTTAATTATAATTCACCCATATTGACAGGAAATTAGTGAATTAATGAGAATTGATAATGAATTATTGACGATTAACAAAAAATAAAACGAATTAATTAGAATGAACACAGAATTATAACCGAAATCGATCAGATATAACAATTTGATTAACAACATAAAATAATCACTTGGAATGAATTCCAATTAGAATCAATTGATTCGAACTGAAAAAAAATTAGGTTAATTGAAGAGAATTTATGAGAATTATTTTGTCGCTTGAATTTTTATTTATTTCCTCTTCGATTTCCCTCCTTTGTTATTCATTAGGAAAATTCTGGTTTTATATTCTTGTCCAAATAATAAAGAAGATTTTTCCATATCGAAAAGTCAGTTTAACACCGATGTGCTAAACGAGAAAGTAGAAAAACGAAAAGAACGACGGAAATGTTAAAATTGGTAGATTTTTCGGGTCGTTGCTAATCGTTCAATTCGAAATGTCGGATAAAACAGTTCAATAGAAGGATTAGTCAAACTTTGACGAACCTTAATTTCCCGCGGTTCTCTCGATTCATTGAGTCTGCTAATATTTTCCGATAAAAATAAGGGGATTAAAGAAAAATTTAATCAAATCACACCGTAATTGAAATCTTTTAAAGGTGTGTAAATAAATCCGTCCATATCTGAAGTTTTTAAATTCCGGTTCAGTCTGTAACATCGAATGTTAAAACTTTGGAAAATTATACTTCAGACTATCTAGGAATCGGCTCTCTAAATTTGAATCAGTGAATAGTAACTGATCATCAGCGAATAGTCACTGATGCCTCCAGTCATAAGTATACCACTGGAAATCAGTGAAAAGTCACTAATTTATCCAGTGAATTTGAATCACTGATTCAAATAGTGAAATTTTCACTGATTGAATCAGCGAAAATTATTGGTTCTTATATATATTTGATCCGGTTGAAGATATTCTCGAAACGGAAAGACAATATGGTATATTCGACACATTTTTGTTTCGCGAGTCTTTATTGCAAGTAACGAAAAAACAGACTCCCAACGCAGATGATACTTCTCCGTCTCCCACCTCGTCGGAGCGAGCCAAGACTGGACGCAGTGAGAAAACCTAACCTACAAAAAGTATAAGGAATTCAATGTAAGACAGTGAACAGCAATATTCACACAATTCATTGACTATTTGCAACTAACAAGCCAAATTGTGAAGAATTTTATAAATCCGCATGTGTACTTACGTTATGATTTTTACTGAACAGTTCGCGTGGTTGAACCGACGCCCAAATCAGCACGCAACATATGAACGCGAACGATTTGGCGGTTAGTAGGCAGCTCCATGGCGGCTAGAGACTCGGCGTACGCGGCGCCCCTAGCGTTCGTCACAAAAGTCACTGACGAAACAGTGAAGTTATGCACTGGTTCAGCAGTGGTAAAATCACTGCTGAAATGGACTTCACTGATACTCCAGTGAAAAAGGGTTCAAGTCACTGTTTCTGCAGTGAAATACCAAGTCACTGATTCAATTAGTGAAATTTTCACTGATTCAAATTTAGAGAGCACTAATGTGCTAGTTCGGACTACTTGCACGGATTATCAGGCGGCGGTATATAAATGTCCTACCCTTAGTTTTAGAGATATTAACAATGTTACAACCGTACCCTGTTACAACCGTCCCCAGTCTACCCTAACGTAATACCGGTTGCCCTGAATTACACGAACTTATCGGGATCATATCGGCTCGAGATTAAACAACGATGAAGACACTATCCACCGATAGGCGATATGCCCTCTCATGAATCAGAATCGTTTTTATTGACTCTATGCGATCACACAACGCGGGGAAGATAGTTCGGTTGCGTGTCTCACAGGCGTTACTCTTCAGAACGGTGATAATAACACCGCGTATCACGTGTGGAATCATTTTCACTACAATTTCAGCCTTTCGTCTCACTACAAAAATGAAAAGTTGAATTTTCGCTCCTTGTTTTTAGATTATCACTGTAATCAATTTCGTCTCAATCGACGCTGGTCTGTGAACCGAATTTGAATTCTTTTTCGAATTATTTAGAGAACAAAATTCCCATCTTATTCCTCGTCTTATTCTACTATTCAAAACGCGTCATATTCTTGGTTTGACGAATTCGGGGTGGTTTTTGTGAAATTCGAATGAGAATTATGATCGAAAGAATAGATATAATGACGTTTGTATCTGGTTAAGGGGGAACGTACACCTTAAAATGAAAACAGTGTCAAAACCACCGAGAGTCATTTTTGAGACTTTTGAATGGTTTTCACATGATTTTAGAAAGAATTTTTCTTCTGTCTATAATGGACGAAATAAAATCTACCGGTGGACCGATTTTAGTTTTTCTGGTCTCAAACTGTTCTGCAGTAAAGAGGCTTTTTCAATATTAACAGAGAATTTTTTCATAACTTTATTTCTACTCTTGAAAACAAAAAAACGCTATTTTATTGTATAAAATGACGAATATCTGGTACAATTTTGATCGGATCGAGAAGTTCTCTGTTCATTCTGAGAAGGCTTCTTTACTGAACAGTTTGAGACCAGAAAAACTGAAATCGATAGATTTTATTTCGTGCATGGTGGACAAAAAAAAAAAAAAAATCGTGTAAAAAATATTCCAAAATATGAAAAATGACTTTTTTTACATTATGAGGTGAATGTATCCCCTTAATTATGAAACACCCGTTTGGTTATATATATATCAAGTAGACAAATAGTCAGAATCACCAGGTGAACAGAAACGTGTCTGGCAATTCGATGAAACGTACGTCGCGTCGTTGGGGAGACGAGTATAAAGTTTGAGGGTAGGTCGGGGTAATTAGGTATATCTGACACATGTGCCAGAAATTAGTTTCGTCGAACACGTCGAGTTTCTAGAGGTATGCTACACGGTAGGTGGTATATTTCCACAATTTCACAGAGTTTCGTTTGTTTAGCTTGATGAAATTTTCTGTCTCTCAGTTTTCAAACAATTTATACTCAAAACACACGCATAGCTCAAAACAAATTTCTACACTCTCTACTAATCCCTTCGTTTCTGCTAAAATAGACCAATTATTTTCTAATTTACCTCCCCGATCCGCACAAACTAAATTTTAAAAGTCGCTCCGTCACTGATTGCAATTTCACTTTTCACTCATACACACGTGGTTTACCTTTTTTCCTCTTCTCTCTATCTCTCTCTCGATTTTTCATCAGAGTCGTTTATTCCTTCCAGGATTTTTTTTTCTTCTTTATTGAAAACCAATCAACAGATTTCGGATTAAAACATCTGCCACATCGATAATTAATTATACAAGAAAAAAAAACACACACACACAATCAGCAGATCATTCTGTTTGAAGTGCGGGCGAAGTGGAGTCAAACTTTGGTAAAAGATGTCTACAGTTTTGTTCAATGTATGTATGTACCTCTATAACTGTTGACTAATCAGCCCGGACTTTCTGTGTCTGAACTTTGATTCAATCGTCAAGTTTCTAACAACACCCCCTCCTGTGTTCACTTCCTGTTGTTCACTTTCCTGCTAGTTTATTGGTTTCCACATTTCGTAGTAGCAGCAAAATGCTTCAAGCTTCAGTGACCGTAGTTGCACACAGGCTACGGGGGGTGACTTTTGTCCCAGGTTTATTCCGCCCGTTAAAGAAAATGATCGCGATTAAACGAACGAGAATATTGCGAGTCTTTCTCTCCTACTCGTCCAGCACGAGCCTATTGACGCTCGGATGATATAATAAAATATAGTAACAACGAGGTGTTACTCGGCAATTGACTCGACTTTAACGATACAGTTATTTCGCTCGTTCACTAAGCTCCTCAAACGCTCTTCTAAGCTCCAGTAGTCAGAGTCACACTCCGTTATTTCCTCCCCAAATTCACTTCAATGCAACTGCAGGTCTCAGATATAAGTTTTCGTTGCCGATAAGACGGAGATTTATACCTTGGAGGAGATCAGGAAAATACCTGCAGCGCTTACGGTGCTCTCTAAATTTGAATCAGTGAAAATTTCACTAATTGGATCAGTGACTTGGTATTTCACTGCAGAAACAGTGACTTGAACCCTTTTTCACTGGAGTATCAGTGAAGTCCATTTCAGCAGTGATTTTACCACTGCTAAACCAGTGCATAACTTCACTGTTTCGTCAGTGACTTTTGTGACGAACGCTAGGGGCGCCGCGTACGCCGAGTCTCTAGCCGCCATGGAGCTGCCTACTAACCGCCAAATCGTTCGCGTTCATATGTTGCGTGCTGATTTGGGCGTCGGTTCAACCACGTGAACTGTTCAGTAAAAATCATTACGTAAGTACACATGTGGATTTATAAAATTCTTCACAATTTGGCTTGTTAGTTGCAAATAATCAATGAATTGTGTGAATATTGCTGTTCACTGTCTTACATGGGATTCCTTATACTTTTGGTAGGTTAGGTTTTCTCACTGCGTCCAGTCTTGGCTCGCTCCGACGAGATGGGAGACGGAGAAGTTTCATCTGCGTTAGGAGTCTGTTTTTTCTTTACTTGCAATAAAGACTCGCGAAACAAAAATGTGTCGAATATACCATATTGTCTTTCCGTTTCCAGAATATCTTCAACCGGATCAAATATATATAAGAACCAATAATTTTCGCTGATTCAATCAGTGAAAATTTCACTATTTGAATCAGTGATTCAAATTCACTGGATAAATTAGTGACTTTTCACTGATTTCCAGTGGTATACTTATAACTGGAGGTATCAGTGACTATTCGCTGATGATCAGTGACTATTCACTGATTCAAATTTAGAGAGTGGTGAGAAAATGCACTTTTCATCACTGTGACTTCCTTAGATTGTAAAGTGCCAATTTTTGCCACTGATGGGGCTTGTTTCGTTGAAACAAACCAAATCGAGAACAAACATTTTTAATTTACAACACGTTCACTGTGAAAAGGTTTTCTGATTATTTTCTATTGCATATTTGACGAACATGATAAACTATATGAAGCTGAAGCTAGCAGCCAAATATTTCAAGCTTCTCCTGAATATAATTAGGAATTACAGATTTCAGTCAATAATTTTTCTAAAAGCATTCAATTTTCATAATATTTCCAAAAAGCTTTTATACTTTGGCCTCATTCTTTCATTTCAATTAAATTCAGCAATTTTGGTTGCTAATTATGGCTCCTAGTTTCAGTTTCATATAAACTATCATCAAAATTAAACTCTTTGTGTAAAATTAGTCAATTCTTCGTTAATTTTAGTTCTTTCACAACCCCAAACGCTCATTAATGATACTCACTAGATGAAATTCGAGTATATTTCAAATAATTAATGAAACTAATGAAATTGTAGTGAATTTATGAACAAACCTGTCCAACAGACACATAAAAAATCCTGTTAATTCTCAATTTTTTAATTTATCGAACTAGGCGAACCGGTCTAATCAATTATTGGTACCCACCATGAAGAGATTCTTTCACCATTTGGTGGGACCGAAGAAAATCTATGGGAACAATCAATTTTTATTTTCAATTCTTCGAGTACAAAAAAAAAGATCCTGGTAATTGTTGTCCCCAAATAATAGTTTATTGAAAGTTTTTAAATAAAAAACGCGATTCCGAATAATATCCGACTATTATTGAAGTGGATTGGAGAAGAGAGTAAGTGAACGTGGGTGTGACATGGTTCGGCTGTGATCAAACCACCGTGTAATTCCTTGGAACTAGGTCAAAGAAGCGTGTGGATCTGATTAAATATGCATGATTTGAGGTGAATATAAAACGCGGCAGTGGCATCTGGGGTTCTCGCTCCCGAAGATTTCCGTGAGATATCGGAAAGTATTTTTCACATAACGTCATCCTATGTACGACGAGAAGAAAAAAACCATGCACCGATATCGGCGATCTAATATTTATAATTATTCCAGGCCCAACAATGCTCGAAGAATTTTCGAGTCAATTTTCTTTCTTCTTTCATCAGGGACTGTACCTCCTTTCTGGACCAGGTAAACGCTCGCACCTGCCCTAAAAGGGGTCTTCGGGGTCCATTCAGTCCGGCCGAAACTCCCGGGGCCCCAAATTCCCAGGGGATAGCGAAGCTCTTTAATAAAAAGAGAAAGAAGAAAATCTATCTCCACTACCATCTTCGGGTTTAGAGATCGTCGATGGGTCCCGCGCCATTACGGTCTTGAGTACCTTTTTTCCCTCCTCAAATACACGTCTTCGATCGAACCACGGGGTTTTGATTTACAATCGGTTACTATCGGTCCTTGGAGTTGGGCAAAGTACGTCTCGCGTTAACCGGAGTTAATTTCCGAAAATTTTCCCATCCAAGGTAGATTAAATCAAAGATAAAGCGAGCGGGGAACCATCTGGGAGGTATACAGAACTTCTAAAGTACCGGAGCCCGAGGTACGTGGCGGAGGTGTTTAATACCCTCGTATGCGAACTCTGAGGGTATCAATGGTTAACGAATATTAAAAAGGCGTCGATTCCTACCGGGGATGGGGACAAATCGTGGTATAGCTTCCTTTCACAAACTGTTTTGTTCTTAGTGATTCATGTCTGGAAGACCTCATACACCCTCCGCATGGATTATAGCTCGGTATCATAGGACCAGGGGTTTCACGGTTTATAATATTTCGCATTAATATTCCGTCGAGATATTCAACTGGAGAGAGGCGAGATCATCGCCGTCGGTTCAGTCAGACATAAAGCGACGCCGTCGCGGGGTTGGTTGCCCGTCTGTTTAAAATACCACGTTTTGTATGACTGTCTGAAGCCCTGCACGTACCCGCTAAGAAACAAGACGTTAAAAAAAAAGAAAAAAGAAACACCGAGGTACGGATACCCAACGCGGATTAGTCGGTAATCTTCATATCAAGAGCCATTAAAATATCAATCAAACCGTTTTAGGCTCTCGAAAAACATGATTATGGGATTTCAATATCGAAAAAACAACCTCAAATTCGCGATCAGTGCTCCAAAAATCTTGTGGTAACCAATTTTCGTCAAGATCCGTTCATCCTTATCAATTTTACGTTATTTTGTTTTCTGGATAATTTCAAAATTGCTGGACCGAAGTTTGTCAAAAATAGACTAGAATCTTCAGAATCCGGTCACTTATCTTCGAGATATCGTGGAAGATGAAAAGATTCTCCATTCTTCGAGTGATTATGAGCTTTTTTTCTCTTTCACCGAATTTTTTGGACGAAATTTATCTACTTTCATAGTCAAAAGCTTTCGACGTGATCAGAAATTAAAAATAATTTGAATATCTTCGGCCTAAGTTCTAAGTTTGTAAGAAAAAAGACTAGAATCATCAGAATCCGGTCACTTATTTTCGCCATATCGTGGAAGATGAAAAGATTCTTCATTCTTCGAGTGATTATGAGCTTTTTTTCTCTTTCACCGAATTTTTTGGACGAAATTTATCTACTTTCAGAGTGAAAGGCTTGCGACGTGATCAGAAATTGAAAATAATTTGAATATCTTCGGCCTAAGTTCTAAGTTTGTGAGAAAAAAGACTAGAATCATCAGAATCCGGTCACTTATCTTCGAGATATCGTGGAAGATGAAAAGATTCTCCATTCTTCGAGTGATTATGAGCTTTTTTTCTCTTTCACCGAATTTTTTGGACGAAATTTATCTACTTTCATAGTCAAAAGCTTTCGACGTGATCAGAAATTAAAAATAATTTGAATATCTTCGGCCTAAGTTCTAAGTTTGTAAGAAAAAAGACTAGAATCGTCAGAATCCGGTCACTTATCTTCGAGATATCGTGGAAGATGAAAAGATTCTTCATTCTTCGAGTGATTATGAGCTTTTTTTCTCTTTCACCGAATTTTTTGGACGAAATTTATCTACTTTCATAGTCAAAAGCTTTCGACGTGATCAGAAATTAAAAATAATTTGAATATCTTCGGCCTAAGTTCTAAGTTTGTAAGAAAAAAGACTAGAATCATCAGAATCCGGTCACTTATCTTCGAGATATCGTGGAAGATGAAAAGATTCTCCATTCTTCGAGTGATTATGAGCTTTTTTTCTCTTTCACCGAATTTTTTGGACGAAATTTATCTACTTTCATAGTCAAAAGCTTTCGACGTGATCAGAAATTAAAAATAATTTGAATATCTTCGGCCTAAGTTCTAAGTTTGTAAGAAAAAATACTAGAATCATCAGAATCCGGTCACTTATCTTCGAGATATCGTGGAAGATGAAAAGATTCTTCATTCTTCGAGTGATTATGAGCTTTTTTTCTCTTTCACCGAATTTTTTGGACGAAATTTATCTACTTTCATAGTCAAAAGCTTTCGACGTGATCAGAAATTAAAAATAATTTGAATATCTTCGGCCTAAGTTCTAAGTTTGTAAGAAAAAAGACTAGAATCGTCAGAATCCGGTCACTTATTCGAGATATCGTGGAAGATGAAAAGATTCTTCATTCTTCGAGTGATTATGAGCTTTTTTTCTCTTTCACCGAATTTTTTGGACGAAATTTATCTACTTTCATAGTGAAAGGCTTGCGACGTGATCAGAAATTGAAAATAATTTGAATATCTTCGGCCTAAGTTCTAAGTTTGTGAGAAAAAAGACTAGAATCATCAGAATCCGGTCACTTATCTTCGAGATATCGTGGAAGATGAAAAGATTCTCCATTCTTCGAGTGATTATGAGCTTTTTTTCTCTTTCACCGAATTTTTTGGACGAAATTTATCTAATTTCATAGTCAAAAGCTTTCGACGTGATCAGAAATTAAAAATAATTTGAATATCTTCGGCCTAAGTTCTAAGTTTGTGAGAAAAAAGACTGGAATCGTCAGAATCCGGTCACTTATCTTCGAGATATCGTGGAAGATGAAAAGATTCTCCATTCATCGAGTGATTATGAGCTTTTTTTCTCTTTCACCGAATTTTTTGGACGAAATTTATCTACTTTCATAGTCAAAAGCTTTCGACGTGATCAGAAATTAAAAATAATTTGAATATCTTCGGCCTAAGTTCTAAGTTTGTAAGAAAAAATACTAGAATCATCAGAATCCGGTCACTTATCTTCGAGATATCGTGGAAGATGAAAAGATTCTTCATTCTTCGAGTGATTATGAGCTTTTTTTCTCTTTCACCGAATTTTTTGGACGAAATTTATCTACTTTCATAGTCAAAAGCTTTCGACGTGATCAGAAATTAAAAATAATTTGAATATCTTCGGCCTAAGTTCTAAGTTTGTAAGAAAAAATACTAGAATCATCAGAATCCGGTCACTTATCTTCGAGATATCGTGGAAGATGAAAAGATTCTCCATTCATCGAGTGATTATGAGCTTTTTTTCTCTTTCACCGAATTTTTTGGACGAAATTTATCTACTTTCATAGTGAAAGGCTTGCGACGTGATCAGAAATTGAAAATAATTTGAATATCTTCGGCCTAAGTTCTAAGTTTGTGAGAAAAAAGACTAGAATCATCAGAATCCGGTCACTTATCTTCGAGATATCGTGGAAGATGAAAAGATTCTCCATTCTTCGAGTGATTATGAGCTTTTTTTCTCTTTCACCGAATTTTTTGGACGAAATTTATCTAATTTCATAGTCAAAAGCTTTCGACGTGATCAGAAATTAAAAATAATTTGAATATCTTCGGCCTAAATTCTAAGTTTGTAAGAAAAAAGACTGGAATCGTCAGAATCCGGTCACTTATCTTCGAGATATCGTGGAAGATGAAAAGATTCTCCATTCATCGAGTGATTATGAGCTTTTTTTCTCTTTCACCGAATTTTTTGGACGAAATTTATCTACTTTCATAGTGAAAAGCTTGCGACGTGATTAGAAATAGAAAATTAATTTGAATATCCTCGGCCTCCACGGGGTCCGTAACAAGGTTGTAAAGGCATTACAAGGATGGCTTGTCGGGCAGAAGCCTAGTCCTTTATAGAGAAACGTTAGCAGCCACTATTGTCTATGAGAATAATGGAGTAATCTTGCGGTGACGGGCGGTATGCTCTCTCGCTCTCTCGCCCCCGCATTCAAATTCTCTCTATCCCCGAGCCGGAGCCACCCACGAACCAATATTCGAGTATGTTCACGCCGCACGTCTCTGGAGCTAACGAACTGAACATCACCTCCGCTCTCGTTCGCGTCAATTCAAAACCCGTATCGCCTAATTTCTCTTTACGTGCATGAGATTCTTTAAAGAAAGAAAAACAATTTCAAAGTCACTGCCGCACCTGTCATCGTCTCGGTTTTTTAGTTCCGGTATAGGAGTTTTAACGGTGTATCGAATCTCGGAGAAATTTGTTACAGCCCGAAAGGTATAAGTTTTCTGTTTTAAAATACCACCCACAGAAGAGAGAGAGAGAGAGAGAGAGAGAAAAAAAACCAGATAAAAGTTACTCAGAGGGTGACACGCCAGACCGAGAAGGAAGGGAGGGGCTATATGGAACGATGAAAAATTCACGTCAGCCCGGTAAACCCGGAGGTTGTTGCATTTTTCATAAACGAGAAAAACTTTTCTTCTTTTTTTTTTCTCCTTTTCCTTCACGCTTTCATATCGGGGGATGTACGAAAACTTATGCACTCGTAGAGAAACTATAAGTTATCTACGAATAATAGATAACGCTCGACCTATGGAACCTGCACACACTCGACCAAACGATTATAAAGTTTATTCAAGTGAAGATGACCCAGCAGCCAGCTCTGTTACTTAACCAGACACAATTGGCTCCGTGGAATTACTGGCCACGCTTCTCACAGGGACCGCGTGGTTCCACACATTGAAGATGAAAGTTGATATGAAAAAATAGTGTAGAACGAGTTTGAATCTGTGGATACGATTATCGGATGAAGAGCAACGAATGAGATCCTCGATAAAGGTATCTGAGTCCATAGTAGAATGGAAGCAGGATGTGTGTTTGTGGCGCAATGGCTTAGCTATAGAGAGTTGATGCTGCATCTAGGAAACCCCAGGATCCTATGAACCCAGGAGGAACCTAGCCTCTGTGCTGTACATAGTCGACCACCGCATACTGTATCTACGTGAACAATCGCCACGTAGCAACGTAACCACGCCCGTTCGTTGCTACGACTGTCTTCTATGTGCCACGGAGGTTAATTGTCTCTTGCCCAGGGCGAGAGCTCCGAAACCTTACGGTCGTACCGCAGTCGATAACTGCAATCTTGCGATTTTCATGTACATTAATGTATTCAGGAAGCAAACGAGAGCCGGGCTCTTGTCTACTCTCTTCCTGTCTTCGGCTGCCGAACGAACCACATCGGTCAGTTTGAACCCAGGATGTTCGATTGCCCTCCGCATACCCGGAATAGGTATTCCGAAATCCCCAGGCGAATTTCAATTCGTGGTATAAAAAATAATAGAATGAAAACATCGGAGGTATAGCCGGGTACGGAGGCGGAATCGTTCATTGCGCCAAATTATCGCGTTGGCTGGTCGCCAAACATTAACGATCAAATTGAACTGGTGATTTCTCCGCGGTATACGTCGAAACTGTCCGGTTCACAAACCGCATCTGTACCAGGAAGAGAGAGAGAACAAAGAAAAAAAATGATGTTCGTACCAAGAGACGAAGAGGGAGGAACAAAAAATGGTTTTCTTTTGTTAGTCTCTCATTACGGTTTGAAATATTCTTCGCGATTGCTCCGTCCCACGGTTCGTAAAATGTTACAGAATGGTAAAGTATTAATACCAGCCATTGTGCGAATGGATGCAATCTGGAATCGTGTAGGGGGTATAAATGGTGAAACGCGATATCAGAGATAGGAAACCCAGCGTTCTAGGTCCTCGGGTCCGTGCTGCTAGAACGCTGGGGTAAATCCATCAAGGGAATTTATGGTTCTGTGTCGTTGCAATTTCCAGGATAGTATATACTCATCGTGTACATCACATAATGTGCAATAATAATCCGTGTGGCTGCGTCATTCCTTTTTTTTCCGATCAGTCGTTTCAATTATTTCAATTTTCTTCTCTAGCTCCTGACGAAATCGAACCTCGTTAATGGCTACTTACGTTTTTTCTCTTTTCGTGTTGTTATTCACATAGGACGACAGAGGTCACAAATTTTTTTTTTCGCTTATCGTTATCAATTTATATTGTAGACGAATAACGACAGATATATGGGAGTTAAAGACGTCACAAACACAGGGGAATTTTCTTTTTTTTTTTATACGTACAAGTAGACGTCACAAATTATGCAGTAATTGATTATATATGCAGGTGCAAAAATAGACAATCACATAATTAATACACACTCACTATAACATATTTATATGGTTTGATTTTTTTTTTGTTATTATCTTTATCTCTCTTTAATTTTTATTCAACTTTTTTTACACACTACCTGAATTATAGAAAAACGATGACTCCGCTTTTTTGAAGAACTTTTTCACTTAAAAAACAAAAAAAATGAAACTATATAGTATTTTCTTTTCAAATCAGGATCAAAGTCCGCTCCGCATCGATCAAGATCAAGATCCACGTTGCGAATAGGCTTCTGTCTGATCTATCGAGTTCCTCGAATAAGAGGCGCGAATAAAATCGTCTACGTCAATGGCGAAAAAGAAATCTTTGCCCAACAGACAGTTTGTGTTGCACTATTAAAAAAAAGTCCCAGAAGTCTGGAGATATCCTCTGGCAAAGGCGAACCAACCGCCTCGGGTTCGTCGCGTGTTATCGATCCCGGTTGGAGTTTACGATTCTTAAATGCGTTTTCTCGAGACACTCTTTAATTCCTTGATTCGGTGCCGGTTGCTTATCGGCTATAAATCCGATTATTATTATTTTTTTTCAACGAAGGATCTCCTTCGGATCTCTGATAAAAATTTCGCGGGTATCGAACGCCGCGATTCGAAACCGCCTCCACGATCAACGACGCTAAACTATATCACTGAAGCTCGGCTTGCGCGCGGATGGCTTCGGCGTCCGGGTCGGACTGAATTTTCTACGAGCAGGCGTCCCGACGCCCGCCGACGTTGTGGTACCGGCACCCCCCACCCGGAGGAGCCACGCTTCGGGCGTTTGCCACCCCTTTGCACGAGATAGACACCCCTAGACACACGCTTAGGGCGCAACGACGACCAGTTACAAATTCGCATTAGGGAGATCGCGAAAGAATTTGCGGACCGTGGGTGGGAGGTGGATTTAGTTTTTTTTCTTTTTTTTTGGCAACGAATTTGAATCATATTATTATCAAATTGGAAAGAATTTTAGAGAGAGCTGATTTATTTATTTACCAAGGGCTCAATTTCTCCCTCCTGATATTCGATACTCGCCATTGATATTCGAGCAGAATTCAGCTCTTCTCGGGGGTGAAAATGTTTATATTAGCAGTTGATTAAAGATCGAAAGTAGGCCTCGACGCGACGAGAGTTTAGCGACCTCCTTTTTTTAATTATTTTTTTTTTCATTATTATCATTATAGCACAAAGAATTTCATTACGCGTATATTATGTGTATATAATGAAATTCATGTGAAAAGAATTTTAACGTCTGAAAACAGATTTTAGGCAGTCGCTTATATATCCATTCTAATTATTCAACAATTTTCGACATTGTGAGTCTGAATTTGATAAAAAAAAAAAGAATCTATATTTTCTACTTGTTGGCAAAAAATGTATTAAAAATTGAGTTCATAGAATTTTGGGGAAAATTTTTTTTCCATTTCAGCAGTAAATCGTTTTACTACTCTGCAAATCTCGAAATTTTCGATTTTGAATGCTGATGATATCTTTCAGAAGCTTCTTTTCGATTCACTATTTGATATAGTTAATTTTCCCAGGTAATTGTGTAGTTTTATTAGTTTTTTTTATCGGTTTTTCATCGATTTAAATTATTGTTTTCCTAATTAACAAAGATTACGTACTAATACTGAAAGTTAATGAAATGATGAAACTAAGGACGGCTATTTGAAACTTTTTGACCATAAGACGGTTGGTGATTCTTCGAATTTGACAGAATTACATGCATAGTGAAAGAAATTTTCAATCCTGGAATGGACATTATTTCTGATGATTTTTCACGTTTTGTTCTGATCAAGCTAAAATCAATTCAAAATTTACGCCGAATTGATCCTAACGGAAAAAAAAAATTGTCCAAAGATTGAAGAAAAGTTACGTTTGAGAATTTTTGGGCTCAAATCGCCGCAAATTTCGATACAAAATTACGAAGTACTTTGAGCAATTCGACAAGGAATGAAATCAAATGAAATCTTGAATGTTCTATATTACATTATGTTGGATAATTTCTAGTGGATTTAATGACTTTCTCCAGTTTCTTAATTTTCAGTTTTAATAAATTTGTAGAAATGAGTTTAAGGGGGCAGGTCAGTCTAGGCGCAGCGAATTGACGTCAATATTTACGAATTTTTTCCTACCGTACGGAATTTTTTATTCACAAATCGGTTTCACCGTCATTTTCTACTATTCTTTATGGACAATTCATGTTTTTTTCAAATGAAAATATTTAAAATTTTGAAAATGGCTGCCGTCGGCCGTACCGCATGTCGGCCGCAGTCGTGCTTTACCGTGGACAAGATATCTCGGAGATCGGTTGTTTGAAACATGAAATAGAATTTTTTATTTGAACATTGATAGTAAAAGCTGTCTTTCACGAGCCGGTTTTGAAAAAAAAAATTTTTTTGAAGAAATTAATACTATTTGAAGTCAAAACACCAAATTTCAGTACATTTCTTGATCTTTCATGTACCGTAACTTGAAGGGAAATCAAAAATTAAAAAAATCGGCTCGTCAAAGACTGGTTTAGACATGAAAGATGATCCTGTTGAAATTTCATCATAATCCGACTAAAAATGTAGACGTGTCAGTGTCCACAGACTTTGAAGACAGCGTTTCGAGAACAATGCTGCCATTCTTCCAGTTTTTAATAATCTGATTTAAAAAAAATACGAATTGTACATCAAGTATTGTACTAAACCATACTTTGAACCGTTTGTGGGAAATAAAATTCCGACCAGAGAAAAAAATTCATGAATTTTGACCTAATTTAGGTGCGCAGTTTGGAATCTATGGAAATCTGAATGCGATGATCTTCTGCAATTCCCAAAAATTCCTTCACGCGGGAATATTCCAAATAATAACTTCCTCTTTTCTTTGATAACAGAAAACAGTGGATATTCAGGATTGTAAAAGTTAGTCAACTTTACACCAGAAATTGTAAAAATTCATTTGGCAAACAAACTGACGATGCCACGAGTTCACAGAAACGCAATGATAAAAAAAATGGACGACCATTTCTGAACAATAATTCTTGCAACAGAGAAACGGCGAGTCAAAATAAAATTCAGTGGATGAATTTTGGTTGAGAAATTTCAATCATCCAAACTTGACTTTTGGGTAAAAGATCTAGTCTCCCTTATATTAGAACCGAAGCGTAAGTATGCGGACAATAAATCGGCAGTTTGAAGTATGGAAAGAAAGAGAGAGAGGGACTCATATAGGGTTGGCTTTTCCGTGTCATTCGCCAAGATTGAAAACATAGAATTACTTGTTGGGTTTTTTTTTTTCTGGCAAAGAGCTAAAAAATGGTAATCCTATCGTTTTCTTGGTACGATGGTATAGTCGAAGCTTTCTTCCCTCGCGGTAGTGAAACCCCCGCCTACCCTTCTCTTACTCTTCACTTTTACACCCCTGCACATGTAGGAAAAAAGAAAAGAAATAGAAATAGAAAACGAAAAACCCTACACTCATACCATGACGTGGAGGGAAACCTTTCTATCCGATTCTCAAAGAATTCGATGAAAAGGGGACGATATTTCACGCGGTTCTTAGACCAACAGATTTTTCAATACACATTTCGAGATCAGAGTTTGTATTAGGGGAATCATCCCTCTAAATTTTTTCAACCCCCCCTGGACCCCAAATTTTCTCTGGGTGATGGAAAAATAAAGGAATTTGAACGTCTTCGGATAATTTGATTTCATTATCATGAATGATCGATCGCCATTATTCGACTATCCGAGCTCAGATAGAGCTACTCGAAATATTACACGTCAGCTGCTATACAGAAAGTCTCGATACGTGAGTGAAAAATATTATCCGCGTTTCTCGTGAAAATAACAGGAATAAACCGTCTGCCTTTGATAACGACTTTCGAGAACTGTCAATTAAATTAGACTCGTCAACCGGAAGGCGATAGATTTCTGATCACTGGAGACGTTAATTAGTCTCTCTTATAGATATGATGAAAAATATCCACATCATAGACGCACGGATCGCTGCGTGTGTGTTAATAAGAGAAAAAGGAAAATACAAGAAAAGAATAGATCAATATCACATCCACGTGGTTCTACTCGGAAGATGCTTGATTCGTGAGTTACCATAGAAATCGAAAAAACAAGAAAAAAAATTTACTCATGTCACCGCGCTTGAAATCATCAACTTTTAATGTACAAATTCTTCTTGGTTCTTGGCAAGGATGATATCCAGGAGATTTTTTACACTGTTGATATCATTATTCTATGAGTACTTAATATAACTTTTGTTATCTGTTAAAAAACACTAATTTCGGTTACAATTGTAATCAGTAAATCGGTATTGACTCCTTCTTGCTGCGTGACAAACTCCGCAGTAATTTTCAGTCATCAATAATGCGTTTTTATATTAGATTTTCGACTATAGCGTAAACTAAATGGTTCAACTTTCCTCTTTGATATTTCTTTTTTTCATCATCCGGACGTGATATTGTAGAATGAAGCGGAAAGAAGAAAAAAAAAGCCAGGATCAGAAATCGTTTACCTTAAATTTATTCAAAAATATCGTCCTGATATCCTGCTGACTATAGTCTCTGTCTAATGTCTTTGAGTCCGTGGATGTGACAGTGTGTTGACGGCTCAATTTTCGATCATCATTTCATGTCTTCTCTGAACATGAAACAAGACTTTTCCAGTCTATCTGCTCGTTTAATTTGACTTATTCTCAGAAAATGTATGTCGAGTTCTCGAAATATTTCTGCACGGGATTGCCTGAGGCGTTTCTTCTTTTCCTCTGCCATCGGCATCCCCCGATTTTTATCCGTAAGTATAACGTCACTTCCGGTATTATAGTTACAGTGATAATATAAAGAGTCTCACTTACCAACTTGGAATTTGTTATCCTATCGTCACGCCAGGCACGTATTCGCCCCTCAATTTCACCCCCTGGGGGATGCATTATACATGTACGTACACATGACTGGCACACGTGCACCGCGGCGGTGGGCAAAAGGCGGTCGCCATCGGCCCCGAAGATTGATAAATAATATTATTTCCTATACCCACCTCATATCCACCCCCCGCTCACCACCCTCAGACCCGTCCGCCTTCGTATGTAGTTTTTTTTGTTTTTGCTATCCTGTTTTCTGTGCTCATACTTTTTTTCTTTCTCACTCAAGATTGTGTAGGGTACATAATACCTACCTCCAGGCATATATGCGATTTATCCGAAACCTAAAAGCGCCCTTTTCTCTTATTTCTCTATTTTTATTTCCTCGCGTCTCTTCTTATTCTCTCGTCTTTGAATCTCTCACACCTTTGTAATTTTCGCGGATATCTCATAGGATGTACTATATCGCTATCTGTTGGGTAGGAATTTATTTCTGTATCGCAAACAGCTATCGCTATTTTTTTTTCTCCTCTTTCTTATTTTACTTTATATATCCCACTTCTTCTTGTCTTATATAAAGATAACAGCTCATTGCATATACAATTGAAGCTTATCTTTCTGAAAACTAATCCGATGGACCTAGACTTGACAAAAAAATCCATACCAAATTTTGTCTCTTTTCTTATCATTACGATAATCGATATTGATTAATTCTGTAACAACTCGACGGCCGCTATTAATATTGTCGTATGTTTTCGTTTCCATTTGGAAAACACCTATCTGAAAATGGCTCGGGGTAAAAGACTTAAGTCCTGTGTATAAGCATAGGAGATAAGTCTTTTACCCCGAGCCATTTTCAGATAGGTCTTTTCCAAATGGAAACGAAAACATAAGACAATATTAATAGCGGCCGTCGAACTGTTGATTCCTCGATTTTGAGATAAAAAAAAATCATCCAATCAAGGAGGCAGGATAACTTGTATAAATTATTCGTCTCTACATTAATGGCGAAAATTCCGATATTTGTTGTAATTGCATCGATCGCCGGTTCCTCTCGATTAGACCAGCTTGTAATAAGCAGCCAAGTGTCTAATTAAAGTGAATCACGGTTTATTACACACTGAGTGTAATGAATAGCTCGCGTTACGATCTCATATATCATGTCTTTTCTTTTTATCAACTTCCGTTTCAAGCCTTGACGTCAGACGTCAATTTTTAATAATTTTTTTTTCTTCATTTTCTTATATCCACAATTTTCCTTTTTGTTTTCCTTTTACCTATTATGTAAGTAGGCAGACGTATCTTGACACGCAATTACCACAGATATATATTCACAAATTATTTGAGGCTATCGGTTGAATCGAATCAGAGAAAAGTAAGCAGCGCGTGTTTGTGTCAAGTCAACTTGTGTCTGGTCGTTAAGTAAACAGCTGCCCATTAGTCGCCTGCTTTAGCCCCTTGTCTAGTCATTGACGAATGCTTCGATCGGTTGAGTCATTTATTTTTCTAAAGCTACAAAAACAAAAAAAAAAAAACATAAACGAGCAGCGATCCCTTGATTATTAATCGACGAATATGAGACGATCTTGTAGCAAAGTGACCTTTTTTCTTATTCATATAATTCTTGTGTTTTAATTCTTGTTCCAACGCACGTTTCGAATATCGCGTCTGTATTATTAGCCATTTTGTCCATGAGATTATACGCGTACACGGGACGAGGGCGATTTCGCTAATTGGTAATTACTAACCGCTGATAATAACAGTCATTTCATATACTCGGTGGGGGGTTTACTCCAACCACAATGGAAAATTACAACGACCCAAACCATTTTCGTTTTCGTTCGTCATTTCCCTTTTGAAAATGTAAATAAATGATCCTCTGCAAAAGGTTTTCCGACAGGCTTAATTTCACTGTGAAAAGTGAGAAAAAAAATAACCTGATTCAGCAGATGGATTGATTGGAGTTACAGTAGCGACATTTTTCCAGCCTCAATCAGTTTCTAATTTATTGTTAGCTTCCTGCCATAGAAAAAAAAAATTAGAGAGGGCGAATTCCTAACGACTGAACAGTCTGAAGTTGACTAGAATCGAGGAATTAGCTTTTAGACAGTGATTGGAGTGGTTCAGAACTGTCTGAAAGCTTGTTTCTCGGGTTCAACCAACTTCAGACTGTTCAGTCATTAGAAATTCTCCCTATATAGTATATAAATGAATAGAAAGATCCTATTGCATGATGAAAGCGAATGCCGAATATTCTGAGGTCCCTCGATGACATCGAAAAATCGAAATTTTAATGTCATTCTCTCAATTTTTGATAATCCACAGCCATGAAGGTGTAAAAAATTTCAGAAAGTGTAAAATTTCACTATTCATTTACTTGAGTGACCTCTGCGAATCAATCGATTCGACTTGAATTTCGTATACAATTTTATACATTCCGGATTCTGACAAAAATTACCAAAGGGGTAACAATTTCTTTCGAGCATTCGAAATCTACTTCTGATTATAAATATTTTCTAGAATCTACCCAAAATCGTGATAAAAACCGTAAAATTATTAAATTCGCACAACAATTCGTTCCACTATAGTTTTTCTCTGTCTCTGATCCTCTGCAGTTTCACATTAGAATTGTAAAATTTAAAACGTGATTCAGAAACAGCGACGAAAAGTGCGCAAAAAATTATATCCGTCGACATGAAGGGTTTCATCGGAGTCTGGTGTGTATTTTAATTCTTAATCCAACATCCGGTTGAAATTTATGACGCAAAGTCGATATCGTCAATAACCACGAATATCCTTGTAAAAAATTCAAAATTATACCTGTCTATCCAACGATGACAGAGACATAATGTCGACCCGAATATCGGAAGGGTTATTTTCATTTCCGTCCTCATCATTTTTCAAGCAATTGCTAATCTTTTTTGACCCTGCAATAATACAATCCTTAAAAAAAGAATGACTTCATATTTATTCAACAAAGAAACTGAAAAAAGGTACAATTGTTTTATAAAAAAAATTCAAATTTCCCTCAACGTTTAGAAAATGTATTTTCACTCCGTAGAGCTGGCTTTGGTGTATGAAAATCTGTATCCAATTTGAAAATCATGAAAAGTAAAATAAAGCTTGAAACGTTATCGCTGCGGCGTTGACTGCGGACGAACGAGCCAGAGAGCTCCAAAAGTAATTTGATTATCTTTTCACGAACCTGGATTCTGAAACCTGGAACCTGGATCCTGAAACCTGAAACCCGAATCGCGCTATGCGGTCGCCTGCGGCCAACGGACGTCGAGTTTATACTACGATGCTGCTCGTCGTCGACTCCGCTAGAAAAAGAAGATGAAAAAAGAAAAAAAAAATTGAACCAAAACGAAAGAATCCAGGTTAAAAATTGAACAAAGCAAAGAATAAGTTCAAATAATGAGGTGGTTTTTACTTTTCGTCCGATAAATAATTGTTGTCCTATAGTTGATCAGGAAGACGACAAAGAAGTTACTGATTTTTTTAATGCTGAACCAACCTGCCTGATTTTATTCTGGCTAGAAATTGAAATTAAAATTTCATCAACGATCCTCGGAAATAAAAGTAATAATCGATCATCAAGTATGTACATACCAGATGGAACAGGGTCGTTCAATATTTGTGACAGTGTCACTAAAACTGGACCGAGAAAAAAAATCCTCGAACTTCCCATCCTGATAAAGATTATGTTACTATATTCATATAAAAAATCGCTTATAGTAGACACGATTTAGTATAATGAAAAAATGTGTGAAGAGTTAAGTTAAGTATACAATATTATCAGTGTGACTGTATCATATCTATATCTATAAAGGAACAAGTGGCATCAACGCCCAGCCCAAACCCCTCGACCTAGAAACTTGAAATTTGGGCAACATGTTCCCTTCCCTTCGTAAACACCCGCTAAGAAGCGATTTTTCGAAATTCGCCCCACAAGGAGAATAAAAGGGGTAAAACATGTTTTCGCGCATTCGTGGATATCTCCTCGGCCCGATGAGATATTGACTTCGTTTTGGCTTCAAATTATTCCTCATTCAAATACCTAGAAAGTAGATTAAGCGTTTTTTCAAATTCGACTCCTAAGGGAATGAAAAGGTGTGAAACTAATTTTTGAGGCGCGTAGCGCCGAACAGCGAGGCACGAAGCGCGCAGGAGTGGAGCCCCTAGTCGTTTATAATTTCATCTCTATTCAATAATTATGAGTGAGAAAATAACTGTGAACTATAAAAAGCTACATGATGAATTGTGTACTAAGTATTGAAATTGAATAGTTTTTAATATTCCTCAATAATAATTTGAATAGTTTTCAATAGTTCTCAATAATAAAATCGGACGTTCAATTATTACTATTTTTCTATGAGGGCTGAAATCGGTTATAATATTTCTTGTGATTTGTGATGATATTTTTCATGACATGATATTTTTCGTTGAGGTGTAACGACACGTAAAAGTTTTGGAAAAAGTTTAAGGTGTGAAATGTTCGTTGATGTTGGTCGACGCGACGGTGGGACGTGAGCTTTCAGCAATCTGTGTAACACGTATTTGCAGATGCGGCTAGTCGCTGGTAGCTGCTGGTAGTTACAGCGATTCCATTAAACAGGGGGCGAGTTGTTTAGAAACTAGGAACGCCGTTAATGGTTCTTAGAGACTTAACAAGCAATCTAGAGAAAATCTTAGGGCTCAACGCGCGACGGGTTCTACGTAGTCGTTTCTCCGACACGCGATAGAACTTTCGTTATACCACCGCGTTATAACTTTACCTTCGGTAACTAAACTGTGACGAGAAAGACACCCAATTTGGGAATTAGCCACTCGTTAACGCGCTTTTAGTCACTCCACGGCTAAGTATAGAACCGCTGCCTCGTCCGCAGGACCTTGACACGAGGTACAGAAGTCATAGAGGTACATGGAAATAGAAACGACCGATTTGAGGATGTATCGGCCGTACAATCTCAACCAAAAATGATTCTCGTCGGCAAATTGAGTACTTCATGATAAGATAAAAATCGGACAAAAATCAACCACAATCAAGACGATCAAAGTATTAACTTTGAATAATAATAATGCCCGAAAGTTATCAATAAATTGTTTAAACAAAACATTGTTTAACAAATTCTCTGGTGACGGTATTTTTTTTTCATCTCAAATAAATGCCCTAATTTTTCTGAACCCACATGGATTTTTTAAGAATTTTGTCACTATTTTGAAATTTCCGTTTTCGAAAATTTGTAAAGGCTGTATTTACGAAACTATTTGTTCCACGCTCCGGAAACTTCGGAATTGTAATCTACATCGTTTTCACAAAAACATATCCAAAATTCAGATTTTTTTTCCATTTTTCAAAATTTGGAAATTTTCGAAAACGGAAATTTCAAAATAGTGACAAAATTCTTAAAAAATACATGCCTATTCAGAAAAATTAGGGCATTCATTTGAGATGAAAAAAAAATAACGTTACCAGAAAATTTGTTAAACAATGTTTTGTTTAAACAATTTATTGATAACTTTTGGGCATTATTATTATTCAAAGTTAATGCTTCGATCGTCTTGATTGTGGTTGATTTTTTTCCGATTTTTATCTCATCCCGAAGTACCTAATATTGTCGACGAGAATCACTTTTGGTTGAGATTGTACGACCAATACATCCTCAAGTCCTACAGAATTCGGGGATCCCCGTTCTCTCCCTTTTTGGAAGAGATGAGGTGTCCTCCCGGATCCTTGGGTATATATAACGCCGAAAATATGTCTCGACACCCTTGTCTCTATCTGTAGGTATAACCCAGGGATTCTCGAGGCGTTCGACCGTTACAGACATCCTTAACACCTGGCCCCTTTTCGTCAGAGGATAGAAGGGATCGACCCTCGGAGTCCGAGTACACGGGGTTTACCTGATCTCCGCCTCCTACTGACCACTGCCACATTTCACAAACTTTAGAATTTAGACATTCTGAAATTTGCTCCAATTTAATTTCAATTCCAGTTTTTCGGTATTATTTAATGGTTACAATTATTTATTTCATTTTAGAGGTAGAGTTACTCGTCTAATTGTTTGTTTCCTCTTCACGTAATTAAAAAAAAAAAAAAACTGTTCTTTATGTTAATTGAGGAAAAACTCGATTTTATGTCCGTTGAAAATTCTTCTGTGGGAACGTTTTCAAATTTATATATAATTTTTTGGGACAAGATCTTTATGAAATATTTTGACACCATCAGGGATGATTCAGAAGTAATCGAGTGACTACGAGGACAAGAATAGTCTGTGCAAATTGAAAGAACAATAAGAAAATGAGAAAGATATAATTTTTATCGCATTTCAAAAGATTTCAATCTACAAAAGAGTCACTTTCCTAATTTTTTTTCTTTTCTTTTTTGGGTCAGTAATGGCCTCTCAATTGTTCGACTTGTTTCACCCCCTCACCTTGAGTTTATTGGACAATTTTGTTGAAAAATTCTCCGAGAAGCTAAGAAAACTGAAGACTGGAAAAAAAACGTTGAAAGCTATTAACAGAAACTAGATATTTTTTTTTTCTATATAAACCGTCCTAAATATACACACGGTGGTAGATTCAGTGGTTATTTACTCGAGTAGTAGAGTGAGCAAACCCAAACGCAACGTAGTGCAGTAAACTACATAAATTGTTTTGACGCGTCAATATATACGTAGGCAATTTGAACTCTTAGTCTTCAAGACCAATTTTTTTTTTTTTTCATTTTTCTTATCTCCCTCTCTCTGTTCTGTTCTCGTTCATTTCTATCTTCGGGTTTTTAAACCTCAACGAGGTGTCTGTGCAGCCACGAATTCAAAGGGTTCGTGCAATCAGTGATTCAAAAAACAAAAACCAAAAACTCCAAGTTTATACAAACAATCTTCTCTCACGTCAGACGTGAAGACGCTTAAAAAATCACTAGAAATTAGTCAAAATCATCACTAAAAGCTCAATTATTCTTGGTGATTTAATGATACGTAATGTTTAAATGACTACGTAATCACCAAAAATATTTTCTGTGAATCTAATCTATAAAACGAAACTTTCCACCGCTTTTCCGCACACGTTTCTCACCCGGTACGCTTTAATCGACGACTCCCAGGCTTTAGACTGGGGGGTATGGATAGGGGTTGAAAATCAAGGTTCGAAAATCGAGAGGTAATGGGGCAGGAAAGGCGTTGAGGTAAAAAGGGAAAAAGTAAAAGAAAAAAAAAAAAATCTGAGACCGAGTCGTTTTTTTGTTTCGCCTGAAAGCGCGTTTCGTCTGCTCGACCATCTTCCCTTTTCCATCCTCGTTTTTTCTTTCTTCTTTTTTTTTTACTCCTCGTATTCCCCCTCGCACCCTTGCCTTTTCAACCCGCGTCTATGACCGAGCGCTCGTCTCCTCCTCGTTAACAAGCATGCAAAGACGCACGTCTGGTGGACCGGTGCAGAGGAGGACGTGTGTAAATATACACACATAGGTGCGCTGGAGGCGTTTTTATTTTATTTTTAATTTTTTTTTTTAGGAATGTATAAAAACACTTTTAACCCCACGCACCCTGGGCTTGTCTCCCGCAATTAGCGAGTCTGTTGGGGGGAAAAAAGGTGTGAATTAGATCCAACAATAGGAGAAGGACCTCAGAAAGTGGACTGAAATTTGAAAAGCGTAGAAAGGGATGTAAGTAGAAGATATACTAGCAATATCACCGAAACTGGAGCTCAGGGGTGGCGGACTAAGACCGATAGGCGATAACCAACCCTGCCCTCGTGGCCTGGAGGCAAATAAACCCTTGCAACACCGGGCCGAGAGGCAATACTGTTGCGGTACCTTTGAAAGGTGATCGGTCTGTGTTACAGTTGGTATGGGGTCA
Source organism: Euura lappo (assembly GCA_018257835.1). NCBI lineage: Eukaryota > Metazoa > Arthropoda > Insecta > Hymenoptera > Tenthredinidae > Euura > Euura lappo. Next base: position 368,735 of record JAEUYN010000401.1, on the reverse strand, counting down.
TGAGGGGCGTGTATACCCCGTCGCGTCCAGAGGGTCGTCTGAAGGATACCAAACCGAAAATACGCGAATTTTGAGTCTGAAATCCAGGAATAAAGTAAAAAACTTTCATTTTCATGGGCATTATATGAGAAAACTCACTGCGCGGTGTTGATATTTTTTACCAAGTGAGTAAAGCGCGAATCATCCGCGCAGAAATGCTTCCACGTGACGTCAGAGTGCACGATTTCATTGCTATATATAAATCAATCGAACTTATACAACCAGAAGATACAGTGAGGAGTGGGTTTCAATAGATGGCGCTGAATGGCTGCAGGGTTTTTCTACCGAATAATGACGTCATAGCGTGAACCGAAAGAGAGGAATTGACGATATATTGCACTTGGAGAACAGCCCGGATGCTGACTTAGTTTAACTTTGTAACCTAGGTTCATAATGAATGAATTTGTCGTTTTTTCACCTCAGTTCACTCCATCGCTGTTCTGCAAATGTTTCTAGTCCCTATTTGACTAGTTTAGAAATAATTATAATAATCATCCCAGCAACAAATTATTTGGGGTCTTAAATCTGTATTTTTTGTAAATCACAAATTTGAGGAAAGCTGGTCCTTATGCCCTGGCCGGAAAGTGAAAAATAAAGATCTTTTGGTTCATAACTGACAATTAAAATAAATTAATTAAGGATTAATTGAGGATTAATTGATTATCAGCCAAGGCTATTTTCTTCTGAATAATGGAAAATGATGTGAAATCGGTATTGAAGGGTTCTAATGCATGAATTGATACTTCTTTACCTGAAAATGATCATATTTTCAATCCCCAATTCAATTTATACAATTAAAAATTAAACTTTTGTGAGAAACTAGTTAGAAACGCAGTTTCTGATGTTCTAGCGAACCTGTGCTCCGGTTTCTGGTTCAAAAACTAGGCCATGATCTTCATTGGTTATATTGATACAATTTTACTAGAGTGATTTGGCACCAAAATTAGTGCTTGTATCAATCATAATGATAATAATTCAAAGAAGAAAATTAGAAACGAAGTGAATCGTCTTCCGTCTTCTTCGAGTTCATTCTGTGGCGTTGAGCGTTTTCTTTTTTCGTTTTGTACATTTTTTTTTCTTTTTATCTTTAGGCAATACGCGAGGGTTGAATCGAAGGGATTTCATTTTGTTTTATGTATTCTCATTTTATTTTACTTTTTACACTCTGCTAGTCGGAACGAGTATTCCCAGTGTGAATTTTTATCCTGTTTGATGTTTTGGAAGAATTTCTACAAGACAGAAAAAGACATTGTTCTCGGAAAACAGCACACACACGCCGGGAAAGACTCTATATGTATATACGCGCGAAAATCCAACCCCTGAAATTCAACATTTCCATTCAATTTCGCGGCAGGCTCGCCGAGAATCCAGAAAATATGGTTCCACTCTCTCCCTTCCCATTTTTAACTTCCCGTTTCTCTGTTTTCAGAGAAAAAAGGAAGTTATTCTGATCACCCCGAAAATGAAAATTTGAGTTTTCACTAAATCTTCACGTTTCGAGGTCCAACGAATCACCTCCGACTATTTTCAGTTTGACGTCTGGGTGTGTGTGTGTGTATGTGCGTGACCACATTTTTGTCCGCGCGATATCTCGAGAACGCGTGGTCGGATTTCGATCAACTTGGGCTCAATCGACGGGGCTTTTCTTAACTTAGAACTGATTAGATTTTGGCTTCGATCGGATTAGTACTTTTTGAACTATTCAAATAACAAAATTCTAAAAAACGCAACAAAAATGACGATATCTTGAGAACGAATCAACGGATGTCAATTAAATTTGGTACCATATGGTTTTTTTGATCGCTGATCACGAATCTGAAGTCAGTTTTGCAAAATTTTCATTTGGCGTATTCGATATGCTGCAAAAAAAAACTAAAGACATTTGGATTGGGATGAAACTTGGTACTCGTAGGTTTTTTGGGTCACTGATCCCGAATCTGAAGTCAGATTAGCGAAATTCAAAATGGCGAGTCCGATTTGCTGGGAAAAATATTAAAAACATTCGAAATCTTACGGAAATTTGTACTCGAAGGTTTTTTGAACCGCTGATCAAGAATCTGAGGTCAGATTTACAAATTTCAAAATATCTGAGAACAAAATAAATAACGGGAAGTTCGAAGGCTGGCTCATAGTCAGCCCAAACCCGCTTGTTCTTCTTCTTTCTACTTCCAGTTTCTTAAATAACTTTTTCACAACAATTCTCACGGGTTTTTTCTCATAATTGGCCTAAAGTCGAAATTCTCGCCACCAAATTTTTATTTTTTTGCTCCTTATCGCCTTTTTTTCTCTCTCTCTCTTTCATTTTGTCCTCACTATTTCCGGCTCTCTGCAGAGAATCCTCGCATTGTTGTAGGGAGACAGCAGCACACTGCCGACTATACGACAGCCAAAGTAAAAGTGCCCCTCACTCAAGTGTACACCCAGCTGGGTTCATTAGTAAACTGAAGTAGCTCGCTACAGGGGAAGGGGTCTTCCGTCATACCCCGTTCTCAATAACTCCATTCAACCCCCTGTGCTTCGTTCTTCGGGTACCATGCGAAACTTCAACCCCTTTACCAGACGACGCAGTTATTATCTTCCGACTCTGTAACACCGCACATCGCATAACCATGGATATGCAGCGTACTGCACTTACGCGGTGTCTAGGCTTCGTTCAACCCTTGAGCACGTTCCGTAAAGTTATTGACCAAAGACTGCACCTTGACTTGTGGAAATTTTGACACCGCAATTTTGACGCGAGGAGATGAAGCTCCTTTTTTTTCGGGGTGTGCATATCGCGATTTCGGTAGAACGACGTTTTGGAATTTTTTGGAGGAAGTGAGAAACTGGAGGGACGTCGCACTTATAGTGCGGTAAAACTGAACTATTAATATTGTATTACCTTTGGGATCGACGAAACGTGTTCGCGAACACAGATAAGCACAAGCGTATGTTGGAGGGAGACTCGCGAAATTTTGTCGTTTCGAGCTTTGGTTCTTTCGGTATTTAACATCGTTTTCTTATTTCCTGGTGGGGTTGATGACTCCTAAAGTCTTTATGTCTGATGTTGGAATTAGTTACATGAATCCATCAAAGACTCCATAAAATCCCATACGAAGTTTTATGGCCTCCTTTGAAATTTGTTTCAGTCAGTCTCTTCATGTTTCTTCAAATCTCCATAAAAGTTCTGTAAATTTCTAAAGGAAAAATTTGTAAAGGAAATTTTGTAGTTTTATGGAATCCATAAAAAAAGGTTCAAATCTTTAAAATGTCTGGAGTCCTCAAAGCTGCTCGTAACGTATCATGAAATCCTCTCGAGTCACGCGAAGTTTTATCAAGTTCCTATGTAGTCCAATTGAGTCTAACAAAGCCCTACGGAATTTTCTTAAAAATTATATCAAATCGATGATGTGCAGTATGAAAGTGTGACCGCGGTCGATTTTACCGTTTGCGGTGCGCGGTTCTGAAAATTTAAACACACAACGAGTGACTCTTCATTTATCTACATTAGGGCTGTAGGGGGCACCGCATATTCGCTGCACGGGTTTTGATTGAAGTTTTTATGCGTCGGGGCGTCCTGCTACGAGATATTAAATCTAAATGAATATTTTGGTTTTTGGTTAATGGGCGTTCATTTATCAACCAGGATCAGACAGCTGTGTTATACTCTCCCTCGGCTATTGTCATTTGTTCTTTGTTCGTTATTTACCCCCCTTCTCAAACTCCGAAAAGCTTTTGTATTCTTATTTGCTCTTAACTGTCTCTTTTTCGCCGAGCTTTTTTTTTTCTCTACCTACTTCAATTTTTTGAGAGACTATACCTACATGCAGACGACGAACCCGACTATTATAATAGGAACCGTATAGGAACCCCTCAGGATCTATTTCAAACTGCCTCTGCTCATCTCGCATGTGTCGAGGATACAAGTTAGACACTGAATTCTTTAACTGATGGAACAGGTGCCGACTCTGGGTATATAGCTACTGTAAGAGTAAAAAAAAATTAACGGATCGGATACTGGAATTAATTGCCGGTATATTTTACCACCGATGTCTAACTACAATTTTCGAGACACCCCATGCAGAAATTTACAACCGGCCCCGTATTGTGCCAGTGCTGCTGCCAACGGTGCAAGGTTGGCCGAGTGCTTGCTGCCAACGGTTGGCCGACGAATGGCAGTACGCTGGGATGATAACACTGGCCCAAGGGTTGACAGTCAACGCTTGGCCAGTGCTGGCAAGCTACGTTGGCCCAGTACTGACAGAACGACGGGTCGGAGCTGAACCGTCGCTTATTTCGGCGAATGTTTAATGAATGTTGTAGATGAAAATAAGCTACTACCTTAAAAATTCAAGTACGTCGACTTAATTATTCATTGAATCGAGATGGATTAATCAACTTGACGTTCAATTTAATTTGGCGGATTCTAATTAATCAGAATCACACATGCTGGAAGTATGTTGTAATCCATAATCATGAAAAATAATCGAACAATATTAATTACGGTTGACAAAGTAGAAACGAAAAAGATGAGAAAGTACCCGAGAAAAAAATGTTTGTATCTAATTATATATGATCATATTCGATCAGATATCATCAATCTGCCACTCTAAAAATTAGTATCAAAAATAATTATGGGCAGAATTTCAATAATTTGTTAAACGTTTCTTTATTGTGTGATAAGACCGTGAAATTTTACAACAGTATTATCAGTACGAAGATACGTGATGATGCGTTGGAACAAACCGTACCTGTAAGAGAGAAGATGGCAAATAGCTCGAAGAAATATAAATACATCGATCTGCAACTATTCAAGTCAAAGTCAAAGTTAGCACAAAGAACTATTGACTACAGAACACGTAAAATGCATATATATGCATTGAAATTACTATACTATACTATATATTTTATGTTTAGATACAAAATTATAGACCTAAATAAGTGTGTAAATATATATAATCAAGATTTGACTTATTAAATTCAATAACTATTTTGATAATTCAAAAAGTATTAAAATTAGTTTGATTAATATTTACCAGGTTCTGGAGACAAAATTATTACTAATTTATGTCAATTGATAAGATATATCGAGAAAAACCTCCTACGTGGTATAAGGAAGGCCCTGGTTTTACAGTGAAAAGTGAACAATCATGCGATGAAAATTGAAGTGCAAGAACCTTACGCCGAACCTCTCCGAAGGACTTCGAAAGGGTTCAGCGAAAGGGTTCCTTGCATCTCAACTCCATTGTAGGGGACTGGAAATTCATACCGAGCCCAATACTAGCATAATCCAGACAATCACACGTGCTTTTGGAGATTCGAGCTTTCATACGTCAACTTTATACCATGAAAACTAACCTACTTTTTGGTTTTCCTAGGATCTATCACTTACATGGAATTACAGACTCTTTCTTCAGATTACATAATATAGAACAGTTCCATCTCCAGCTACAGAGAACATATCGCTATCTGATATAAAATAAAGTCATCATATGAAAACAAACTACCCAAACTACGAATCAATACCCGACTCCGCTGTAGTAGTGTCAAGAATATTTTTCTCACTGAGCCAGTCAGCCGCTGGCCTTAATTCCTTATGTTGTCTTGTGCTGATACAAGAAACGATAAATTAGTGAAAATATGAGATTCACGAGTCGTGAAAACTTTAATTTCAAGTAAATACATACGCTGACCAAAGTCCTCATATCCTCATCCGATAAGATGCCAGCCGGTCGCCGACAGACTCTATGATTCTTTCATCTTCAGCAAATATATGTCGTCACAATGTATCACAGCTGAAAATATAACACACATCCTTCTGGAAGGATATTTTTAACTGGGTGTGCATTTGGCTGTGAACGATCAAATTAATTAAAGAGCAAGATTACATATTGTGAATAACTACATGACTATTTTTTAGTGACGGATCTTCTATACTCTGACATTGTGCTACTTGTTTCATACTTAAAGAGTGAATTTTGGGCAGATAGTCTTAGAGAGTTTTAGTTCTTTGAGATAGTGCGAAAGAGTAGCGTCAGACTGAAGTTAGGTTAGGTAGCGTGTTACGGGATGCCTGGACGTAGAAATATCTCTTTTTTAATGATATTCCTTACATAAAATGTGTAGATGATAGATTATCACTCACCTGATAACCAGTTAGAATTCGAATCTGTTGAAGGAGTGAAACCATGAAGCAAAATTGTTTAAACCAATGTCCGAGTCGTACGTACGACCAGGAAGTAAGAGGGAAGGAGACGATACTCAAGCCTGCGTGCCAGCAAAAAGTGGGACCAGTTTTCGGGTAGGGTTCGTAGTACCGATTCCCGCCAATCGCCGCGTACGTGTTCTCCGGTCGTTCGAAATACGTAAGACGTAAACGACGTAAACAAACCACTGTCAACTAGTAACCCGGTAACCTCAAATCTAAGATCGGTTCCCTAGAGTTTCTGAATCAAAAAATCAAATCCCCATGGTAAAAAAAGGCGTTGTCATGTCGTGTTTCATACCGGGACGTAAATCGTGATACATATGTGACAGCGGACAACAACTTTCACATATAGCAGACGCTGCGCAGTCGGCCATTTCGTTAGCCATCAGCTGTCATACTCAATAATCATAATAACTGAACGACCGAACATCAACTGCGCTCAGAGCGGCAAAACGTTGTACTAACGAACTCTGCGCTGAAATCTGGCCCACTTTGGTTCTTCGGAGTGTCGTCTCCTTCCCTCTTACTTCCTGGTCGCGCCATAGAAACCCATTGTCTCTGATATAAATGATACATGTTTATTTACGCAATCGTATATTTAAGTCGAATATAATTACGTATTATTAGATCAGATTAGATATACATACGCTTTTTTTCTCGGGATATTTACCAAAATATTAATATTGACTAATGAATAAAACAATGTCATTGATAGCGATAGTATTTTTTTCTTTTACAATAATAATTTTGTTTTGTTAGATAAGTATAAAACTATTCCGAAAATTCTGTTTTTCCAAAAAGTGTTCAAAAGTAAAGTTTTTTTTTTATCGAACATCGATAGACCGGCCCGCGAAAACATTGATGAAAACAATCGATTATTTGAGAAAAAAAATCGACGATACTGGTCAATCAGAAAACAATTATTATCCCTAGCCAATACTGGCAGTACTTTGGCCCGACGCTGAGTTGACAGCGTTGGCTTTTACCATCGGCCCGGTACTGGCATAGCTGTATTTTGAGATTCGTTCCAATGTTGGGCCAACGCTTAAAACGAGGCTCGGCCGCCAGAGTCGTCCCAATACTGGGCCTTTCGTTAACATCGGCGGGCTACCGAAATTTCTGCATGGGACGAGCCAGTTAATTTTGCTGGATTAATTTGTTCTGTTTGAATGTTCGTGAATTGAATATCTATCGATAATCGTGATACTGATAGAGGGAATAGAAAATTTTATGATTGTAGAAGATCCACAGAATTTTTTTTGGAAAACAATCGTTGAGTCATTTTGAGTTTCTTCTATTCGTTATAATATGAAAAATTGTTTTAACGAGTTTAGAAAAATGTAAAAATATAAAATGAGATGAGTACCCAAAATGGAATCGATTGAAATTGCATGAAATCCCATTTTGTAATTACAATTATGAAATAAAATTTCTAGATCATCAAACTTGCAAACAACATACAAAAATTAATCGTGAAAATGAACGATAGTTAATATATGTATAAAAATAGACGATGATTAAAGGAGAATCAGCTGATGGTAAAAAAAAAGAGTATATTCCAATGTTATAGATGGCCGAGACTTGAGCGATGTATAATTAGAATGATTAAAATCGTAGGGTATGTTAACCCCGTTTAGAAACAGTCATAAAAATCAGACCTTCTGTTGCGGCTGGTGTAGTTAATTTTTTGCCACTTTTTTTCCCTCTGCGGTTCCCGGCGTAGAACAAGATCCCAAAATTTTATCGTCTTATTATAAGGTCGCTTGGGAGCAGAGAACGAAGCTCTAATCCCATGACATGTGTGTGGATTTCCTGCGTTCGGTGGGCATGTAGCATGTGGAGGAAAAGCGTAGGAGTATGTTGTACGTACGTGGATACCCGCTAAAGAACCGTCGAGTATGAAAATGTAAAATCCCAGTAAAAATATTCACCTTGCATAATCGCTTCGAGGTAACGTCGTCAGCCTAAACCAACATTGGCATCCCTTGCGACGCCCCGACGACGCCTGTCCCGCGCCCAGAATCCCCTCTGGGAATAGGAGCCTCGGTAAAAACCGGGTAAATTTAATTTTCAATATTTTGCATAAGCTGAAAATATGAATGAATAGAACGAGAGGCAACTGCGTTCCTGGTTATACGGTCTGAAAGCTGGCTAGGAGGTTCTTACCTATAACGTACGAGCTTGTCGCGGAAAAAAAAACACGTTCGACAATGTTGTAACTACAGAAATACGCGGCTGCGAAAATCAGTGCGAAGATAACGTCCGTTTGTGTCTGGAATCTGATAATTTAAAAAAACCACAACCCTTTGAACCGCTTTTCTTCGAAGATTTTATCATCCTCAGAAAGATATACTCTGGAATTAAATTCCCCGAGTAATTATCAATATTATCAGAGTCTACGCGAGTTTAAAAAAAAAGTACGACGCGTCCATCTTTGAGGATAACATAAAGAAGTCAGATCGAGATAGCGATCATCAAGGCAAACGCGGCCCGGCTCCTTACATCATAAGGATATCAGCCAAGGCTATAGCTCTCTTATAAATTAGCGAAAATAATGTGAATTCGGTAGTGAAGCATAAATTTATACTTCTTGGGCGAAGAACCCCATCACGTTCCCAATTAATGGTTCAAACTTGAACTTTTGATAAGGGATTCGTTGAGAGGCAGTTTCTGATTCTCTAGCGGACCTGTTTCCTAGTTTCTGATCCCACCGCATGTCACACTTGGCAGTGACTTCTCTTCGTCATTAATAATCCGTTTTCACTTCGGACTTTGTACTGAAGAATATACTGAATGGTTGAGCTTCAATCCTTGATGATTCTTTTTCATTAGCCGAACGTGACATTGTCGAATGAAGTAAATTAGCCGGTTTTTTGCAAAAAAAAGATCATGAATTCTTATTATCTGAAACGAACTGATAATATTTCTCACATAATTTTGTACTTTAACGCGAAAATTCTGGAAAACCGGAAGTCTGATCGGGCTTAAAAGCTTATTGGCATATCTTTGACACAAGAACCGGATCCTGTGCAAATTTCATAAGGATCGGTTCGACGGTTTGACGGTAATCTTGTTTACCAGAAATCTGCACTAGGACACGACTTCCTGAAAAATCCCCAAAAATTCCTTAAATTTGTATTCGATGGCAACAGACTGTGTTTCAAAGCCCGTTGATGTATCTTCAAAATTGACGGAGTTAGCCAATTCAGTTTTTAAACCGGAAGTCTGATCGGGCTCAAAAGCTTATTGGCACATATTTGACACAAAAACCGTATCCTGTGCAAATTTCATGAGGATCGGTTCGACGGGTTGACTGTAGTCCTGTTTACCAGAAATCTGCACTAGGACACGACTTCCTGAAAAATCCCCAAAAATTCCTTAAATTTGTATTCGATGGCAACAGGCTGTGTTTCAAAGCCCGTTGATGTATCTTCAAAATTGACGGAGTTAGCCAATTCAGTTTTTAAACCGGAAGTCTGATCGAGCTCAAAAGCTTATTGGCACATATTTGACACAAGAACCGTATCCTGTGCAAATTTCATGAGGATCGGTTCGACGGTTTGACTGTTGTCCTGTTTACCAGAAATCTGCACTAGGACACACCTTTCTGAAAAATCCTAAAAAATTCCTTAAATTCGTATTCAATATCAACAGACTGTGTTTCAATGCCCGTTGATGTATCTTCAAAATTGACGGAGTTAGCCAATGCAGTTTTTAAACCGGAAGTCTGATCGGGCTCCAAAGCTTATTGGCACATATTTGACACAAGAACCGTATCCTGTGCAAATTTCATGAGGATCGGTTCGACGGTTTGACTGTTGTCCTGTTTACCAGAAATCTGCACTAGGACACACCTTTCTGAAAAATCCTAAAAAATTCCTTAAATTCGTATTCAATATCAACAGACTGTGTTTCAATGCCCGTTGATGTATCTTCAAAATTGACGGAGTTAGCCAATGCAGTTTTTAAACCGGAAGTCTGATCGGGCTCAAAAGCTTATTGGCACATATTTGACACAAGAACCGTATCCTGTGCAAATTTCATGAGGATCGGTTCGACGGGTTGACTGTAGTCCTGTTTACCAGAAATCTGCACTAGGACACGACTTCCTGAAAAATCCCCAGAAAATTCCTTAAATTTGTATTCGATGGCAACAGACTGTGTTTCAAAGGCCGTTGATGTATCTTCAAAATTGACGGAGTTAGCCAATTCAGTTTTTAAACCGGAAGTCCGATCGGGCTCCAAAGCTTATTGGCACATATTTGACACAAGAACCGTATCCTGTGCAAATTTCATGAGGATCGGTTCGACGGTTTGACTGTTGTCCTGTTTACCAGAAATCTGCACTAGGACACACCTTTCTGAAAAATCCTAAAAAATTCCTTAAATTCGTATTCAATATCAACAGACTGTGTTTCAATGCCCGTTGATGTATCTTCAAAATTGACGGAGTTAGCCAATGCAGTTTTTAAACCGGAAGTCTGATCGGGCTCAAAAGCTTATTGGCACATATTTGACACAAGAACCGTATCCTGTGCAAATTTCATGAAAATCGGTTCGATGGTTTGACTATAAACTTGTTCATCAGCTCTTGAAAATGCTGAAAAAAAAATTGGATAATTCTCATTTGCCAAAACGTGACTTATTATGATTTGACAATTTTTCCTTCTTTACTATAGTTACAAAAGTGTGTCATCTTGGCTACTATACACTTTGCCGATTACTGGATTAAATATTTTACTACGGAATCCATTAAATTTATGGTACAAAGTAATTTTATTATACTGTGCAGCAGAACTATCAGAAGTATCTGCAGGTTCTCCTGCTGCTGATAATCTTACATTCTACCAGCGTGAAAAACAGCTCTTATAAAATGCACTTTATTTATAATCCATAGCCATCAAGCATAAGATATGTCGAATCTCTTCGCAGATATTTCGCTCCACCAGCCATCTAGATATCTCACCCTTATTTTATTGCACGTTATATAGCTTCAGGAAAGAGACCAAACGAAATGGTCGAACTTTTTGACAGACTTTGGACTTTAATGGACCTCAAACTTTTGGCAGGGTGCAGAAAAGGATCGTAAAACGATGAGTCATCAAACGTGGATTTACCTATTAATATTATTTGTCATTATAATACGGACGTATTTTCGTCGAATTGCAAGATTTTAGTACATTTTCAAGCATGACGTCATTTCATTTAATTGTTTCGCATTTTACAGAGGTTATCTTTGAAAATCATTTTCTATTCAATTTTTATCGATTGCTGAATGAATTATGTTTCTGTTATCTTCATCGTCTCGGTTTAAAAAATTGTGTCATTTCATATCTTCAACAGTTAATTAATGAACACCATTGATCATTTTCCCCGCGTCTTTTTTTTTTTTTTATTCTCCTACAATAAATCGATGCCGTATATTTGTTTATGGGAATAACTGTTCAGATTCAGTGTCGTTCGAATATTTGTTCATATATAGATAGAGAGAGAGAAAAAAAATGAAAATAAACTAAACCGAAACGAAGAGCTAGGCGTTTTATTTACGACTGCATAGCAGGCTGCTCGTATAGCGTCACTGAATTTTGCAGAAGCCTGCCTACACCCCCGTATATTAATTTATTATCCGAACGGCTTACTTTTCTCTTCCCCATTCCACGGATACCTAGTTTATTTAGTTTTCCTGGCCTAAATCTGCTCTACCAAATGAATTTTATTTTCGATATATTTGTTCATATCACTTTTCGTCCATTCGGTGGATGAAAAATATGGAAAATTTTGATCAGTTTTCAGACAGCCTCGTTCAATTTTACGAGTATATAGAAAAAAAAAAATGTCACGGATAAGGGGAGAGAAAAAAGTCGAAGAGAAATTTACCAGAACGCCAGAGGCGTGACACAGATTTGAAAAGAGCAATTTTTAACGCGTTCACGCAGACTTTTCCAGGATTTTTTTTTTTTTTTTCTCGTACACCTCAGCTGGTTAATGGTTCTGTATACTGTATTGTCGAATTTTTTTTCATCCACCTCTATGAATAACTTTCAGGATCGATGTCACGTTTTTTTGTTTTTATTTATTTATTTATTCTTCTCCCTCTCGTCGTTTGTTTTCTGTCTGTGTCTAAAACAAATAACAAAAAAACACAAACTTTTTTTCTGAAATATTTCGAAGTATAAGACTAACGTAACTGTGATTAATCAAAATCGAGATTTATTCTTCTCATTTTATTATCAACGATAACAAAGAATCTCGATTTTTTTCTTTTCCCGTTGGGCTTTTTTTTGAAAGGATTTTCTTGCGGTTGGAACACAGACACCGTCTGCTTACGTTCGATACAGCTGTCCCTATTCAGTCACGTGATTTCCGCCCCCGTATCAGAGGCTCACTTTACTCCTGGATTAAATTCCTAAATCTCACAGATTTTATCAACAACAACAACAACAGAAAAATATTTGTGACGAGTAAGAAAAGTAGGCGATATCCGAAAATTTTGGAGTTGGCACCACGAGCCTATCTCTCTAAAATTGAATCAGTGAGAATTTCACTAATTGAATCAGTGACTCGGTATTTTACTGCAGAAACAGTGACTTGAACCCTTTTTCACTGGAGTATCAGTGATGTCCATTTCAGCAGTGATTTTACCACTGCTAAACCAGTGCATAACTTCACTGCTTCGTCAGTGACTTTTGTGACGAACGCTAGGGGCGCCGCGTACGCCGAGTCTCTAACCGCCATGGAGCTGCCTACTAACCGCCAAATCGTTCGCGTTCATATGTTGCGTGCTGATTTGGGCGTCGGTTCAACCACGTGAACTGTTCAGTAAAAATCATAACGTAAGTACACATGCGGATTTATAAAATTCTTCACAATTTGGCTTGTTAGTTGCAAATAATCAATGAATTGTGTGAATATTGCTGTTCACTGTCTTACATTGAATTCCTTATACTTTTGGTAGGTTAGGTTTTCTCACTGCGTCCAGTCTTGGCTCGCTCCGACGAGATGGGAAACGGAGAAGTTTCATCTGCGTTAGGAGTCTGTTTTTTCTTTACTTGCAATAAAGACTCGCGAAACAAAAATGTGTCGAATATACCGTATTGTCTTTCCGTTTCGAGAATATCTTCAACCGGATCAAATATATATAAGAACCAATAATTTTCGCTGATTCAATCAGTGAAAATTTCACTATTTGAATCAGTGATTCAAATTCACTGGATAACCCTACTGCAAATTTCCAGGTGGAAATCTATGGATGAACCTATATGGTCTTCCTATAGGAATTTCGAACTGGAAATCCACTGGATTCTATGAGTTTTAACATGGATTCATGTGGATATCCAGGTAAAATCCTATGTGTATTGAAAATATGCAGGTGGATATTCAAAATATATTCCAATACACATAGGATTTTACCTGGATATCCACATGAATCCATGTTAAAACTCATAGAATCCAGTGGATTTCCAGTTCGAAATTCCTATAGGAAGACCATATAGGTTCATCCATAGATTTCCACCTGGAAATTTTCAGTAGGGAAATTAGTGACTTTTCACTGATTTCCAGTGGTATACTTATAACTGGAGGCATAAGTGACTATTCGCTGATGATCAGTGACTATTCACTGATTCAAATTTAGAGAGTAACGCGAGTGCTGCAATCTGACACGGTCCTGTTTATCACGGTCTGCGATATTGAAGAAATTTGACGATTATGTAGGTTTCGAAAAACTGCAGGACTTATGACACTAGAATTATTATTGTTTGTTTGTCATCCTTGGATTCTCCAGTTATTCCTTCACGATTTTGACGCAAAAGTATAGATTTTATTATGTCACTTATATGTGAAATCAAAATTTATGCAAAACAATGTCAAAAATCGATATCAAGTCACGGTCATCTGTCGATTTCTAAAATCTGAAGAAAAAAATGCACTTCATTTCGTCCGGTTTTGCCTTCCACTCAGCACGTTGAGAGGTCTGACGTCTCTGTCAGATGGCGTCACTGGGCGACTTGTTCGTTTCAAAGTGCGCATGCGCGGAAAAAAAAAGCCCTAGGGCAGAAATTGGATGATTCAGAACGTGCGCATGCGCTGAATTTTTGTTTTCTAGACTGTTCTGAACCAAAGACTCAAACTTGTAGTTTCTTTTTAGAAAAATACATTATTGTATCGGTCCAACAGAAAGATAATGTTTCTCGCGTGTTCGAGAATGAACGGTAGGAAAGAAAAATACATATCGCAGACAAGGATCTAACACTTGCCCTGTATTGGTATATGGACTACACACAATGGAAGATAATATACGAGGATCCTTTATATGAGGGTCATTTTTTAAGGCGCCTCTTCCCTCGTACCTGGACTCGGCCCTTAGTAGTTTAGGAGAGTGAAAGGGCGTCTAGATTATTCCTAGATTTGTAAGATTGATTTTTTACCATGTTTTCTTTTATAGTCTCCCTCAGGTCGTATAATGTGGGTATAAATCTGAAAACTCTGCCCATTCAAAATTTCTGGCTGTGTAGGTATATCAGGTAGTTTCATTTTTATGGTGTCAGGAATCGAATAACAGAGCCTCGGACTAGCGCAGTCGTAGTTTACACTCCCTTACCCGCAAGGGTGTAATAAAATCGCTAAGAGTATATATACCCAACCCGTCTGTCTGTGCCTATGACTTTTCCGTACGCGTTATTCTGACACATAACACATCAAAAGTTATTCTTTTTACGACCTGGTATATGGTACAGACTCATATACCGTACACCCCATCCCGGGAGGGGTTCAGACCGAATTACACGCCCATCAAAAACCTTTTAATTATCAAAACTTTGAGACCCCTACGTTTCACGCGAGACAATTGCTTTCAGAATATAGAATCCAACATCAAATAATGGCCAGAAGCCAAGGGAACTCAATTTTAACTACTTGAAAATTTAAATTCTTCACAATTTGACAATATCCGGAAACTAGTGAATAATTTGTAAAAGACGACTTTTTTCTCTCCTTCTTCCGTTTTTTTTTTTTTTTTTTTTTGATAAAACGATTTAGTTTTCTCGGACAGTTTGCTATCTGGGGCTTCTTGCGTCCAAAGGCGCGTTGGTGTGACCAATGGCTCGCACGCCATAAATTTTAGAAAACCCTACCGCGGGTACGGTTCGTGTCTGAACTCGTAGAGAAAGAAAAATAGTGTTAAAAAGGGGGGAGGGAAAAACGGAGAATGTGGAAAATAGAATGATAAAAATGAAAAAAACCTCTTATCAAAGATACCTACCAGCTACGTTAAAGATGAAACCCGATGTGCGTGTCGAGGGTGAAAAAAAGTAAACAGCCTCATAGACAGTTTGCGAAAAAAAAATTGGCCTACGGCAAAAAAATATGGGAACTCGATACGTGATTTATTTGTCACGTTTGTTCATGATATTTCTTTTGATATATATTTTCTTTATTGTTCTCGACACGTTTCGGAATTCTCCAAGAATGGCTCGTAATTTTTTTTTTTTTTTTTTTTTTTTATGTCGTCTGTTCGCGGTAATCAATTTTATTCTTTTCGTCGTTTTGCTCGCTCCGCTCGTCGATCTTCGCGCATTCCTTTTAACGAGAATTTTTATGATATAATTGCAGCTAACGAAGTGGAGGCAAATTTTTTCAGATAAAATGTTTTGCCAATTTAGAACGATTTTCGTCGATTTAAATATGTATTTTATAATTGAACACCAGGACAGTGGTTCGATTTTAACGATGCAGAGGTTTCAGAAAAAATTTACAAAATTTAATGAGTAATAATAACGATAATAAATCTGTCAATTCATGCAAAGCAATTTTTAGAGCTATAAATGATAAAATAGTTGCAAATAGTACAAAATTTAGTGTAGATTCCATTGAAAAAAGCTTATTCAGGCTGCCGATGTGCCAACCTTTGAACTTTCTGGTTTTTTTTTTGTGTTTAAAAAATATTATCAATCAATTCGTGGTCAGGTCCCAAAAAATGTATGGGTACCAATTTCATTCAAAATCCGAATATTTTCTATTTCTTAAAAAAACCTGCTGATACAAATTTTGATCCATTTGTAAGATGTCATTTTTTTTTTTTTTAAACTTAGTTATTCTAATAATTAAAAAAATACTGAACGGATCGAAGCCGAAATATAATCAGTTTTATTCATGAAAAAATAATTTGAATCCATCCGAAAATAGTTGGAAGTGAAGGTCTATCGAAAACCAACTTTTCATTTTCGTGGTGATTACGATTCCTTTTTTTCTCCAAACACAGAGAAACGGGAAGTTAAGAATTGATATTCATGTATTCACAGTAAAATATGTAGAATACACTTTTTTTTTCTTTTTCAATCACATTACTCGTTGTCAGTAATATATTTTGTATGTGAACCCTCGTTGATTCATTCATTGAATAATGTTTGGTTTTCAAGTTTGTACTGCGTGAGTGCGAAAGTAACATTGCAGGGGGTTGCAATAAAATGACCGACTACAAAGTGACGTCCACTTATACTTTACTGCAGGCATTCGACTCGGCACGTGGCTCCATTTCCTTATTGCCACTCACTATACGTAGGTATAGTATATCCTAACACAAGAGGTTTTGCTATACTATACACTATAACTCAAATAGTCCTGGCGATACGTTCGTCGGCCAAGAAGGGACGAAGGAGAAAAGAGAAAAAAAAACTCATGCGGAAAGTAGAGGAGGAGAAACAATACTAAAATATATCCCACGTATGGGGCGAACATTCTTACCTCGATGTAAAAAAAACCACCTTTTTTCCCGTGTTCGCCATATCGAAGTTCATAGATAAGTAAAACTTTCAAGCTGCTTAACTGGTTGTTTGTTCATCTCGACAGTTGAATAGTTTAAAATGGTACTTTTTGAGTCCAATCAGAGTCGAGTATCGTCTAATGGTTCCGCGTTGAAAGGAATGACCTCTCCCATCAGAGTGATCAGAGAAAGGTACTCTTCCGTTGATATAAATTGAGCCGAGGGTTTTTGAGGGTCCAATTAGGTTTCTCGAACCTGAGTTACGTCCGTCTAATTTCTTACGTACTTCTATACCTTTGGGTCCCTGGCCATTTTCGGACTTGATCACCCACCGAATATACCAGGTACCTGACGACTGTGAGAAAAGTTGAGTAAGCGTCATTGCCTATTCTGTTATATCGATTTCAGATTTGATATTATACCCACTTATATGCAATTGGCAACATATTGCGGGCCGATTTGCGCCGCCTTTAACCCGCCATAGGGAATAGTTCGACCGTGAATAGACCAAGCCGAGTGTAAAATGAAAATTTATTTATAAAACGATTTTCTTCTGTGTATATCGGGGTATAATGTCCCCCTATACTCACGCACGTTCGTGTGTATACTTATTTACACGTACCGTATAGGTGGAATACCATACATAATACACGTCTGAATCCGTACCTAAGGACCAAAAGTTACGTTTGAAATTGGTGGCAGCTGTTCAGGAGACCCCGATTCAGCACGAAGCACCCCTAGTTTGTATGTATACCGAAGCATCGCAGCCCCTGCTTCTCCTCGGTTTGTCTTTGAAATTAAATCATCTGATTGCCATCGCACGGGAATTTTGTCATTGGTGGGTTTCTTGTTTGAAGACAGATCGTATGTACTGTTTCGTATTTGGCTGACAATGAGTTTACCCTGTCGGATTTAGTCGACTTCGACATCAAACACCGCAGCTGATAATCTTAATCCTTGAGACTTGGAACGAAATAGATATTTATGTGGCATGCGCAGAAAGTAACTGTTTATTCGGTTCGGCTCGCCAGGTAAAACCAACGGCTCGTACGAAAAACATAACCTTGCCGAACAGTTACTTTCTGCGCGCGCCCCATACAATATTTTTTACGGAAAAGGCATTAATAGTCACTTTGACGCCAGTTGAGTTCCGCACGAACTGCGTAAAGGAGCTGCTGTAAAAGGTAGTAGAGAGGGGGTAACCTGCGGTATAAAGACTTCATTCCGCAACTTTGACATGCGCACTTCGAATTGCGCATCAAAGTTGCGGAATAAAGACTTTATACGGCAACTTTGAACTTAGTGGTATAAAGTGCCACTTGCCGGAACGAAAACAGGCGTCAAGAAGTGACTTTTTAATGCCTGTGCCGTGAAAAAACAATTTAATTCAATGTGTTTTGGAAGAGGTTGAATCACAGACAGTGGTACACAATTTTTATGTTTTTTATGTAACTAGAATATATTCATCTAAGGTACTATATACATTGATAAACCTATGCCTACGTATATATATATTATACAATAAAAAAATACAATCATCGTGTCTAATCCGGAGCTGAAGAAGAAACAATCAGAATTACAGTCGAACTGATTTACACTTGTAAGTCTAAACACCTCAAAGTCAGTAACTTTGTCGCAACTGTTTCAGAAGTATTTCTTGACGATTCAAAGAGTGCTGTTGGGTGATTTCAAGTGGCATAGGTTCTGGAATGAGGCGAAATCGTTAATATATACAGTAACAGCGCACAAAGGCGATACGTTAGGTTCTTTGATCAGTTGACATGTACAGGGTGGCCGATTTCATGTCGCGTGTCTAATGGCAGAAGGTCGTGAGTGCCATTATACGACCGTTTAGAATTTTCAAGGCCAAAAGGTCGTGTAATTTTTTTTATATTTATCTATGCGAAGAACCTTCAAATACGCTCAAAACCGTTGAGATTGAAAATTTGTCAATTTAAAATCGGAACGTCGTAAGTCCTGGCGTATACGCCCTTCTGAACCCGATTCAAAAAAGAATAATCCGGCTCGCTAATTCCAGAAGGTCGTAAGCGACATTGTACGCGACTTTCCGCCTTTAGTGGGAGTTAAATTTGAAAAAAAAAACTTAAAAAATACGAAATTCAACAATTAAAGGCAGTAAGTCGTAATCACCGTTAAAAAAAATCACAATTTTCGGAAATAAAATGCAGAAGTTAAAAAACAATGGCGATTACGACCTTCTGGCTTTACGTTCGGATGTTTTTTTATCAAATTTTTCGAAACTCCGGTTTTTTCAAGTTATCTACGCGTTTCGCGAGTTTTGACGACTATCTTAGAAAATTGGTAAAAAAATGTTCAAAATAGTGATTACGACCTTCTGCCTTTATCTTTTTATCCTTTTTCAATTAAAATCAATGATGGAAGAAGGGCGTATTCGCCAACATCCGACCTTATCCTTTTAAATTTTCGAACTTCTAATTTTCATTGATTCACACGTTTTGATTATTCTCAAAGCGAATGGCGTGGAAAAAAATTACACGACCTTATTGCACCAAAATCGCATTTTTAGTGCTTACGACCTTCTGCCATTAGACACGCGATGTGTCGATTATGGGGTGGGCCTAAAGTGGTATAACTTCGACACGGTCAGACGTAGATTAGATGTCTTTTTGGCATCGAGTCTACATCTGACAGTTTCAAAGTTACGCCCCTTCCACATTCTCGACACATGAAATGTGCCATCCTGTATATCCGGAAATCGAGTCAGTTTCGAAGGAACTATACATATAGCTGCCCGTTATATTCCGTAGGACTGCGTGTGTACAGTTGATCTCTTAATCAATACCAGACCCAGCGACAGGTGATGGGCGGTATTCGGATCGAATAACTTATTCACAGCTCGCTCGGAGCTCGATGAATATCTTATTTTATAACATGCTCGTTGAACAGGCCTTAATGATCCGCAGCTAAGAGACAAACGAAGCCTGATCCGCCCTTCGTTAAGGTTGGTTTACCCCATACCATACACCGCGGAAACCAGTCTTGAGTTTCACACACGGTTGTTTGAATATAATTACGAAAACCGTGATTATCATAAACGGCTCAACTCCTCGTACAGTTTGGCGCTCGCGGTCAAATTGCGACAACTTCGAAACGAATACAGACACAGACAACTCGGTTGTGGCGTAGAAATATCAGTCAAGAGACTCGAGTCTTTTTTCGGCCTCCTAGTCCTTAAATCTTTAACGTCACCCTAAGCGTGCACCAGGATCTTTAAACGTGCGTGTGGACCAGACATTATGGCGTTCAGGAGCAGCCTGTCGGTGCCAGTGAGGGGAAAGGACTTTAAAAATAAAAATGACAGATCGACGAGGAATTTAATGGAGGACGTAAATCACGTTTAACCAAAGTCGAACCGTAAGATCATGTATGATGCTGAAAAAACGTCCCCTCAAATGTTCCCAGGGAAAAAATGATCCTGATGACAGGAAGCGAGGAAATCGGCTCGCATTGACACAGAGATGATAAGGTTGGTACTTTTCGAGACGGTACATCGCGACAATTGCATGGGAAAATGAGCCTCGGCGTGGGCACTAATAATCGCTAGGAAGATTGACAATTGGGCTCGACTATGTGAGTCTTAACCGGACCATTATGTGTCCATGTTAACCCGCGCACGGATCATATTCAGGTTTGAATACGAGCTGAAACGTTTGCTCAAAGGACATCCGAGACGAGAAGCTTAAATATCGTTAGTCTCAATTACGTATCAGTCTATAGGAAAGACGGTGCGATCAGGCGCGTCTTTTAACGTTGAGTGAACGACGTGTACAGTCAGTGTGGCCATTTTTTACTTTTTTCGCAACAAAAGTCGATTTTCTAAAAATCTATTTCACTGTATCAAGTCCCGAGTCGAAATTTTAGACCTCATTTAAGCCTCAGGATTCTCTATTCTTTTGTAGTTCAGATTTGCCGACACGAATTTAGGCTTCATTTACGTCGTCTAGATCCTCATCAACCAGTTCTACTCAATAGAGCCTCCAAGTTCTCCAATTTTTTCGATTGAAATTGAACCTCGAAAGTCTCCAAACGGTATATATATACTCGAATTTGGTACTCCTTTACACCTCCAGATCCTCATCATTTTAAGTCGAATTCAGTAGAGTCTCGAAGTTCTCTACATTTCGAGATCGAAATTGAACCTCGAGATACTCGCAGCCAAGTCAGACTCAGTAGAGCCTCGAAGTTCTCCACATCTCGAGATCGAAATTGAACCTCGAGGTACTCGCAGCCAAGTCAGACTCAGTAGAGCCTCGAAGTTCTCCACATCTCGAGATCGAAATTGAACCTCGAGATACTCGCAGCCAAGTCAGACTCAGTAGAGCCTCGAAGTTCTCCACATTTCGAGATCGAAATTGAACCTCGAGATACTCACAGCCGACTCGGATTCGGTAGCGCCTCAAACGTCTCCAAATTTTTAGATCTGATTGTCGACTGAGTGCCGACTGTTGGGAATATGCGTCAGTGATTGTTTGTGTATCCACTTTTTCAAATGATTTGAGCTCGAATACCAGGCAAGTAATAGTTTATCATCTACATACTGTATCCAGAAGATATCTGAATGTCGTTCAACGAGAGATACGCCGATCTCCGAGCATCCTGCTACGCACTACCGAAGTTAACCTCAAATTATCGCAATTTTTTTCAAGTGTCTTCGAGCGTATCGGACGAGCGAGTTACAAAACTGTCCATTCGACTTGAGGCACTACCTATCTGACATTTTTTCATAATTTACATTGATTCTCCAAGTATCAAACAACCAGTTGAAAATAACAGTAGAAGCAGCTTGACCGCAGGTCCACTTTGAAACAGGAGTGGAATGGTTTGTAGAATCTGATCTGATCTTTCATAGTAAAATGCACACCCAGGTACAACATCATATAGGTATAGTCAAGTATATTCCGATACAACTGTGTGATGGTGGCAATGCTCGTACGTCGAGTGTAAGGGCGCAGCAGGAGCCCGAAGGAGCAAGCCGTAGACGAGACAAAGGGCAAATCTTGTGCCTCCACAAAGTAAGGCATTGCCGCCGCTGGAACGTTTATCGAACACTTTTCATTGCCACGCCTGTATGGAAGTCCTTTTGGTTCATGAAGGATTACTTTGCGCACCGTTGGCCAAAGTCTCTTTTGGGTGCCCATAGACGCTATGCAGAAGAGGACTTGCCATACAGGTATGGGAAAAATATGTTGCTAACAGAATGCAATATAATTATTTCAGCCATCATACAACTCTACAACATGAATGTTCTGCGGACGAAACGATTTCTAGGTCCGTCAATGACTAGCTGGCTCACACAAGGACACGAAGAATTCGGTTAAAATACCTATTTACTTGATATTCAAGATTTTTGTACGTGTATGAACATATTTTCATAGATGTTTACTTTCATGTCAGTGCAAGACAACGGCAGGGGAAGGCACCTAACTAGCAGACCTACCCGACGAGGAGTATATTCTTGATACTGCTGAGGCGACGTCGGGTGACGATTCAGAGTCTACGGACTCTACTTATGTTATGATATGACTTCGTTTCACGTCAGATAGTGATAGGTTCTCTATAGCTGGCAACGTAGCTATGTTCTCGAAAAACCATCTTTAGTTCTACTATCAAGGTGGACCCTACAAAAATATGGGCAAAATCTTATTCTTTGTGGTACTCAGTTAAATTCTGAGAGGTCGGATCTTCAAAAGCATGCATCCATTTGTCAGGTTATAGTAGTATGAGGCAAAATCTGAATTTCCAACCCCCAGCGATGAATTTGAGACACGAAGAACTTTACACAAGCCCCGTCAAAGTGCTCTGAAGAGGTGCGGTGCAAGGTTTTGGCGTCTCAACACCTAAGGCAGGAGGCTCAAAACCTTTACATAGCCTCATATTATCATGATCTGAGAAAATTAATCATCCTCTTACGGATCTGACCTTTGACAGACTAACTTTACTGTACAATAATCGACTTGTTGACTAGGACTACAGAGTTTTATTTTACATTTGATTCTAAGAAATTGTAAATTATTATAAGTATAAAAATACAATATAATTCTTTGTTTTCAAGACCTGATGAAGGTTTGCCAAATTAATTTTCATACAATTCCGTCATACAAATTCTCAAGCTTATTATGAATTGAAATTCTGAAAAATTGTCTGATTCATTAGATGAGGTTTGGATGACTTTGTTAATACTACAAAACTTAGTAATGCATCAATTTAACAATAAGTTAATAATTTTATATCTGTACGTCTGATGGGAAAAAATGTGTGCAAAGAGTGATTGCAATATAAATAGGTATCTGCTATGTTATACATTATTTTTGGTATATTCTCTGAAGCTATACATATTATACTCTTCGCTCTTATGAGTATGACTCACTTCAATTGATCATCATACACTCTGTTATACACCTATAGTACTATAATAATACTATTCTAAAATATCACTAACTTATGGACCAGATAAATATCCAATCAATTGCCCAAATTCTGACTACATGATACAATATTTTTCGATAATAATTTGAAGAGCTACAGATCTGATCAAATGTGATCAATTTTAGCCCGGGTCACCAACAATTATGAGATATTTTATGGAAAATTATTGATACTGCAAAAAGATACCAAGAAATCTTATAAGAATTTGTCGATATTTGAGAGTGAAAAAACGGTGTCCTAAATATGTCGTCGTTTACCATAATGTTTATTGAAGCAAGTGCATTGTGAGAAGTTTATCCGAGAGATATGTTAAGATGATTTATTCTGTTGATATATAATAAAAAGCACTGATATGATAAGAAGTACATGGGATTTCATAGTTTTTGAAGAGAATTAGTTCAAGAATTAGTTCAACTCTTGAATGTGCCTTTAATTATGGTGATCCGTTGAATTGTTGGTTTATATCGCGGACATTTTTCCGATTTTTATGAGTTTCACGGGGTTATCATTGGTGTGGAAACCGAATGTTGCTAATGTCGTATATTTGAAAACACGAATCTTCTATTTTTTTAATTTACCATTCTTGTTATTTTCTTTTATTTTTACTTATTTTTATTTTCATTCATTTTTATTCTTTTCTATTTCGTTATTTTTCTTTATTTTGATTCAACTAGGAATGGAAAATGAGGTTCTTTAGGGTCTTATGAGTACTGACCTTTGATCTCATTAGAACCTCGAATCTGCACAATGAGAACCTTGAGGACCAATTGAGGTCCAAGCTAGGAATTGAAACTGAGGTTGAGGAGGTTCTAATGAGTCCTAATCTCAGTTCTCATTAAGACCTCGAAGGTGCACATAGAGAACCTAGAGGACTAATTGAGGTCCAAGCTAGGAACTGAAAACGAGGTTCTCGAGGACCAAATGAGACCCAATTGGAACTCATTAAGACCTCGAAGCTGCACATAGAGAACCTAGAGGACTAAGTGAGGTCCAAGCTAGGAACTGAAAACGAGGTTCTAGAGGACCAAATGCGACCCGATTGGAAATCATTAAGACCTCGACCCTAGGAATCGGCCCGTAAGCGCACTATTGAGGTTCAAATGAAGCCTAATTTACTCAGGATTTCTATATATGCAAGAGAAATCTTCAGCTTCATATGAGCCTCGAAGTCCTCGAAAAATTCTCGAGGCTTAAATGAAGTCTAAAATTTCGACTCGGGGTGACGCCTACTTTTTTCCTGCATTTAATATGCGAAGGCTGAAGTTGATGAAACGAATTGAAGATTCCTTTCGCATTGGTATTTGCTAATGCTCCGAATATTGCGGCATTATAACGTCGCCAACAGTATAGACTTTGACCCTTGCAAAATTAGATCGCACGATTTTCTTTTTCTATGCCCTCTGGGGGGTCACTGGGAGTGTAAATTTCAAATGGCGACCAAATTGAGCTTTTGCTTGTTTTCGAAAAGTTTTTTTACGAAAAGAAAAAAACATTTTTTATCAAATAACTCGGCCATTTTTGAATTCAACGAAAAATCGTAAGGACAAAAGTTGTAGGAAATTTTGTCCGCTACAAGTTTGGTTCTTACGATTTTTCTTGTAGGATCGATATTTTTCGAATTACACTCAAAAAACCGTTACAAATTCAAAAAATTGCATTATCTCGTTCATTTTTAACTTTTCAGCTATAATAAATAGTACCAAACTTGTGGAAAATCCAATTTCCAACAATTTTGGTCGCTATCATTTTTTTCCGAAAATCGATATTTTTCGAATTAAACCCGAAAAACTTGCGATTTCAAAATTCCGCCCTTTTCGTTTTTTTGGATATACTGACTGGACTACTAATAGGGAATGTTTATTCTCTGCACATTGCGTGCAGTTGAATTAATTTTTATAAGTATGTCCAACATCTTAGTCAACAAATTTTCAAAAATCTAATAACTAGTATCACAAAAAGGATATATTATGTAATATGTGTATAATTTCTTTTCTACTCATGGCGTTAATTGATTTTCATTCACCAGACTCGAAGACTTAAGACCTCTTTCAATTCCCGAATCATGTAATCTTCTTACCATCGTACATCTAGTATTATTCTTTTTTCATGTCAATTACAGAGATTCCAAAATTTATGGTCTACTAGACATCCAAGACATAAAAAAACAGTCCTGTAATCACATTGTCAAAATTTCGAAACGATCTAAAAATATGTATAAAAAAAAAAAGAATAATATACAACAAACTCGATTTTTTCGTTTTTGTTTTTGCTATAACTGACGATCCAAAAAAAAAAAAGGACATACAGAAATTATGAGACCGTAAGATGATTAAAAAATCTCTCAACTGCTAGGTTGTATACGTATATTTGAATAAAATATATTTATCTAATAGTGTATCTCTTGTATATCGTGTATGGTATTTACTATATATTACCGCTACTTATGTACTGGTATAATTATAGTGATTAAATATATAATCGTAACGTTTAAGACGTTTTTTTAGTTAGAATAAACGCATTTTGTTTTATTGTTTGTAAATATTTGATTTTTTTTTAATTTTTTTTCTCTCAAGTTTAACAATTGAGAGAAATTAGTATAATTTTAGGCCCCTGTAGCCGGTAGCACCCTGATCACGCTATACGTGATTTATTATAATTAATAATCTCCGTATAATTATTGATCGATTGTATATTTGAATAGTGCAATGTTCTTGTTATTCTTTTCTTTTTTTTAAACCACGTCAATAACGTAGAAATCATAACACCGGAGCAATCCGCACATTATAGCACGCAAGCTCGAATATAGTCGTTTCGCTGAGCAAGAGGAACCTCACTTGAAAAAAGTTCAAGTTTTGTGAATGTATAAAAAATGGTAGGGTGCGGGTCTGTTGAAAAAAAAAATTCTTCTTCTTCTCAATTTTAATAAAATTCTTCTTTTTTTTTCACCCCCAAAAAACGGGGGTAACTTTTAAACACAAAATAAGTATATAGCAGTTTGAGGATATTTATACTCTTCAATATTGATGATTTATCGGCAATTATTATTATTATTTTTTTTATATGCTTTTCAGAATCTTATCTGTAAACAATTTTTTATCAGCCAGTAATAAATTTGATCGGAAAATATATTTGGAGGGAATTTTTATATCGCTGAATCACGATTTTAGAAAGTAAATGAGTTTATTTAATGAAGAGTCCATCGGCATTTTAATGTATTACGTGTTTTTTTTTTAATTAATTTTGTCTGAAACGAGGTCCTCTTACTTGGCAGTAAACGTATCACATTATTATTATCGATTATAACTTACAACAGTAATTATAACATATACAGAGTGGCCCAAGAGAAAAACAGCACATTTCTGAAGATCGAATCTTGAAATTTATTTTCCGCACGCCGTGCGTAAAGTTCGATTTTTCGCATGCAAGCGTGCGTGTAATCGGACTTTATGTGCGTTTGTGATGAAAAATTTTGTTCGATACATGTGCGAAAGTTGTTTCGCACTTGTATCGAAATATACTATTTCGTGATCAGACCGTGATCAGATTCTCGAAAATAGTTGAAAAAAAAGCTTCACTTTCCACACTGTTTGGAAATGAGTCACTTTTCGCGCGCTACACAGGCTCCAAAAAATCAAACTTTGCGTGTAGGTGTGACAAAAACTATCATTTTTGTTGAAAATCATTGAGAATTGTCAACATTTTTTTTTAATTTTTTTTTTCTAACGGGCCAGCCTGTATTGTTTAAGTACAAGCTAATTTGAGTATACTAATTAACGGTCAAACGTTAACAATTTCAAGTCCTAATAGGTCACTATCTGTTCTATGGTAAGAGTGATGTCTATATTTCGATTTAGAATATTTTGATCATTATATAATTCTGCGTTCCGATTCCCTATCGGTTTTACTGCTCAGTGCTCACTGTTTGTGGGCTCCCTTGTCATGGCATATAATATGTACGAGTCGTAAATTTTTAACGGTAAATATATTATCGTAAAAATATCTTACTTCTTTCTGGCTTATTTTATCTTTCTCCGAAGCTTTTAGCAGATTCGGTATCAACGTTCGCGAGCGTTCGATTCTGAAAGAAAAGTATATATATATATAACAAGTGATAAAAGGTATTAATATCAGAGGCTCAATTCCTTCCCGGGACTCTGATCAATGCGAATTAATCGGAAAGGAAAATTTGAGAATCTATAATGGCAAGAGAAATTTCTTATTTTTAATCATATCAATTAAAAAAATTCTTAAGGTATCGTTAAGGCAAAAACTCCGGTCAGAAGCTTCGAACCTTCCAGTTGATACCCACCGTCGAATATTATCGTCAGTTTTCTTTACCGACGTGGTATAACTGACCTGTTAAAGGCAAGGGAGAGATTTAATTGTCTACAGTCGATACATCGATTCAAAACTTGTATCGAATTTCAAAGAAAGAGGTAAAGAAAAATCGATTAACAGCATGCTGGAGTCAGGCTTTACCGACCGTACCCGGTTTTCACTTGTTTTCACTGATAGCAAAGCCTACGCGTCACGAACGCGGAAAAGGAATTAATAGCGCAATTCTATATTGAATTCCGAAGATTTATATTGCTAAACTTCTTTATTTCATGCACAAAATGATAATTGTCGATATCGACAATTGCAGAAAACCATTTCCTGTCTCTATTAGTGCATGAAATGAAGAAGTTTTGCAATATAAATCTTCGGAATTCAATATAGAATTGCGCTATTAATTCCTTTTCCGCGTTCGTGACGCGTAGGCTTTGCTATCAGTGAAAACAAGTGAAAACCGGGTACGGTCGGTAAAGCCTGACTCCAGCATGCTCTTAAAAGAAAATCTTATATCACTAAAAATTTTGAACACTTTTAAAATTCAGTAATAACGAAAAAAATATGTATATTCGCAAGATAAGAACATTGGAAATCAAATCAATACCTACTTGGCGAGAGCTTTTCGCACCAGGGGTTTGATTTTGATTTTCGGACAGAAATATCCCCAATCTAGACTCTGACTGGAAAGCGATTTTTCGATTTTTATTGTAGGTCAAGGATTACAAAAAAAAAAAAAAAACTTTGCGAATATTGGATCAAAGTCTTTCTCGTTTTCCCTTTCTAAACCGAATCCTGCCTGACATTTATAGCCATTCAAATCCCTCGTAGCCGTTCACAAAGGTCTGCGCGTCACGGATCACAACTTTCGCTCACATCAATTAGAGTCAATACATATGTTCATTGCGGTCGATACACCGACCCCGCGATATTTTTATCAGTGGTAAATAACACAGATTGCATAACAGCAAATAATGACTGATCGGTATCTTACCTGTGGTCAAAATTCCACGTGGAGAACAATACCAGTTCTTCGTACGACCTGTAAGGATTTATGCAATGTCTTTCGCCGTATCCGCAACGCTCGGAGCTCCATACTCCTTCGCAGTGAAATTCTCCTCTTTCGTCGCACAGCGGTGATCGAAATTTATCCTCAATTTCTATAATTTTATAGGAACAATTATCGCCCCCCGCGTCATCCTTGGTCTTGACCTTATCGTCTTTGATTCTCCTTGCATCGATCTCGTCGCCCTCTTTATCGGCATCGTTGAAAAATATCTCCAACATCCTTTCACCGGTCAAGCGTGAAGCGGTCCGCGTCGTTTTGCAAGGACAATGATCGTAATTACAGGTAAAAATACCGTCCGATTCGTCACGATCTTCGGAACGTTTTGATAAGTCGTCAATTTTTTTTTCCACTTTCGCGTAGCTGCGATCGAAGTAAAAACCCAGACAGTGATCTTCTCGTAATTGAAGCTTGAAGTAGGCGATTATGTGGGTCAGATGATGTCTGGCAGACTCGTTATTCGAATATACCGAAGAACTCTTTATCTGATCGATGGTCTTGTAGAGGTAGGAACGAATCCGGTCCTGACACCTACGATGCATGTAGGCTTCCTAAAATGACGAACAATGACTAAAGAATAATCAAAAAGCCTGATTATTCTTATTTTCGATCAATGAATCATTGAAAATAAATTTAGAAACGAAAAAGGAGGCATTTTTTCCAGGAAGAATATCGTAATGATCGAAAAGATTTTTGTCTACTTAAATTACACACTTTCAACTACATCTTGAATTTTTTTTTTTTTTTAGTACCGTAATAAAATCTGCCAAACGATACTCGCAGTGGAAATTCTTAAAAAATCACTTGAAACTAATAAATCAAACACGATATCGAAAAAGATACTTGAATCTTGTCTTTCTTATAGTTGATTTGAAAAATAAGAATTTTTTACTAAATTGCGAGAGCTTGAATTAAGGCCGCTCCGAAAATGGGTATACTTTTTAAAAATTCATAAACTCGAAAGCATAGAACGAAATATGTTTATTTTTTAACACGAAGTAAGAAAAGGCTTTAAGAATGCCGAAAATAAATTTGAGTAAAAAATATTCGAAAATGGCGGCGCTGCAGAAATTTTCGCGGATTATCTCGAAACTACATATTTAGACCTGGCAGCTTGTAAATCTCGTAAACTATCGGTCCGATTGGGATGAAATTTTTACACAATACTTTTAGATACATTATCTAAAATGTAGCGCAGCGGTTTCTTTTTCCGACCATTAGGGAAATTATGGTGAGCCGAAGAAGGAAAATTTGTATTTTTCACCAAATATTTCATAAGGAAAAACATTAATAAAAAAAAAAACGAATTAAGTAATCGCAAGAATCCTACGCTACATTTTAGGTAATGTATCTAAAAGTATTGTGTAAAAATTTCATCGCAATCGGACCGATAGTTCGCCAGATTTACAAGCTGCCAGGTCTAAAAATGTAGTTTCGAGATAATCCGCGGAAATTTCTGCAGCCCCGCCATTTTTGAATATTTTTTACTCAAATTTATTTTAGGTATTCTCAAAGCCGTTTCTTACCTTGTGTTAAAAAAGAGAAATATTTCGTTCTATACTTTCGAGTTTATGAATTTTTTAAAATTATACCCATTTTCAGACCCAAGAACTATATTTTGGGTGCCAGTTTGAAAAACTTTATTTTGAAAAAAAGGCTCTTGAAAATGTTTTTACAGATAAATCATGAAATTTGTTCAACTAAGACAGTCATCGATGTCAAGTTAAGCAGAAAAAAACCTCGATTCGATCATTCCCAGAGTTTCCTTGAGAAAAAAAAATTACCGAAATTTAGCTTTCAGCCTAAAAAGATGTCAAATTTAGTTAGTATCATCTCACCTTTGTGTTAGCCGTTGTTTCGAGGTGTTCAAACCACTCAGGATGATCGTCCCTGGAGCTGAGTAGAGTTTTCGCGTCATCTCTGTTCAGAGCTTTGTTCAATACTGAAATTTTGGTCTTTAAATTTTCTGTTAAAAATTTATCTACCGCGTCCCCCGTCGTTAAAAATTCCAAATTAACTCGTCTCAGGGTATTATACAGTATATCTGCATCTGTAAGTCATTTTAAAAAATACACACACAATTATAATACTTCGTCTATACGATTTCAAAGATCGATACGATAAAAAAAAAAAAAAATGTATTGTAATTATAATCCTTACTCTGAAATCTATTAATTGAGTGACTTTGAATTTATCGATCTTCATGAATTTTTGACACAAATTATAACACAATGATGACCAAAAAAAAAAAAAAAAAACGTGATGAAATGAATAAATGATAATGACAACGGAGAGTTATTCAAATATATTCTATCGGTCATTATACATAGAACGTTCGACAAACTCACCTGACATCAACTCTTCTCCTGGTCTTTGGATTATCAAAATGGTCTGAGGTTCTAATGTGTGAAAATAATCATCGTCGATTTCTGATCCGTCCGCTAGACACACGGTCAGTCTCTCCTGCTCGTCGTTTGGTATCTAAAAAACGTTTAAAATACCAAATTAGATAAATTATTATTGGATCGTTTGACAAAAGATGAACAATTTTTTTTTCACTTCTCATTTTTCGAAATACAGTCCAACCTCTCTATAGGGCCGCCCAGGCCCCCAAGGGGAAGAGTTTTTCCAGGAACTGAGGTACCCCCACTTTGCCATCTTCGCTAGTCGCACGACTCGTCTTTCGTCTCTTTCTCGAGCTCACGTTACATGGTAGAGTGGGGGAAGGCTGCGAGCGAGAAATAGGGGAACCGGCTCTATTGGGAGGGGCCTTATAGAGAGGTCGGACTGTATTTATAATTTTTCTTTCTTTCAGTGATTTCGATAATTCTGAAGAATTTCTTCGATTTTTTGAAAACTTTGTTACACTAGTGTGAATAATAATTTTTTGAATACGTATTTTTGATTTACAATTCCCGCGCCTTTTTATTGCGTCCTGATTAGGACCTGCATCAGGTGTATATCAGGTCCTGAATCTGGCGACCGCGTGGCATTGATATTGAAAGCAAGATAAGAGGGAGAAGAAAATAACCGAAAATCAAAGTGTGCCACGTGACGCACCCTGCGACCCGGACGAGTCGATAGAGCGCGTCGCGACGCTACTACGAGCAGCCCCCTTCCCCCACCCCCGCCAAATGCAACTGCATTTCGAGGTCACACCGTGGGAACTGGGACGAATACCGGGTGTATATATTTAAAGATATATTGTATGTAACCACTTATTAGAATAAGGAACGAATGAAAAAACAGCCAACTGTACAGGCTTAAAGTTCCCTTAAGGATGTATTGGCCGTACGATCTCAACCCAATATCAGGTACTTCGGGATAAGATAAAAATCGAAAAAAAAATCAACCACGATCAAGACGATCAAAGTATTAACTTTGAATAATAATAATGCCCAAAAGTTATCAATAAGTTGTTTAAACAAAACATTGTTTAACTAATTTTCTGGTAACGTTATTTTTTTTCATCTCAAATGAATGCCCTAATTTTTCTGAATACGCGTGAATTTTTTAAGAATTTTGTCACTATTTTGAAATTTCCGTTTTCGAAAAATTCCAAATTTTGAAAAAATGAAAAAAAATCTGTATTTTGGATACGTTTTTGTGAAAACGATCTAGATTACAATTCCGAAGTTTCCGGAGCGTGGAACAAATAGTTTCGTAAATACAGCCTCTACAAATTTTCGAAAACGGAAATTTCAAAATAGTGACAAAATTCTGAAAAAATTCATGTGTGTTCAGAAAAATTAGGGCATTTATTTGAGATGAAAAAAAAGTAACGTTACCAGAGAATTTGTTAAATAATCTTTTGTTTGAACAATTTATTGATAACTTTCGGGCATTATTATTATTCAAAATGAATACTCCTATCATCCTTATCATGATTGATTTTCTTCCGATTTTTATCTTATCAGGAAGTAGTCAATTTGCCGACGAGAATCATTTTTGGTCGAGATTGTACGGCCAATACATCCTTAAACGATATCAGATAAGCAAGTGTATGCAAGATATAGTAGAAGTAAAATATGTGATAAACTATCCAAGCGCAACACTATTTCTTGTAAAAATTGACTTTCTAATGGGGAAAACTATCTGGTGCCCTTCCAGGAGCCATCCTACGAGAAACGTGACGTTTTTTTCCGATTCGGGACCAGCGTGACGTTTCTAGTAGGGCCCTAGACAGTTTTCCCCGATTAAAAGTCAATTTATACATGGGTAGCATTCAACTATAATAAAATTTCATATAGAATAAAGTAGAATAAATTTATTAAGTTTCAATAGAAATAGAAGTAGAAAATTGATCTGAAAAAAAAAATAATAATTGCAATAATAAATTAACTCACGTTCAATTTAACGCAGGCTTTTCTTCTTAGTTCCTGAAGATTTCTGCAAGCTATTCCAAACCTCCTCGTCCGATCGACGTTCGTAACTTTGTAACCCTTCAGCTGAAAATAAAACAAAAAAAAAACGATAACGTTAATTATGAATATAGAAAATTAATAATCGCACCGCTAATTCATTATTTATTCACCTCGTTTTTATCCGACGATTGTGTCATTTTCCTGAAGCAGTTCATTAAAATTGACATAACTGTATAATTAAGTTATAACAACTCTAAGATTTTTCAGATTTATCGTCAATCCAAAGTCGATATTTGAATTTCTGTTTTTTTTTCTTCTTCTTTTTCTCAAAAGAATTCAAAATCGTAGTAGATCTTCCTTCCACACCATTTCATTCACTACATGTGTCGGCGTTTTTTAATTTCCAAGTATTCAATCACGGGGTAAGAGAGGATAATGACTTTACCGATATTTGCAGCCGCAGCTGACTGACGCGTGGCCTTACACTCACACACGGAAGAATTGAGAACAGCTGTTCGACCGGGTCTCTGAAACCCGTTTGTTCATTAATTTACTATTAATTAAAGGGGAAGCGAATTTATGCGGAAAATTTGAATGATCATTCTTTTATCACTACCGTTTGAATTTTCTATTGCATTGATTATTACAAGGTTCAATTAATGCTGAGGAAATGCACTACGATGCACCGAATTCTAACAGAATGGGTCTAGGAGCACGTCTCGGGCGAGACGAGCTCGACGACGCTGATTGTGAGTCTGCGCAATGGCGAAACTCTCTTCCATGTTGAGCTGGTTTGAAACGAACCGCGAAACTGCTTTTTTTCCGTGGGTTCTTATAAGCAGACGACGAACTTTAATTCAGTTTTATGAGAATAATGATGATAATAATAACCATGAATAATGTCCATGGAGAATAAAAAAAGTGGCATAGAAATACATAGTTGTAATTTTCAATATCATTTGTACCGTCTTAAATTATCGTTCGATTGAAGAAAGAGGACGGCAAAAAAAAAAAAGAAATCTGATACCAGATTGCAGAAAAAGAAAATGAGAGGAGCAATAAAAAAGGGAAATAACAAATGAGAAAACAATATCAGAAGAACCTTCAAGTAATCGATCAAAATATGTACTCCAACTGGCATCAAAGGTCATTTTGTTTTTTGAGACAAAGTCAATAATTTTTTTTCATTATATCTTTAAACAACAACAAAAACCTCGGTTCAAGTTCGAGTCGTAGTTTTTTCAAGTCAGCAACTATAATCGATTTTTTTTTCATACAATACAACTTTTGAAAAGAACAGGTGATCAATTTCTATGTCTTATCTAGTTAAAAAAAAAATTGTTTCATTAGCACTTATGTGGTTTTTGAACTATGTCCACCTTATCATTATTGAACCCGATTAAAGTCTGCAGTTGAATGGGAATTCGTGAATCATAAAAATTCAACGAAAGTCACTAAATAGGTACTGGAGTTTAGGTGGAATTGATTGGATCTTCTGAGAACATTTTAAAGAATATATATATATATATGTATATCCACGTAGGACGATAAACTCTTTTAATATAAACATTTTTTATAATCTATATGATTTTGTAAAATCGCATCGAATAGTAAATCCAGCCACCAAAAGGATATATACTTTTTTTTTGTGAAAAATTAACACTTGATCTTCAGTCATTCATCCATCATTGAATGAATTAGCTAGCCTCAAGATTCGAGATTTGATTATGATTATTTTTTAGACTCTTAAAAATGAGTGAAAACAGACTAAAAAATTATTGATCATCTTACATTAATAATTACGACAGTTTATTGCTTTTGGTCGAGATTGAAACCGAATCGTTGCGAGCTGAGGCTTATCAGTAAATTTTTTACCCCCGGTTCTTGACGCTAACTTTGCCATTTTTGGAGTAATAATAATAATCATAATCATACTGTTCGGCCAAGTCAAATAAAATGCGGCTAAAACTAGCCTCTCTAATTTATCGCACCATAATGAGCTGAGCTACACGGCAAGGATGTTATAATTCCTGGATTACCTTAGGCGGAATAAAGAAAACCTTGTCATGGTCGTTACAACACGAGCTGATATGTTCATGCCGTATATTGTAATCGTTGTTCGATTATTGAAGTGGAAAAACTTGACACGATGTCTCTGTAACATCCGCAGTTTGTTACATTGAAAACAATGTAAAAAAATATACATGATAATATATGATCTCTGACCAAGATGCAGTACAATTTTTATTTTCATGTACACAATGACTTGAAGAGACTGCAGGATATATCGCTGCAAGGTAGATAAGGTCAAGCTATTCATTACCTCATTATTTTTATCACATACGATTAGAACGTTGATATTTTCAGCACGTTTATCTCGATTGCTTAATTTTTATTGTTTTTCATACGTCTCGCATCGCAGAGTCTGAGTAATTTATCAATTTTACTAATTGCTGCAGTGCTGCTGCAACTTACGTTGCATGAGGCAAAAACAAAACCGAATCAAGGACATTATACCTATGTAAGCTCTACGGTGAATTAGTTGCACAGAATTAATCGTTTATTAAAAACATATATTTCATCCATTGCAGCAGGTAATGATTAAGTACTCAGATTCAGTTCCTTTTTTCTCCCTTTCTCTACGTAGTGCACTGGGATCATTTCGTCATTCTGAAAGTCGAGTAAAAACAAAATAACATTCAGATTATGAAACAAAGGCAGTGGAAAATATTTACCATTTTTTTTTTATCGCCTTTTATCCAATTTGTTTCACCCATACAGCATCTGATACTTTGAGAATAATTGAAAACAATGGAAAAACGTCAATAATTAGGTATTACGTGATCAGGGGGTTGTATTACACTCACTTTACTCTCGGTAAATCATCAGCGTTGATCGCCTCGTGGCATCGACACGTCTGACCTGATTTTATCACTGAAATTGCGTAATATACCTATTATCCTTTCTGTCGTAGCCCTAATCGATTTTATATTCAGTACCTAACACTTGTTGCTGCGTTATTTTCAACTAGGCCTAGAATTATACTCGGCTGAAGACGAGACACTAATCAAATTAATAAAGAAACGAGGAGTCCATTCACTCCAATTTTGGGCGCTCCGTGAATTTCAACATCTATAAATTGACTCGCTAATAGTTTTAGTGACCAGCAATTAATGGCTTACTAACGAGTTTTCAGAGTGACTGTCGGATAATTGAGGAGAATTTAAGGTGATTAGAAAAAAATTCCACGAGAACTGTAAAGAAATTTGAAAAGTAAGAGATTTAAAGAATCTGAGAAAATTCCGAGGAGTTCTGTGAGGATTTTCACTTACTTTGAAGGATTTCAAAGGAAGTCTAGACAATTTGGTAGTTACAGAATTCAGGAAAGTGTTCAAAAACTCAAAATGTGTTCCAAAGACTTTCCTTGACTACTGACATGATTTTCATTACAATTCTGAATTCTTTCAAGTACTTCCTAAGTGAAATACGTCCAAGGAATTTCCAAGATTACCAAAGACTTCGATGGACTTCGGAAGCCGGTGTACATACAAAGGATTTTCCAAGTGAATAAATAATAGCCTCTCGTTCTTTGCCCTCTGATTCAATTCCGATCTCACATTGTAATGCTTGACGCAAGAATAACACGGTGGAAATTGTTTCTTACAATCAGCTATGTTCGAAATATGTTCGATATTAGTTTCGTATTTTCGATCAAGGATCATGAAAGAAGCATGTTGTTCCACTGAAACAAGGTATACGCGATAGTGTGGATAGAGTAGACAATACTGATTATGGAAAATACCGGTGTAAAAGTGAGGTAGAATGAAAATAAAATGTCATTATACCTAACGAACCGCAGGTGTAATTGTATTATAATCATGTGATAATTTTAAGGAAATGCATGCCAAAGTAATTTGCCGTCTTTGACAATTCAGTTATATGCGTGTGTGCACAAGTTGCTCAGTGACGTATTACGCGGGGCTTGCGGTGCGTGATACTGCGAAATATAAGTCCACGACCAATAAGAAGTTTAATCAAAGTACGTCGATCTAAAGGACAATAGATTAATGATTATTTTTTCACAGTATTCAATGGTAAGTATATAATGCTCGACGATCATTGACGCAAAGTCTCTCATGAATCATTAAAGCGTTCGCAATTAAATACCTTGTCATTGCATTGCCTCTTTTCTTTTTCCAGCTACTCAACCGCTTCTCTAATGTCAGAAGGTCGTAAGTGCCGAAAAAGTGTTTTTGGTGCCATAGGGTCGTATAATTTCATTTCTTTCGATTTGAATTGAAAGATTGCAAAAATTTAAAAGGGTAATTCGATAATCTCGGGATTTTCTTGCCGGCAGATACGCCCTTCTTCAAATAGTAATTGTAATCGAACAAGTAAAAAAAGATGAAGGAAGAACGTCGTGAGCATCATTTGCTTCCTTAGATTTTTTTCTTTTCAATACCGATGTTTAAAAAATTTGAATAAAAAATATCATGTAAAAGCAGAAGGTTGTAAAGGCCGTTTCTCTTTCACAGTCTTCGTCTACTTGTTGATTTCGATTCATCTATGAATTTTAATGACTTTTTTCAGATTTTCTGACGTTTTCTTGTCTTCAGATTGCTTTTGCTTCTGCACAAAAGACAGGAAGTCGTACGATGTCACTAATCGCGACCTTCTGAAATTAGTTAAACGACAAATTTTTAGTTTCAATGTTCTGGAACGTATTTGACGGCTTCTCTTATTACCAATCAAAAATAAAGAAAAATGATATCACCTTTTTACGATCTTATGCCATTATAGACACTCGATCAATTGATTTAATTTAACCGATTCCACGATTTTATTATAAAGAAAGAAAAAGAGTATCAGACAATCATACTTAACAGATTTAACGGTAAGTCGATTCATACGCAGTTGTTTCAAAGAAAAAAATACGGACCAAAATCTAAAATCGAAGTTTCGATATATGTACTTATTTTTAAACGTTATTCAAAATTTTTTTCAAACGCGTTTACCCGCAGCGAGTCAGTCTCAGTTTCATGGAAACTATCAAGGAGCCAGTCTTGTCCTCCAGGTTTTTTCCGCAGTAGAAAAGTCCAGTACAGTCAGTCGAACTCTCCGCGTTAAACTCGCTAGTAGAAGTAGTAGCCAATCCAAAGCCCAAGAGTCGGTTTCGTAACAGCCGTACGATAATTAATAAAAATGTATCGATCAATTACAAGTTTGCTTATTCAAACCAGGAGTTCACTTTTTGCGGTATTCCATTCGACTTCGTAACTTGTGTGTCACAGCGTCCCTAAATATCCTGCAGTGCATCAACGGACGTTAGTCGAAGTCATCGTGTCCGATAAAATTCGAGAAGATTGGGACGGAATGATAATTGATGAAAAATTGATAGGGGAAAAGAAAGAAACGCGGGTTTAATTAGTTAATTAATTGATTTTAAAAAGGCGATATAGTCGCGAAGGCGAAGGCAAAGGCACCACTGAGGAAGGCTTTCAGGTCTTAAAACAATCGCAAATGCAATGCGACACTCGATTACGGATTGTGGAAGGGATGTATAAATATCAGTGTATTGTTGAAAACATCGCGGGTTTCTCAGGCTGGACGACCTATGTCGCAGATCTCTCTGTTTCTGCTTCCCACTTCTCGATCAGTTGACGATACGTACGTTTAGAAATATAAGCTGCTGGGTCTTGAAGGACTTCGGTACGCTTTGGTCACCCAGTCAGTTTACCCAGTTCACATTTGGACCAGCATCACAACCGATCGATCTCTTATCAACCAGGGTGGGAGGGTGGCAACTTTCGGATAAAAGGATTATAACCAAATTTCACAAAACAAATACATATCGAATCACGACGAAAGATACGTGTTTTTAAAAATGTGAGTATTAACAGCTTGTATATTTTCATCATCGTCATTCCCTTCGATTCACTAACACTGTGCGTGCAATTTTTACGTGCTCAGTATTCAGCTCGTAACAATGATCTTTTGTTATAGTTCAATGAATACGTGAAAAAGTATCAGAGATAATGATTGATTGATTGACGGGAGAGTTTTTGATGATTGAAATGTGTGTTTTTTAATTATTATTGGTCATTACCGATTCTCTCTTAACTATTCATAGATTTCAAAGATATGCAGCTCAGCTATGTAAAGACTAATCTCTGAGCAGTTAATTATGTAAAACAGGTCTTTTTATGAGATTTTTACAGGCATTTCTTCCCACTTGAGGAACAATAAAAATATCATTTGGGTTATGAATGGCGAAAAATTAAAAAATGACAAATCAATTTTTACAATTCTTTAACCTCGTCCAAAATTAACGTCAAATATTCTTCTATCCAGAACCAAAGACAATAAAATTTATGATCATGATTTATTATTCATAGTATTTGGGATCTCGCCAGTATCTTCAGGTACATTTTTCACGTCTATTTCTACGTCACTTATTTTTTTCATTTTGTCATTTTTGTCAATTCAATCATACGAACAGAAAAAAAGGAAAGATATTCCGGTTTTCCTGAGGAAAATCCCAGAATCACTAATCATCACATAGATGCTGCTTCGTCTTATCATTGTCTCGATATGCATCATCGATGATTTGAAAAGAAAAGTGAGGATGAAGTGAAATCTCTTTTTTTACGTAATTTGAGAGTAATTGAAACACACTTTAAGGTTAAAAACCACACAGGAAAAACCTGTGGGATATTTTCCTTGCGTTATTGCATATGACTGTATCAGTTTAATAATAAATTGTTGAGCTTATGATCGTCCGTGGTTGACGGCGGCATCGAAAGCCGCAAATTAATTACACGGATTGCACCGCATTGAAATAATAAACAAATGTGAAAACAGTGTTTCCAATCGACTACGGTGTGTCCGCTTCGGGGAAAGGCGAGATTATCGGTTAGCCGGCGAATCGCTTTGACCATCTTTTCTATTCGACCGCAGAATGCAATAACGGAAGTTCATCCCCGTTAGGATGGCACCGGGTATAACACGGTACAAAAGTAATTTGCGGCGAACGATTGTTGCGGTACGATAAAACTGAGATAATCAATGACGTAATTATTTTTTAATCGTTACATGAAAAAAAAACTCCACCGGAAAGTCTTTCTCCCTTCTTATTAACTGAAATTGGTTTCTGACTATTTTTTCAAATAACTCATCGACTACTCTGAGGATCGTTGAATTCTTATCCATAGCTCTGAAGAGAGAGAGAGAAAAAATAATATAATTATGTCACGCACCTCGCGACGCATCGCATTGTCAGGGATATCGTCGCCATGACCTGGATAATTAATTTCTGCATATACTAAATTAGTGCAATCTCATGTTTATAAAAGAACAATGAACCGTTGGGTGCGATATCGTCGAAGGAATAAAGAAAGAAAGAGAAGGAATTTACAAAACAGTGAATTAACAGAATCGAAATTCAGAGAGAGAGCTCAATGAGTGGAATTATCCGATCACTTGTTACGCACTTTCGATGCATAAAGTTGAAAGGAGTCAAAAGATAATGAAGTCAGCACGATTAAAACGTATCAGAAATCGAATTCTTCATATTTCATTCGCCCGATAGACAACTGAGGTTCGATTAACAATAGCAGCAAACGTCAATAGAAATGAAGAATAAACTGGGAAAGCCTGAATTAATTCAGCATCCTTTACCCTTAGGAATGCGAATATCTTATCGCGGATACACGAATTTCTGCTCAGGCTTCCGAGGACAATTTTATCGATTTTTTCAAATTCACAATTAGACTTAATTTCTAATGTGAGAAAAATTATATTCACTAAACAGTAGCAGCAGCAATATAATAACGCGAGGAAAATATCTCACAGATTTCTCCTGTGTGGTTTTTTAACCCTGAAACGTGTTTCCATTATTCCCAAATCATGTAAAAAAAAAAAGATTTCATTTCTTCCTCAGTTTTTTTTTTTCAAATCAACGATGATACATATCGAGATAATGATAATACTAATCAGCATCTAAGCTAACGTCTTGGCTCCCCTTAGTTAATAATATCGCAAAAGATGATTAGTGATTCTGGGATTTTCCTCAGGAAAACCTAAATATGTTTCCATTTTTTCTGTTCGTATGATTGAAATTGAAAGTGACGTAGAAATACACGTGAATAATTTACCTGGTCTGTTATAAGATACTGGCGAGATCCCAAAACTATGAATAATAAATCATGATTATAAATCTTATCGTCTTTGATTCTGAATAGAAGAATATTTGACATCAATTTTGAACAAGTTTGAAGAATTATAAAATTTGATTTGTCATTTTTGAAGTACGAATTATCAATTATGACAAGAAACATACACCCCGAATTTGTGCAATTGAAGGAATGAAAAATGATTTAAAAAAAGCGCCATTCATAACCCCAAATGATATTTTCGTTTTTCACTGTCCAGAAATGAGCTGTATTTCACCCGCACGCTATACGTTAATCAAAAATCGAACCCTCTAACAGCATGTGCAGAGTACAATAATAATGACCATTCTGACCTCCTAGGAGTTAAAAGCTGCGAGTTCATGGGCTCACTACGACCGTCGCAGAAACGACTACCTTGTGTACCGGAAAGAAGTATTCAAGCAAAGTTAGATAAACAAGAAATCTTGAAATTAAACATTTGTGTCTTATAACATCAAAGAAATACACTGAATTTTTTTACATTATATCTTCGTATTGATACGGTTTCTTAAATTTATGAATCCGTTTCATGAAAATTCATCACTCTTCCTCTAGTCTTTGGTGACTGCAGTGTTTGAATTTTCAGTACTGTAATTGTAAAGTAGCATACTTTTTTTCATTCAACGTATATTTTAATTATAGGTTCGCACTTCCCTCGCGCGATTAGAGGCTTATCAATATTAGAACTACGTAATACGCGTCATTGAAAATCCGCTGCCCTAGTTTGAAAATAATAATTAACCTCCATTTGACATCGGGTCGATTGAAACTTGGCTACCTCAGATCCCAAATTTCGCTGTAATAGAAAATTTGGATCGAGGTGAACACAATTTTTCAAAGTTACCAAAATCTAATGATAATGAAAAAGTCAAGTGATGTGATAATTTTTGTACGATTGTTTGTAACGAAAAAATGTGTGGTAATTACAAGATAGTCGAATGCAATTATGTTACACGTTACTCAAAATTAGTTACTCACCTCAGTCATTGTTATAAATTTCCGACATTTAATCAGCTGATCAGACGTCCTCAAGTTCATGAGGTTGTTGTTCGACACAACAGAAAAAAAAAAAACTGAACCTGTAAAACTAGTTTCTCGTTGTTGAGCCCTAGTTCTCTTTTTTGTCCATCCATAAACCTATGCCGAGGTC
This sequence comes from Euura lappo, assembly GCA_018257835.1. Taxonomy (NCBI): domain Eukaryota; kingdom Metazoa; phylum Arthropoda; class Insecta; order Hymenoptera; family Tenthredinidae; genus Euura; species Euura lappo. The sequence continues at coordinate 326,163 of JAEUYN010000401.1, read as the reverse complement.
CAATCATTGACAGTGAACGTCATCCCAATGAACAATTTCTACCGATAAAGTATTAAGGATATATTGGCCGTACAATCTCAAGCAAAAGGGGTTCTCGTCGACAATTTAGGTACTTCGGGATAAGACAAAAATCGAAAAAAAATCAACCATGATAAAGATGATAAGAGTATTCATTTTGAATAATAATAATGCCCAAAAGTTATCAATAAATTGTTTAAACAAAAAATTGTTTAACAAATGTTCTGGTAACGTTATTTTTTTTCATCTCAAATGGATGCCCTAATTTTTCTGAATACACATGAATTTTTTCAGAATTTTGTCACTATTTTGAAATTTCCGTTTTCGAAAATTTCCAAATTTTGAAAAATGGAAAAACAAATCTGAATTTTGGATATGTTTTTGTGAAAGCGATGTAGATTACAATTCCGAAGTTCCCGGAGCGTGGAACAAATAGTTTCGTAAATACAGCCTTTACAAATTTTCGAAAACAGAAATTTCGAAATAGTGACAAAATTCTTGAAAATGCATGTGTGTTCAGAAAAATTAGGGCATTTATTTGAGATGAAAAAAAATAACGTTACCAGAGAATTTGTTGAACAATGTTTTGTTTAAAAAATTTATTGATAACCTTCGGGCATTATTATTATTCAAAATGAATACTCTTATCATCTTTATCATGGTTGATCTTTTTCCGATTTTTATCTTATAATGGAATACTCAATTTGCCGACGAGGATCATTAGGCACGATCGTTAAAAACGGAGTGCCTTATACATTCGCCATCGCTAAAAACGTCGGATCGAGAAAAAATTCTGAAATCATGTAGGGAGCACGTTTTGGCACCTGGGTAGTCGTTTTCGAGCATTTTCAAGAGTGGTGTATGTGACCCCCCCATTTCTTGTAAACACGGTTTCAGCCAAACCGCTGAACCGATTCTGATGAAATTTGCACTGGATACTGCTTTCAGCCTGCAGATGTGCAATTTTGTCTGTGTACTCGATCCGACTTCCGGTTCAGAAATGGCGATTGCTAACTTTGTCAATTTTGAAGATACAACAACGAGCTTTGGAATACTGTCTTTTAATCAGGAATCAAAATTTTGGAAATTTTTAGGATTTTTCCGGCACCTGCGTCTCGGTGTCAAATCGTTGAAGTTGCTTGTAAACACGAGCTTAGCCAAACCGCTGAACCGATTTTGATGAAATTCGCACTGGATACTGTTTTCAGTCTGCAGATGTGCAATTTTGTTTGTGTACTCGATCCGACTTCCGGTTCAGAAATGGCGATTGCTAACTTTGTCAATTTTGAAGATACAACAACGAGCTTTGGAATACTGTCTTTTAATCAGGAATCAAAATTTTGGAAATTTTTAGGATTTTTCCGGCACCTGCGTCTCGGTGTCAAATCGTTGAAGTTGCTTGTAAACACGAGCTTAGCCAAACCGCTGAACCGATTTTGATGAAATTCGCACTGGATACTGTTTTCAGTTTGCAGATGTGCAATTTTGTTTGTGTACTTGATCCGACTTCCGGTTCAGAAATGGCGATTGCTAACTTTGTCAATTTTGAAGATACAACAACGAGCTTTGGAATAATGTCTTTTAATCAGGAATCAAAATTTTGGAAATTTTTTAGGATTTTTCCGGCACCTGCGTCTCGGTGTCAAATCGTTGAAGTTGCTTGTAAACACGAGCTTAGCCAAACCGCTGAACCGATTTTGATGAAATTCGCACTGGATACTGTTTTCAGTCTGCAGATGTGCAATTTTGTTTGTGTACTCGATCCGACTTCCGGTTTAGAAATGGCGATTGCTATCTTTGTCAATTTTGAAAATAATAGCGAGCTTTGGAATTCAGCCTTCTAATCACGAATGAAATTTTGAAATTTTTGGGGGATTTGAACACTATTTCAAAACAAACCAGCACTCTGCGATCGTGCCTTACGCAAAAAAGCGATGAGCTTTTTGGCTAAAACCGGCTAGTTTTTGTTGAGATTGTACGGCCAATACATCCTTGATCAGTGTTGACTAATAGTGGGACGTTTTTACAATTTTCAGTAATCATCTGTCCTAACTGAGTGACAAAATGTCCGGACTATTGGATTGGTATCGTGACCTGATGTACAACAGAAATGGTATGTCGTTGAACTTACGAATTCACGATTCAATTAATTAAACAAGAATTGACCCCGAGTTGATGAGAAAAATTATTTAACACAACACACGGTTAATTCACCTAGAATTTATTTATAGACTTGTGACGAATGGGCAGTCTCGAAGTGGTCTAATGACATGCTAATCAATTTCTGTCGAAAAGTAAAACGTTTTTGGTCATAGAATCTTTCGTCTATGACATGATGTAAGAGGAGGAAGTCGACTCTTCACTTTCTATTTCTCTTCCAGATCCGAGGACCAAAGATTGGTTTTTGGCATCCGGACCAGCGCCCATAATAACGATCGTAGTGACTTACATATACTTCAGCGTCTCCGCCGGACCGAGGTACATGAAAGACAAGAAACCCTACTCCCTCAGGACCACGCTCCTGGTCTACAACTTCATCCAGGTGCTTCTTAGCATTTACCTGGTCTACGAAGGCATGGTGGCTGGATGGCTGAACGGATATAGCTTGACATGTCAGCCCGTTGATTATTCCGAAAGCCCATCAGCAATGCGGGTGGGTTCGACGACCCGAATCTCGGTCGATGACCTTTACACATATATCTACGTAATGATCGTGGCTCGACTGATTTCAGATGGCGAGGGGTGTCTACCTCTACTTCATGTGCAAGCTCATCGAACTACTCGACACCGTATTCTTCGTTCTGCGGAAGAAGCAGAGACAGATATCGTTCCTCCACCTCTATCATCACTCGATGATGCCCATATGCGGATGGATAGGGGTCAGATTCGTCGCCGGTGGACATCCGACTCTCCTCGGTGTCATAAACTCCTTCATTCACATACTGATGTACTCCTATTACATGTTCGCTGCGCTCGGTCCGGAGGTGCAAAAGTACCTGTGGTGGAAGAAGTACCTCACGACAATGCAGATAGTCCAGTTTGTCATAATATTTGTTCACAATTTTCAAATGTTATTCACCGATTGTGACTTCCCGAAACCTCTGTCAATACTGTTGGTCGTAAACGCCACAGTTTTCATCTACATGTTCGGATCGTTTTACGTTAAGAATTACAGGAAGGAAAGTTCGAGAAGATTAAATTCGAACGGTTCACTGACCAATGGGACATCCGTAAGTCTGAAAACTGAATAGAGAAATTGATATTTTAATCATCTTCGATCACTGCGGTGGTTTTCAGTACCGCTTCGACATTATTTACTCTTCATGTCATCCATAATCGAAGACAAGGTGCAGTTGCAGTTGTTTGTTGTTTTGAACGAGTTACGTTCGCACTTACGATTAGGTAAAGATAGATTAGGATCATAGGATTCAGTCGAACGAGTTAGCCGTCTGACCGTTTATTAAAAAACGTGATTCAAATCTGGGAAACGTTGATCTTGTAAATATATAGTGAACATTTACAGATGGTTGGATATATATACTTTTTTCGTAATTTTACTCGCAAATTTAGGACGATAATATCGCGCGAAAACTTACCAGCTGTAAAGAAATCATGAAATTTGAAATAATTTGTAATAAATGTATGTGTAAAAAAAAATGACTCCGAGCGTCAAAAGATATGAAGGAAAAGAAAGAAAGAAGAAGGAGAAAAACGACGAAGAATCACATGTATGTACATATGTAATAATGCTGATGTATTATAATACTTATGTACTCGAAAAAGAAACGAAAAAATATATAATTTTATAACAAAAAAATAAAAAAAAACTTAATTGACCTGAAATGAAAGAAACTAAATAAATAATAAATGACCCGAAGGTAAGTCGGTTTGCCTAATTAAAGTTTAAACTCTATTTCTTCTTCTGTATCAAACATTGAATGAAAATAAAATTAAAAAATGAAAAACAATTGAAATGAAAAGAACTACTACCGTGGAGTGCCGAATGTTTTTTGCATATTTCATACCGGAAGTTTGAGTTCGTAGGTGACACTTGTCTCGGCCTTTGAGCGATATCTGCTGAATATTTAATGTCCGTGGCATAATGTTAATTAGATTTATTGTCGGTCACTTACGTGCAGTGAAGAGTTTATTCTAAATGCTGATTGATGTATTCAGGACAGTAGTAAAAATGTTTTTTTTTTCTTCTGAAAAACATGATTTGACAAAATATAAGAAAGAAAAAGAATAAAAAATTCCGTCTACCACAACGTACCTGATGTATGTATACATATAACCTGGATATATTTTATTCATATATTCTTGGTAACCAAGTGCATGTTGTCTGTAAATATTTAAATAAAACGGCTGTACCTGAAGGTGAGTCTTGAATTTCAATGAAAAATAAAATTACTCAAGTGCGTCGACGTCTATGATCACTTGGATCCAAATGATTAGTGATTTGTCAAAGTTTTTTTTTTCAATTTTTTTTTTCGCCGAGCATCTATAGATAATTTTATTATTTCAGATATTTTTTAACTTCAAACTATAACGCTAGAAAAAAAAAAAAAAACACGTATCATACAGGTTATGCGGTAATTTAATGATCTTATCGATGCAACTACAGCCCTCGAATAATGTGACCACGTCGTGACCAGTAGTCTTTGAAAAATCGATGGGAAAGCAGTTTCAAGGTAGGTATATGGTCATTTTTGTTTTATTATTTTTTTTTTTTTCAACTTTTGTGCATCTTTGTAATGATTGCAAAAAACCGTAAAAATAACTTCTACACGGAAGCAGTTTATAATCGAATTCAAATTTCTGTAAAGTCATTCGTATGCAAATGGAAAGACGAATAATTACTTACTTGAGAATCACTTAGTTGCACAGTCGAGTGGAACAAAAATTGAAATAAGTTTTTCGATGAATAGAAATATTTTAAAGAGTAAAAACTTCGAATCATTATTCTCAAATAATTTCATTCCACTTTTTTTTCGATACTTTGAACAATTTTTGTGCAACACGTCATTGAACCTTGAACAAAATCGTCGGAGGTGAATTTTACGAAAACCGTATAAAAATCCGAGTTTTTAAGTTATTCATATTTTCATCATAGAAGAGATGTTCAAAATGATCTACTGGCTTAACAAAAAAAAATTAATTTCAATATGTTCTCATTTTTCCCTTTGACTCCAACGATCACCGTCTAATATATCGAAGACAGTGGCTCTTCTGAGACTCAACAAAATTGGATAACGATATTTAAAAGATAATTAAAGAGTTTCAATGAAAGATCAGAGTGCGATTACTGAAAAATATACTAATTCCTGCTCCTCAAGATCACAATAATACGTACAAAAATACTATATGATTTCTGACGATTTTACAAATGACTATGATCCCTAAATTGTTGAAATAGTGTCATACAATTAAATTATTGTCATAAAATTTCTCCCAGTGTACGAAAACGTTTTTATCGTCGATATAAACCTTCGATCTATCAGTGTAAAGAAAAGTTTTTGAACAAATTTGAAAATCAGTGCCAACATATATTTCCCCCTTTTTTTTAATAATTTCTTTCTAACGTCTAACACTGTACAAATTTCAGGTCTAAAAAAAAAAATATATATATACGTATATTTAATCTGTAAACGATAAATACCAGTGTTCCAAGAGTAAAAAACCCTCCAGTTGACAAGCTTCTCGCCTTTTGCGATGACTTAGACTGAAAGTGAGCCTGGTGCACCCGCAAAACAATTAACTACATTTTCCTGTTCTTGTCGCAATCGCAAATATTGCATGTATGCAAAATAACGTCGTGCGCCAAACGTCTGGCGTTACATAGCACAAATGATTGTATGTGCAACACGATACATAGTGTCACACGGCGTTGATTAATGCATCAAGAATTGTCTGGATTCGGAATAGTTAACCGTGTTATTCGTTCTGAAAAAATATTCAGGAAAAACAATGTTTTTTTTTAATATCATGTTTCACACATCATCCTATGACAAACAGAAAACATTCGAGCATTACGTTCGCGATGAAGAGCTAAGCAAACAAAAAAGCTTAAAAAAATAACGATTCATTCTAAATATTGCGAAATTCATAATCGAATGGCATCGAAGACTGGAGAAAAGGGGGACTGAAAATCGTAGAACTTATCCGGAGCAAGAATCAATGTCAATATGAATGATGATAACGGAACCTGGGAGCGCTAAACATTTTCAGTGACAGTTTGATACTGAACGATATAAGCCGGGTGGTAAAATCGCGTTATTAATTGGATGAAAGGAATTGACGTAGGATTAATGGGTACGTGTTTCTAAATCGTGTCATTGTTAACCCAGGATCCAAATAATCAGGTGATACCGATCACCCGGCAAATCCCGAGGTCCGTAGCGATAGCCAACATTCATTGACCCCACGCATAAATTTGAATGATTTGAATACAGTGGTCACTTAATTTCTTCCCGATGAAAAACACTTTCAGTCTTATCAAGTAGTTCGCGGCGTTCGGGTGGGTCTGGAGGGCACGTCAAAAAATCTGGTGTAGCACTGCCGAAAATAAAAAAGCTTGGAACAAATGTTCAGCTTATAAAGAAAAGAGGTAAAAACTGGTTACCTAAATCTTGGTGATATTTAAGAAATTTTTTTTTCTTTTTTTGTTGGTTTTCACCGTCAGTATCCCCGGTGCATGATTGGCAGAAATGGCTACTCTGATCAGAGCCTTAATCAAAGGCTACCATCGCTTGAATGTCGAACTAGCAGGTATTTATCATTGGGATGATTTTGACAGTTCATATGAACGAATCTTCTCCTATCAGCATTTATTTTATCATTATTCAAGATCCGAGGACCCAGGACTGGTTCCTCATGAGCTCACCTTGGCCCGTGTTGGCTCTGATAGTCTTCTACATTTATTTCGTTCAATCTCTTGGGATAAGACTGATGAAGGACAGGCCACCCTTCAAACTCGACAAGATTATGCAAATATACAACGTCATTCAAATAATAGTATCAGCATATCTTCTATACAAGGTAATCGACGTGTTACAACATTACACTGAGAAAAGAGTTTCTTTATACCAAATGAACGCATTCATTTCAAAATTTCATGTTGTTTCAACTACTGTGGAAATTCCGTAGTATTCGCAATAAATAAAGCATTTGGTTGAGACCAAAATCACACCATGTCTCCTCAAATACAGATTTATTAACATTTAACAAATCTTACATGAGGGTTCGAGATTTGATGTAATTCGTGCGTAGTAGTCTGTACGCTTGCCGTTAGAGGTGAGAGCGGCGCTGAATACTCTAGCTACACTCTCGCGAGTAAAAGCGCGCCAGTCATAATACATTGACCGACGTGAGGCGCATCATTCTAAGCTCGAGGCGAACCCATTCCTGGGCATTGTTTGGGCAGCATATTTTAGGCATGCACTATCTTTTTCGGTGGAAATAGTGAAGACATTCCAACAGTCACTTATCACGTTGAAAAAAAAAATTGGGACATGACTTCTTAGTCAATACCTGATTGGTCTAAAAAAAACATCATCATTCATGGATAACTGCACTGATAGAAAAGCACAATTTATTAACTATTCATAGTTGAACTTCATGATCTTTCTACTGAAACAACAGGCGCGGCTTGAAGAGAAATACAAGATTTCTTAACTATTCAGAAATCCTCATTTCATTATCGTGTTCGATCGTCTGATATAACTGGACGCGAATTTTGAGGAAATTGATGATTCGTTAACTATTAAGAAATCTTTATTTGAGACAAAGAAATACACTCAAATGAATGATTTCTTAGCTATGACTAAATGTATATTTTCTTATATAAAAATATACGATTCGTTAACTGTTAACGAAATTTGTTAACAACAACAGAACTCTTTTCTCAGTGTATTAGAAACTCGTTCTTGCCCATTCGTCATTTCCGCAATCTCTTTTTCTTTCCGGTTAATTCAGATCAGTCAAACCGAGGTAATTACAGGGTTTTTTTTTCCATATGATAATGGATAAATTTCTCATTCTTCATTTGCACACAAATTTCAGGTTATTCATATGATAAATCATTCATTCAGATATTACGATGATAGTGATATAAATAACGCCTTACTGACCGAAAACCCGCAGTACCGACGTGTTCATCGGGTAATCGGTATTCAGGCGTATAATAAAACCACTTCGTTGGCAGTTTATCCGATTTATTTGATTATCAACTTTTTAGGCTCTCACTCTGGCCTGGCTTTGGGATTACAATTTGGTATGTGAGCCTGTGGACTATTCGAATACACCAAAAGCTGTAGAGGTATTGACTTATTCTTCAATTCTAATTTCCAAAGTCTCTATACATCGATTCGGTAGAGAGAGAGAGAGAGAGTGACTCGAAATAATTAGGGTATATTTTGTGTGATTGTTTAAAATTAACATACACTATTTTTTTTTGCTATATACTATATCTTAGAATGAAAAGAAAAAATATACCCTAATTATTTTTTGTTATCGAAATACAAAATTGGAAGAGAAATTCAACAGAAATCAGGATAAAGTGACAATAATCTTTCAACTTGAGTCTATCTTTCATGAATAATAATAATAATAATTTATTGCTTCATAGATCGCTAGGACAGTGTGGATGTATTTCTGTGTGAAGATAATCGATCTTTTAGACACTGTGTTTTTTGTATTGAGAAAAAAGAACAGCCAGATATCATTTCTCCACGTTTATCACCACTCTGGCATGGTGTTCGGTACTTGGTGTGGGGTCAAGTACTTGCCGGGTGGACACGGAACATTTTTGGGTAAAATATCCCGAATTTATTTGTAAATTGAACAACTTGGACGATAAATACTTGAGTGAAACATGAATTTTTCTTCTTTTTCTTTAGGACTTATCAATTCATTCGTGCATGTGATCATGTACGCGCACTATTTTGCCACATCTATGAAGCTCAGCAGGCCTTGGTGGAAAAAATACGTGACTCAATTGCAGCTTATACAGTTTTTCTTGATATTGGTGCACTTTCTGCAATTGGTGTGGACGGAGGATTGCGGCTTTCCAAGATGGCCGGCGCTCATATTCGTGCCCCAAAATCTATTCATGATCGTTTTATTCGGTGATTTTTACTACAACGCTTACGTCAAAAAACCTAAGTCTAAGATTGTTGAAAAGAACGGAGTATCAAAGGATTCAAATATCGCCTCAAAGTCACGGTAGACAACCCGGAAGACTCATCTGCATTCGATGTCACACTCGCTTCAAGTCTTTTATACATACACCCTGTCATTTATTGAAAATTGATAATATTTCATCGACAGATAATAAAATGAAAATAAAAAGCCGATTTATTTCCCCTCCTCAATAAGATTGCCCCGCTTTTTTGTTTCTTCAGATCAATTCGCAATGGTTGGCTACTCCGAAAACTGGTTTCCTCTGAATATAATTAATCACGATAGTGATAAGAATCGAATAAGGAACAGATTATTCGAAATATCGCAAGAAATAGGCGACCAATTTTAAATATCTAGGAGTCGTCGAATATATGAGACAATTCGCTATCCTTTTGCGAAACTGAAACTGAAATTTCAATTGCAAAGCTTATTGAAGCACATTTTTAGCTCCTGGTTTTTCCTACGAGGCTATTTTTCAATTTTATCGAACATCGATAAGATTCTGACTCGTAGAAAAATCTTGAATCGCATGAAGAGTCAAAGGAAGAAATTATTTGCAAACATTCGGTGGAAAATTGACTCTATTCAACGTGTTCAATTTTGTGTATACATTACACAAGTTAGTGACCTCATATATTTTACATGACACACGACTCACCTTCGACGATATGGAAGATAAGGATAAGGATCAAGGTAAGTATTGTCACCTCGAACACGAAACACGCGAAATTATGGAAAAGTAGTCAATTTTACATTTTTTTGTAATACCGAAAGTCTAAGAACAATTCAAAAGAAAAGATAGGTTTATTTTTCGAGTCAAGAAACGGATATTGGATTCAGAGTCGATTCAATTGACACATAATTCGATTACCACGTGATTTTTTTACGATTCCTATAAGTATCGTCAGAAAATTATTGACGCGAATGATTTACTGATTCTGTGTACTCGAAGTTTCCGCGATTTTTTGTTCTCTGACTTATGCAATGTTGTCTTATGAACTGACGCAAGCGAATATTCTATTGTCTACATACTCAGCACTGACGACAAGATTGACAGCATTATTTATATTCATGAGTTTGACGATAAATCAGGGATTCAAATTTTTCTATACTTTCGTCATTTCAGCTCGGTTCCGCCTAAATCCGCCTAATTTTTTCTATTTAAAATAAAGAATTCATGTATGATTGAGAGAAATGTCAGCTAAATCTACATAAAACTTTGCGAAATGATTGATTGATCGATCACTATATAATGTAGATCTATCTATCTATCCAGACTTCTATAGATCATAGAATTAACCCTATCTTACGCAGTTATGTCGAAAGCATTTAATTTCTTGTCCTCTTCGAGGGATCAAATCGAAGAATACCAATCAAAGTGAATGCCTGATTGATTGATAATTAGGTTGAAAGTGCGTCAGAGGTATGTAGAATATATGCTAAATGATTATAATCAGGTGAATATTGATCCTTTTAACGGCGATAAAATCTCCATTGTCATGAAGACTGCATTCGTGATTGATTACAAAATTTCACAACTAATGATAACAGATTTTTAAATAACTCATTAGATTAGAGTAAAATCATAAAAATAACTCGATCACGTTTGTGAAAGTTTAATACAACATAATGACCTGTAATTTAATCACGCCTCCATCGCTGAAGTATCAAATTAGTTTTTATTAACCAATATTTATCACCCTCCAGGTGCATTTGGACTTGAAAAACCGGAAGACTAGGTTGTCTTTGCAAGAAAAGTGATCTTCGTCTATGACGTGTAACGTGTTTGGCAAAGTGTAACAGATTCAAAGGCACGAGTCATTCCGTTGAACAAAAAAAAAAACAAAAAAAACTACAATGGTATATCATTTGGTATATCAATGGTAAAATCATTTTTCTATTATCCGGATTTCTCTAAAAATTGGAAAATGTATTCTTGTACCAGCAAACGAAACGTATGACTATTTAAAATCACGTAAGGAACTCAGCGGAACACAGTTTCATAATCTCACATCATAAATCTTTTCGTATTGAAGGCAAACAACACGTATGACGTTACCATTTCATCAATGGTTCAACAGAACTGACGTCTTCCTCGTCGTTAAAACGTAATTAACAAACAATTATTCAGCGGATCTGATGGACACCTTTGGTCGATTCTTTAAATCAAACAAAAATACTCAGAGGGCTTCAACTGATTCGATGTTATGATAATCGGTTTCTTTTTATGAAACCGTGTTTTTTATTTGACGGGTAAACACATTAATCAAATCTGACGACTTTTTGCTGCCTACTCCGAACAAATACATGGGTGATTCTCTCGAAAGACTCGTTTCTGCAGTAACCGAGTTTATTTCCGGTTATCCCACAGGGTTCGTAGATTTTCTTACCAGAGTATATCAGATCATAACATTTTGAGATAAGGCGAGATGACAACGAATGTGAAAAACGAAATCATCTTAGTCGTTTTTCTGCCCTTTTTGATCCATAGACGTCAGTTTCTCTGGCTGAAACTGTCACATTTTCCCAGACTGTAGGGGGCTCGAAACGTACATTGAATTAAATAAACTGGAAATCATGAATATTTTCTCAAACTAAACGATTTTCGCGACCCCTTTCTGTATTCCAAAAAAAAGTAGACATTTTTTGCAATAAACTTCGGAATTTTGTAACCCGGTTTACCGTCATTCCTCTGGTTCGATGAAAATAAGTAAGTATTGTTGAAACTGTTAGGTCAAAGTTTCATTCTCAACTTTTTTCACTTTTTTCTTGCGAAACAGTGTGGCTCGAGTGGTGTCACAAACTGGGACGTCATTCCTCCGGCAAGTACAGAAATATACATTTTCAACAAAACAATTCAGCAATTCAGCACCGACTCATCGCCGTATCTTGAGGCTGAAAAGACTTCGCAATTCACATTACGGACGAAAAATGGTCCAAATCGTCATTCCTCTGGCATCAGTATCGGCTGAATGAAGAATTTTCACTGATCGTAAGATCAATCGCGATTTTTAAATTATTCAAATTCGCGGATCCCGTGACCGTGTGCCGCAAATAAATTAACGAATCTGCGGTCAAGAGCAAAGATGCCGTTATGAAATTTATCGGAATTTCATGATCATCTACATGAGCAACACAGCATTCACGAAACCCTGAGTCAACGTTTATTCCACAACGAACGTAACGTTCGACAGCCTTTCTATTAACCCAATCAGTACAGTGGTAATTTTCTGTATTTCCCCGATCAACTATTCGTCACAATCTAACGATTTTCGGGACTGACTCATCAGCATCATCGTTAACCACGTCACTGGTTTTTTGTAAGCGAACATTGAATTACCCAAGCATACTTTAAGACTGATGGAATGTCGCGTTGTTTGGTTCCGTAGTCCCGTACAGCCGTCATCGATGACTTAATGGCTACGCAGTTACGTTACGCTCACAACGATTCATGGATGAGGTGAACGTTTCGTGGGGGTCTTGAGAGACAACAAGGAATATACATTCAGGACTAGATGCATCAGTCGTAAGGTATTGGTCTGGGGTCTGGGAGAAGACATTTCTGTCTGCCGCAAGGAACCTGGCAAGATACTTATTCCATTGGTGATAACGTCGCAGGCAGTAGAATTTTACCAAAAGATCAAATACCCTCTATAAAAAATTCAGTTCAAACTGTAGAACATCAACTTTGGACACTCTTGGAATATCGAGTGAAATACTTGCACAGAATCACGGAAGTCGTCATGGCCGGTTTAGTCGGACGCATGGTCAGCAATTACATTGAATTATTCGAGCAGAATAAGGGTGAGTGAAGGATTCTTTGCTACTTGTGGTCCAGGTCTCACTCGGAAAAATGTGTAACCACTAACCAACACTTGCTTTCATCTTTTAAAAGTCGGTGAATCGGGAGTCGATCACTTATTATATACAAATTTAATGCTGCTGAAACATGTGCTCTAGCTTGCATAAATTTCGTGTTCGTTACAATCGCTAACATGATAAACACACAACAACCGGCTCACCCTGATAATCTTAAATACCGGTACTTCGAGTCATATCACGTATCGCACGCGACTGTGTCTGCCTATTGGGAGGACGGAGTATTACAGCCGAGTTTGATATCTTTCGTTTAACAATTTTCTGTGTAATGTTTGAACTTCGGATCCAAACTTCGAGAAAACATATGAAAAATGTAATGGAATAAAATCTGATGACCTGCATCTTATTCGTATTCATATGGAAAATAAGTTCTTTGACGTTCTTCCTATTTCCATTCAAGCCACTAACGAGGACATCGAGGTTTGATGTCGGAATCTATCAATTTTTTTTGCTATAAAAAATTTAAGTTCTGCCTGTATTATTTTATAGTTGTTTACTTGTTTCTTACTTGTTTTTTTATACCTCAGCAGGCCTTATGATTTTCGCGAGGTATACTGAGAAAAGAGTTCCTTTATAACAAATAAACGCATTTATTTGAAAGTTTCGCTAAATATTTGTTAACTGTTAAAGAACATCTTGACATGAAGTAAATATATGTATTGTCCCACATGTTCGCAGTATTCGCAATAAATAAAGCATTCGGTTGAGACGATTGTCACATCATGTCTCCTCAAATTCAGATTTATTAACATTCATCAAATCTTACATGAGAGTTTGAGATTTGATGTAATCCGTGCGTAGTAGTCTGCACGCTTGCCGCTAGAGGTAAGAGCGGCGCTGAATACTCTGGCTAGATTCTCGCGCATAAAAGCCCACCAGTCATAATACATTGACCAACGTGAGGGGCATTATTCCAAGCTCGAGGCGAACCCGTTTCTGGGCATCGCGTCGTTCGTGCAGCATATTTATGGATGCTTATCGACTACCCGACATCCCGCGAGCTCACATGATTTATATAAGAAAGCGCACCGGCGAACAACAGAGCGTCGGATAGCAGAACTCCCCAGCCACCTCTTCACTTTGAAAGGAACCACCAGTGCTCAAAGCGAAGATAACCTACCTTCTCCTAAAATTCAACAAACCCCCATGGTCATCCTACAACAACCTTGGGACCAAGATAAAGAGGCAGCCAAACTAAATATAAAACTATACACCCGGACTCAACCTTTCATACTGCTAAAATGCTCGGGAGTAGAATCTGCAAGAAACTCGCGTAGTAATCGGTGCTGTGATTCTCTAAAATTCATTAAAATTCCATAAAACAAGAAATAAAGATCCTCAGAGTGTATTGGTGCATGGCCTTAGGGCTCTAACTGTGGTTAAAAATATATATATATATATTTATGCATGCATTAACTTTTTCGGTGGAATTAGCGGAGACATTCTCCACCAGTCACTTGAAATAAAAAAAAAAGAAAAACGGGGACATGACCTTTTAGTCAATATACCTGGTTGGTCTAAAAAAAAGGATCATTACTCAGGGACAACTGCACTGATAGCGAAGCACAATTTATTAACTATTAATAGTTGACCTTCATAATCGTTCAGTTGATAAAACAGGTGGGCTGTAAAGAGAAATACAAGATTTCTTAACTATTAAGAAATCCTCATTTCATTATCGTGTTTGATCGTCTGATATAACTGGACGCGAATTTGAAGAAAATTGATGATTCGTGACCTATTACCAAATCTTCATTTAAGACGAAGAAATACACACTCAAATGGACAATTTCTTAGCTATGCTTTCTTAGCTTATTCATTAACAACAAAGAAACTCTTTTCTCAGTGCACTCTCAGGTTTGGATTTTGTTATATTGAACGTTTTGTAATATTCTATGTCAATATTCTACGTAACGATGTCTTCAAGTCATATTTTCACTGTTCATTAGCGTGTTGAGAATAGATTAATTGGTACTATTAATGAATGTCCATTTCCATCTCCATTCAAAGGCACCTTATTTCCCAATCTGTTATTCGATGTCCTATGTCATGCAAAATAATTTCACAGATCCACTGATCGAGGCATGGCCTTTTATGTCATCCCCGGTGCCGGTATATTGCGCTCTGGGTGCATACCTGCTCTTCGTTTTGAAGCTTGGACCAAAAATGATGGAGAACAGGCCTGCGTTTCAGCTAAAAACCGTATTGATAGTTTACAACGGTATTCAAGTCCTCTTCAGTGTCTGGCTGTGCATGAAGGTTCGGACAAGTGAATAATAATTATTAAATATATAAAAAAATAATTTAAAAAATATTAAAAAATAATTTTCCATAATCATTTCTATTTCTAACGAAAAAGAAACAAACTTTCACCAAGTGAATTTTATGGATTGCAGTCACTACAGTCAAACTTTTTGACGTTGCTGTTCGCAAAAATATCCGATCAAAACGAAAAGGACAACATGAACCAACTGCAGCATGGGGTAATCGAAGAATTTCTATTTCATACTCTTCGCGGTGGAGATGAACAGTAAAATCATGTCTATTTCAGATATCTGCCTTCGTGTGGTGGTACTTTGTCGCAAAAATGACTGAGCTCTTGGACACCGTGAGTACTTCTTTCTACTTCCAAATCGCCTTGAACCAAAATGACGTTACATAAAAAACAAGGTCAAATTGTCGTTCCTAGAACACGTTTATTGCTATGAAAACAACAAAAACATTCCAGTGCCAAATTTCATCAGAGCCACGATGTCAAATCTGCAATATTCGAGGTACCATATGTTTCGAATCATGTTTTAAGTCACTGTCTCGATGTCCCAGGTCTTCTTCGTCCTCCGCAAGAAGCAAAATCAGGTGACTTTCCTCCACGTTTATCATCACACCTTGATGGCATTCGGTACATGGAATTACCTGAAATTATCACCCGGTGGTCAAGCAATTGTTCCCGGTTTCCTGAACGCGCTCGTTCACGTCGTGATGTACTCTTACTACCTGATAGCAGCCCTCGGACCGGCCTACCAGAAGTACATTTGGTGGAAGAAGTACATAACCAAGATGCAATTGGTGAGCCTTTTTCATATCCACCGTGAACACGAATTCGAGCTTTTTTGGTTTCTTGATATTCTATACTAATTCGAAAAGTGATTTTGACGTAGGGAACGTTTCACTAAAAATACGTTTCATTCAACTTCCGGGAAACTCCAATATTTTGTTGCCCCTCGGACACATAGCTTTTGAAATACTCCAACGTGATCATTAATCAATCACATCGACTACGATCCGACTCCTAGATTGACGTCATTATAGTAGCTGGCAAGGTGTCGATCATCGTGTCTCGTGTCCTTCCCCTGCGGTTATGATGAGCAAATTCCCTTTCCACTTTCGATCGCTGTATTAGCTTCACCATGCCCATCATCCAAATGACTTCGGTTGACTCGACAACTAATCACTCTTTCAGGCTCAATTTGGAATAATTTTCTGCTACCTGATGTACCTGCTGGCCATCGATTCCGCTTTGCCCAAAGGAATCACTTACTTCTTCGCTGTCAACGCGGTGATCTTCGTCTATCTCTTCACAGATTTTTACACGAAAGCTTACAGGCGAAAGACAGCCTAAGAAGATACGAATCCAGGGGGGCGAGGCTTTAACTATTGGCTGACTGAACCTCAGTAGATAAATGACAATATCCATCAAAGAAAGATCAGCAAGGACAATGCATCTCCTCTCCGAAGATCGAACAGCCTAGTTTTCCAGACCCCATCGTCATTAGTGCCTTGTACAAAGCATAGGTAAAGATTGTATCTAAATTAGGTCCGCTGGACGGTTACTACAATAACATGAAACCGTGCTGATGGTTGAATTTTGCCACAAATTCAGAGAGGATAGAGGGAATCAGTGCCCGGGGTTCGACTGTGTATAATGCATTCATACACATTGCCAATTGAGATTTTACTATCCTATCGTGATATTGACACACTTGTAGTGGACATAATATTCCTGACAGATGTATAATTACGTAATTTATGTTTGTATAGAAACGTCATAGTTTGATAATAAAAGATTATAATGTATAAGTGATTCTTCCGGAAGACCAATTTTTCTGTGTAATTTAAATTATTTCCCCAAATTAATATGATTTCGCATTTTCAGATTTTTTTTTTTTTGCAGGATATATAAGTTACTCAAGTTTTGTGATAAGTATAATGGACAGTTTTTTTCTTCTCGAGAACGTGTGTGAATTTTTCAAACTTAGAACTGAACTATTTAAGTAACAAAAATCTGAAAAGTACAATAAAAATGACGATATCTTGCGAACAGATCAACGGATGTGAATGAAATCTGGTACCATACCATATCGTTTTTGTATCGCTTATTACGAATCTCAAGTCAGTTTTTGCAGTTTTGCCACTTTTTTTATGAAAATTGGTACTCGAACTTTTTTTGATCCGCTAATCAAGAATCTGAGGTCATATTTGCAAAATTCAAGATAGCTGGGAACAGAATAAATAACGGAAGTTCAAAGGCTGCAGCTCACAGTCAGTTCAAATCCGCTTGTTTTTGTCTTTCCCAAAATTCGGAGCCTCTGTTGCATCGTTCCATCATAATTCGGACAACAAAATCTGTTGCTATTGCTTCAAACGTTCATTTCCGATGTAGGTTCACGCGGATTCGACGATGATAGGGTCCCATCGAGTCATGCGTATACTGACCATATTTCTACGGCGAAGGTGAACCACTGATGCATTTTCGTTGTTATGATTGTTAATAGATTATGATAATTCTCTATCACTTACCTTCGTTGCCGGCGGCCGTATTAAATTTACCGGTAGCCTCAGAACTTGAACTCAACTAACGACTCATATCAAATCAAGTGCAGAGACCGGTGTGTAGTTATTCCGACTGCGTTTATTCATCAGACAGATGGACATTCGTATTTTTGTTATTCATTCGTCAATATTCATAACGTCAATTCTACGTGTTGGACTTGCTTTATTCATTTCTCGAAACTGTCTAATATTTCGAATCTGATATCGTGCCAATCAGTTAGAAGGACCCATATTTACATCAATTTTAGTGAACGACGAGTGACTCCCCTGACCATACGTGTAAAGTGAAACCAATTCGACGTTCGTACGAGCTTGGAATCTATTGGTATCAATGATTGAGTAATTCTAATTACTGAAAAGTCCTGCGATCTATCATTAATTGTCGTTCCTGAAAAGTGGAACATTTTCTCTATGATAAACGCTACAAGAACAGCCATTTTATTAAAGATTTTTTTGTCAAATGCGAATCAGTACCGCGAATGTCTTCTATGCTAATATTCATCGCATCAGGAACAATTTAATACAAATAATATTGAGAAAAAAGTCTTCTTCGTCCTTTGCAAGTCTCAAAGCCATGAAGCTGAAGATTTCAAAGCTCTATATAATTTTCCTCAACATAATATTTGACAAAATTCAAATTCTATGGCCTTATTGTCTTATTATTATTGAACTCTCGGTACCCTCGTCCTAACCAAAAGTACTATTGGTGAAATAAATACGTAACCCGGATGTAGTTTATGGTCTTTGCGTCTAACCATTCGTGACTCTGAATGAATAATCTGTTGTTTATGAATGCGCCAGTAATAGTGATATTTACGTATTTCATATTAACTGCTTGAATGATCGTTGGGCAGAGGATCGAGGGAGATGGCATTGTATGTACCCGGTTGTCTGGTCACTCGCGATTCGGCTATCGGCGTAATCGGCCACGTATTTATTTTCTCCCGACGCAAAATGCCGACCGATTATAGTACAAGTAAATTCCTGTTTTAAATCATTTCAATATCTGCTTCCTAGATCAATAAATAGTATTGTCAATCCATAACTCTGCATGTGTTTTATTATTTATTATCTGAAAACCTCAATATAATCGATGTTTGTTACGATTGAACGGCACGTGGCGATCGAAGACTCATCATCGTTTCGTTTGAAAAACGCTGATCTTCTGCAATCGAGTGTGTCCAGGAGGAAAAGTGAAAAATATTCAATCCGATTTCGAAATAAATTCATGAATCCTGGAATTAGGCAAAGAATACATCGCATTGAACTCGGAATAATCTTCTAACGTTTTTTTTTTCCCAGATTGGTTGCAATATTGCATCAAATGTAGCTCGTAGGTCGCGGTATTGATAATCAGAAAACGCTCAAATCGATGATTAATGTGATACTGTCCACAGTTGGATTCGACCAATCATGATAACAAACGAATTTATGTACATGAAATCAGGAAATTAAAAAGACGTAAGTTCTTTCGACAATTGTCATTGTCATTTAAATCACGTGTTTGTTTTTTTGTCATTCTCCTTTATCGAAATGGGCACACGATGCGTTGGATAGTACGTCAAACTGCGACTGTGACGTTCACACGTTCGTGTAATATGCTAACGTGTCATCGAAGCTGTCCGGCTGTTAGAAACGACCTGGGACCGCCAAATGAAGTATTGGCGACATTTAGGAACCTCAAGAATCGAATTACCCCAACAATTCATCTTCAGATCCTCGATTATTTTATTGTTCAACTTTTTGTTCTAACAAATATGTAAAAAAAAAAAAAAAACAGCTGTAAAGTATTAATTGAATGAATAGTTAATTATTGATTAAAAAAGTATTATAATTATGAACTAACTAGGTAAATATTTGAATAAATAAATAAATTGAATTTCGGTTCATCTATTCGCGAAAATTGAATTTCTTTTATTAGCTCGTTAGCATTGGCTGAGCATCGTGTCTAAATATGTGTAGACAGTGGAGTATGAAAAAACCTCCGGGCATCGTAATGGATAGAATTGGCGAGAGAATGAGAGTGCAAAGCAAAAAGTGGCAGATCCGAAAATCTGAATCAACGTTGCATTACGGTAATCAGTCAAAAGAATACAGTTAGAACATCATTAGAATTTGACCCATTAGAACTTTCATAATAATTTATGATTCAATATTGTTAAGGTATTGAAAAGAAAATCTACAAAGTACTCATAATTCATAATTCTTGTATAGGAGCGGAGACAAAGAAAAAATATATACTGAGAGTGAATTCTATTTGCACGTGTTGTGTTGTAAATAATGTCGTTATTCCGAAAAACAATGAATAATAATTTGTTGGGTCTGGAATAACGTGAACTCGAGTGAAATAGATAATCAATCGAGTTTAGAATACAGTTGAATCCTTCTAGAATCGACATTTCGAATTTTACATAACTGAGCCGAACTCATCTATAAATTACCCCACTATTATACACTCCTATCGAAATGCGCTAGTTAGTCTTCCGCCACAATGACTAGTAGTTGTTGTTCGCACTGCAACGAGTAGGATTGATAATCAGAGTCGCTGGGACGTCCACGGCTACGCAAGGTACAGTTTTCAAATAGAACCGAACAAACACCATTAAACAACAATCTTCAATGAGATTCATGTTCCCTAACAAGCTATTGAAAAATGTGAAAGAAGCACCGTTTTGGGCCACCCCACCATTTGCGGCCAGTTCTTGAAGGTTGATTACTTATTTTTGGTCCTTATATTTCATCAAATTATTACATTACAATTAGCGTAAACATGACTAGAAGAGAGTCTAGGATACAGTTTTCCAATAATTGATTAGTTCCGAACCAATTTACCCAAAGGTTGAAGTGTCTTTTTACCTTTTGTACCGTTTCGGGCCATCGCTTTTTTATGATATTGAGCAATTGGTTGTAATTGTAATTTTCCTCAAAATTCCTGAAAATTAATTTCACCAGGTGAAAATCGGGGCTAATTTGAGGATACATTTTTTTCCCCTCTAGTTGATTCTTCAACTTTATAACCTCCTCCGGTTTTCTTTACAATTTTTTATACAATTGTATCGAAATAATCACACAGAGGATAGAAGATGGCGAATATGATGGAAAGTATTTTCGGTGACTACAATAAATTCATGGAAACGAGGGCAAGTGAGTGGCAAATAATTATCCTGTAATTTTACGATTATACCGCGATAATTTTTCATGGTATCGAATTCCATCAGTCATTTTTCGTCTTTTATTTTACCGGCACGAGGATTGATTATGAAACGTTTGATGTGATGCGAAGACATTCATTGCAAATGAACTACAGGGAAATGTACACCTGTGATAAGCATATATGCATACCGGCAATTGTCTGATATGCCGAACAAACGGCTGACCTCAAATCTAGCGAATAATGATTTCCTGTGCAATTTTTAAATCTTATCATCACACAAAGGTGCCTGATGATTGAAATACTTAGACGGTAGAAAAAAGTTAGGAATGCTAAAAACATACTGTTAGAACAAAAAAATACGTTAAATTCAATATTATTCGCGTGTCCTAAGTCAGTTGTAAAAAAAATATTTTCCATGTTTACGCGGTTAGTAGAGAATATTTTGACAAGTACATACGTGTAAACGTGAAAACGCATCCGGAATTCGCACTGTGATAAGTTTCGCAATTCATAAATTCGGGGACTCGTTCACGGACAGTAATCAGGTTATCGCGAATATAAAACTAAACTAGTGATCGATGTATCGTCGAAGGTACGGAGAATCGAATTATCGTCATTTGAAACCATCTCCGATTAGAATTATTGGCGAGTATAAAAAATTATGTTGCATATATGCTATTTTCATCATTTATTTCGCAAAACAAAATGCGAAAATGTGAACATGAAAGATTTTTTTACACATATATATATTGAATAATCAATTATAACACAATTTTTTGGCTTGACGTCATTTTATGACGGGAAAAAGAATATAAAAAAGAAGGTTCTAGTAAATTTACATTAATAAAGATACCTTATTAGAATATTGATTTGATTTCTTTGAATAATCATTAGATGGTAATATTTTCGCACTCAGTCTTGTACAATAACATTTCAACTCTGGAACGTAGCGTGTTTGTAAAATTGCATGTTTTTAGATAATGGACAAGGCCTTGCCAATATTGGCCGCTATCCAATAAGGATCTCTTGGACATTCATTTTAAACAAGGATCTTTTTCTTAGGAGGCAGCGATATATATTCAACAGATTATTAAGTAGAAACTATTGACTTGTGACTACGTCATGTTGATAAGCATATCTGTAAATAATGGCACAATTTCCCAATTCACCAAAAATTCATTCCGATGTTTGATTTAATTTGATGGAAACCGACCACAGATCCTGTGGTGGCCACATGGGTCCTGATGGGATCCCCGGTTCCCATTTTTTTCATTTTGGGAGTGTATCTGGTCTTCGTTCTGAAACTTGGACCCAAAATGATGGAGAACAGACCCGCGTTTCAACTGAAAAATGTCATGATGATTTACAACGGTATTCAAGTCATCTTCAGCGCGTGGATGTGCTACAACGTGAGACAAACGAGAATGATTTTCTATGAAATGAATAATTGACGAGACGGCAACAAATTCAATGAAAATTTTCTGTATCGCAGATCCTACAATCGGATTTTATAAGATTTCTCGTTGGGGATAAAACCGTGCCAACAGATGGAGGCACCTTTGCAGCAATGCAGCTAGCGGTAATGATTGAATATGCATGATTTTCAATTTATGCTAAAAATAACAAACCCCTTCCAGACATCATATCGATCGAACGATTCGATAGTCTTTGTTTTTCGAAAAATACAATTCAGGTTATTTCACTAGGAAATCAAAGAGTAAGAAACTTCGACAACGCTGAAATAAAAGCTTCATGTCGCAATTCACGGTCACTTTTTATTTCACAAATGGTTCGTTTACCTCATTTACATTCTTACTAATTACAATTTTCAGGTCTGTCACTGTGGCTGGTGGTATAATTTTGCAAAAATCACCGAACTCTTGGATACCGTGAGTAATAAAAATTATTGTCTCAATACATTAAAAATCACGACTAAACATTCCTACGACACGTGAGTTAAGAAACAGTCAATTTTCTTTCAAACCCGATGAGTAATCAATGACCTTGTTATTACGGATTTGAAAAATGATGCCATTCGTTAGAAGAAGCAAAAAAAAAAAAAAAACATAGTAAAAATCACTCGACGTCTCTAAATTAAACTAACAATAAGAACAAGTGTCAATTTATGATTTTATGTTCAAGGTCTTCTTCGTTCTTCGCAAGAAACAAAATCAGGTATCTTTTCTCCACGTTTACCATCACACAGTGATGGTCCTGTTCACTTGGATGTGGCTGAAACTGATCCCCGGTGGGCAAGCGATGGTGGTTGGTTTTCTAAATTCCTTCGTCCACGTAATAATGTACTCCTACTACTTCATAGCAGCTCTAGGACCGGCTTATCAAAAGTACATTTGGTGGAAAAAATACATGACCACGATGCAGCTGGTGAGATTTTCTTCTATCTGATCTTAAAATGGACAAAAAATTCAAACTCTATTTCCCACTCGTTTCCTAATAAACAAATTACGAGATCAGTTTACAGACCTTTTCACTTAGATTTTCGAAATGTTGCCATAAATTTTTATCGCAATTATCAACCAATTTGAACCGTTTCAGACGCAGTTCGGATTGATACTTTGCTACCTGATCTACTTGTTGATCGTCGACTCCAATTTCCCGAGGCCTGTGACATATTTCTTTTTCACAAAAGTTACGATCTTTCTCTACCTGTTCATCGATTTTTATAGGAAAACTTACAAGAAAAAGGAAGCCTAAGAACTGATCCTGATCATCGTCAGTTAATTACCCTCCGGGGGACCTTGTAAAATTCTGTAATAATTATTGAGTAAAGAAAAAAAAAATCAGAGCCACTGCATTAAAAATTCACACGTCTTTTTACACAAATTTTATTCAGAGAGTTGATTAGACACGAAATCATCGGAAATGAAGACGTAATTAACGATCTTTTGTCAGGAAAGCAGCAAGAGAATTCTAAGAATCTTGTTATCACACGACGTGCATTTTCATTCATCAATACCGTATGATGTTCAAGATCAGAAGTAAAATTAAAAAACTTCGATTATCGACTTATAGATGGTCTGCCGAAATGAACTCGACCTGTAGCCAATGAGAAACCTGGAAGTCTTCAGAGCTGCTTTTTCAATAATTTTGCTTCCTTCTTTCAATCACCTCATCTCTGACAATGAGCGAAACTTTATTTGCAAAAAAAATTTTTTATAATCATCCCCTTCACCGTGTATTGAGTTCATCATTTCTGGCACAAGATTGAATAATATGAGCGCGTCCTGGATTACTTTCATACGTACGATTAAAACGATTAGCCACATTTCGCCATTGGTCTATAAAAAATGTGCAGTTGACTTCATGCCAATAAAACGTATTCGGGTCTTGTCCTTGTACAGTTCAATCGAGTCAATGGAGGGATTTATCTTGTCCAAAGTACGAAGGAGCCGATGACACGATCACCGCATGTATCATAATTTCATTTGTTACATCACTGATACGAAACGGCGAGACTAATAATTGTGCAATCTTTGACACCGAGAGATGACTGTCCAAGGCTAATGTATCGGAATAATGTAGCGGGAACTCCACTCTCATTAATTTCCATACGACCTCGCCAACTCATGACAGCTGTTTTTGGGAGAGGAATCGCCGTTCCTTTCGAAATGTATCAGTCACCATGTGGTCAGAATTCTGGGGATTGCAACCACAAATTGGTTTAGACTTTCTTGAATAACCCAAGAAGTCATGGAAAAATTATTTTCCATCCGTGAATCCGAAAATCTTTCTTAACTACAATGTCGACTATCTTTTTATCTGAAATCTGATATTTCCGCTCGTTGGAATACGCAGTAATACTTTCATCAGAGTAAACTTTCCCGGCGTTTATATATTGACACGAATGACACCATGCGCCAGAACATCCGTAATGATATTTGCGGCTAAGTTGAGTCACGATAATGGCGAGAAAAGGTGCGTGAAAAACGGATGGATGGTGGGGTCAAATAAGTCAACTATGAATTGACTCTGGGCACAAGATTCATCAGTGCTCAAAATTTCGTGAGTGGTTACGAGGAGACGACGTTACAGGTCAGATAATAACGGATTGACGATGGCGAACTTGGTGCCACTTCTCAGTTACTACAATGGATTATTGGAGTCGAATAAGGGTGAGTGGAGATGCAGAGTTCGAGACGGATGCAGTCGACGATCTTACTCTAATTTCGTGAAAACCAAAATCCGCAGATCCTTTGGTGGACACGTGGCCTCTGATGAAATCTCCGGTGCCTATTTTTTGCACTTTGGGATTGTATCTGGTCTTCGTTCTTAAACTTGGACCGAAAATGATGGAGAACAGGCCTGCGTTCCAGCTGAAAACCGTATTGATAGTTTACAACGGTATCCAAGTCATTTTCAGCGTCTGGCTGTGCTTTAAGGTGACAATTGCTCGAGTATTTCACGACCCTCCACGGAGTAACTTAGGTGCAAAAATCTATACATGCGTCAGCTAGTCCCAAAAATCACTGCGAAAATCTCTGCAAACAATAATTCGTGCTTCATGTGCCATTGTAACAATTTAAATTGGATGGCTTGACAAAAAAATGAAGATAAAGCCTGATTTTGATATAAATCACGTGGATAATGGGATAAGCTCGTAATCACCATTCTTGTAATGCGAAAAAAAAATAAAAATGGGTCTATGACGGTCTGCTTGAATATTTCTATTCTCCTAATTCAAATTCAAATACATAAACATATAAGCTTCCGATCATCGGGCAGTTTTAGAACGGATGGTGTGAAAAAAAAAAAAAAAATTGCATGTTTGGCGTTTTGACCTATATCTATTTTTGGATACAAAGCTGTACCGAGTTTCTCGATTATTTCGTGTTTTTCACATTTTAGAATGAATTTCTTCTACGATGTTACAGGCACTGCAAACGCATTTTTTGAAATTCCTTTTTGCGGAAGTATCCAGTCAAAAGGGCGAGAACAACCTGAACCAAATGCAGCTTGGGGTAATGATTTAACATGTGTGTTTTTTTTTTAGTGGTAGTAAACGATCTTCATTCCTCCATGTTCGAGTATTTCAGGCTCTCTAGCTGAAAATGGTCTTCATGTTCGTACATACATGTGTGACTTTATCAAATGGATGCAATAATCATTGAACAGACCTGTTTTTGTCCTTTCTAAGTTATTGGCAATATTAACCCGTAATAATCACCCCGGGGATTCATTTTCCAATCGAATAATACGAGTAGTCAACAGATATTCAATTCTTTCACCTTTTCAAGCCCCGAATCATCAAATTCAACCTTCAAATTAAATATACATTTTGAAAGACACCGTGGTGAACAATTTTTTTATGAAAGTACTATAACTCAAGTAAGAAATTTTGAGTAAAAAACCGTGTTTTTCCGAATACTTTCTTTCGTGATTTTTTTTAGTACTTAAAAACCAATAAATTTACAGTTTCATCGATGAGAGCAAATTTTTCAATATTCAAAATTGACCCGGTGTGACTATTATGATAGACTCAGGTGTGATTATTACGAGTAAACATGATTAATTTGGCATTTGTGCGATAGTAAAGGAAATTCTCAAGACTAATATCATCCGATATCGTGATTCCAGATCTCGACGTTCATCTGGTGGTACTTTTTTGCTAAAGTTACCGAACTTTTGGATACCGTGAGTTGATTTGTTTCCTACATCTCTAGAAACGGTACAAAAAACATTAACAAGTCCCTGTTTTCACGCACAAGGTATTCTTCGTCCTTCGCAAAAAGCAGAATCAAGTGACGTTCCTCCATGTCTACCATCACACGGTGATGGCCTTCGGTGGTTGGCACTACCTGAAAATAATACCCGGCGGACAGGCGATAGTACTGGGTTTTTTGAACTCCTGCGTCCACGTTGTCATGTACTCGTACTACCTGATAGCAGCCCTCGGACCCAATTACCAGAAGTACATATGGTGGAAGAAATACATGACCTGGATGCAACTGGTGAGTTTATATATCGCAATTATTTATTCCAACTACTAACTACTTATTCTAATTACTAACTACTTCTTTATTCTACTTCATTCCAGATTCAGTTTGGTATCATTTTTTTCTACCTAATATTCCTGCTTGCCGTTGATTCCGTGATGCCGAAAGCTGTTTCGTACTTCTTCTGTGCTCATGCGTTAATATTTGTCTACATGTTCGGTAACTTTTACGTGAAAACCTACAAACAGAAGAGGACTTGAAAGGTCAAACGTTCCAGGAGTTGAATAAGTGACCGAGAAGAAGCTCATCTGCAGGTTTGCTCATAGACAGGATGACAATAATTATTGTATAATAATGCAAGAGAAGTTGAGGCTGCTTAGGTGTTATTCGCGTTACCGCATGCTCGTCGATCAAATTTACTGTACAAAGCTTTAGCTTTATATGTTTATGAATACCATCTGCAAACAGATATATATTAACATGAATTTTTATACAAACAGATATATGTGAAATTGGAGACTATTGCAAACTTGAAAAACCGACCATCTCAGGGCTGATCAGATCACATCAGCTGGTTATAACGCCAAAGATTGCCGGTTTTTCCACGTAATCGTCGGATTGGTCCCCAAAATACTTGAATTATTCCGGGAGAAATAAAGATATGGAATCAATTCCGAATCTCCACCGTGGAAAACAATAATGTTTTAGCTGATTTATAATTTTCTAGTATTTCTGAATATGTTTATCGTTCAATTGAATCTGCTGTAAGAGAAGATTCATGCTACTATTGAGTTCCATGACTTAGATATACGATTCTATGAACAAGAAACCCATTCAGTTCGTAGAATAAAGTGAAACTAATGAGTCTAGCGTTGTATAAGTATTATATGATCAGTATTAGTCTTCACCAATCGAGTTCTCATTCATTGTATTGCTGATTCTGATAATATATACTCCGAAAAATTCTTCTTTTTGAGCAACAATATCGACGGAAAATGAATTCGAGCTCCAACCTGACTTCCACAAATCAAGTTGCCAATATATTTAAAAAAAAAAATCGAACTGCAGTTTCGTATATAAGTTTTTAATCTATGTATTTTACTGTGGTAACTATAACACCTATTTCTTTCCTTAGATTCTAAACACTCTATTCATTTCTTCTTACATGTAATTATATTAAAATTTTATATTTTTTTGTATCAATAAAATGTTGCTAAACAGGTACAATGTTGTTTTTCACTCGTATAGAATCCATTGGGTCGATTAATTACAACTTATCCCATTTAAAGTATATTTAAAATTCAATTTTTTGAGTGTCTGAAGCCAGTTCTTCTTCTTCTTCTTCTTCTTCTTCCTTATTGGTTATATTCTCTTCAGCCATAAGGCGAGGCAAGTACCAAAATTAGCTTTGGGTAGACCGAAACTTAGGGAATATTTTTGAGCTATAAGGGGTCATTGTCTGAAGCGAGTTAACAATTGCATCAATAAGGTGAGAATAGAAGAGGAAAAAAAACAGTGCCGAAGATATTCTTCGAGACTGAAAAAGGGGACAGTAACTGATTGCATTCGGTTTCTCCAAAATATTATGGAAAATATTATTCATATATGAAATTTTATCAAAAGGTATGGTAATTAAAAGTGGGCAGATGACGCAAGAGAGTCTTTTCAAATCCTGCTTTGGTAATCCTTGGATCTTTATTCCTGGCAAACAAGACGAGCATTAACATTTTTGTCGGTAAATAAAAATAGAAGGTTTCTGGTTTTACGACTCGCGTCCTACTCAAGTATATCGGACTTTTGCAGACGAGAAACTACCCAAAGTCAACTACAGGTATAATCGAACAATAAAGCATACTAGAATATTTTCAAAATAATTTGATACTCACAGTTGCATTCTACAAGGATATTAGCCTGCATTTCCGTTCATATAACAAACAGCGATGAAATCAATCTAATAATAATGTACATGTTGTTGTTGAATGTAAAACGGATAAAAAAAAATAAAATCAAGTCTAAGACAGCAGACGCAATGCTCAAGTGATTCTGGCGCCGAGAAATGTATGCATAGTTTTGCATAAAATTTCATAAAAGTGTATGAGAGCAAATTAACATTGAATCACACTTTTTGTATAATAAAATTCAACATTTTTTATGTTCGAATATTAATATAACGATTTTATCAATTCAAAAACATTCTGCAGAACTCGTAGATGATGAATCTTGAAACTGTTTTGAATTTCAGTATTCTAACACAGTCACTACGAAATCTAAAAGAATAATCATCATATTTGTCAATTTTAATACCGCACCATTACCAATGTTACGATATTAGAATTTCATTATGTTTTTTTCTCATAAGAAATTTGAAAGTCTCAACAGTGACAACCAAAAACGTGCGTCAGTTGGCAAAAAAGATTCAGAAACTTAACCCGGGGTTAACCTGTGTTGCTAATTCAGATTTGACGTTGAAAAAATGAAAGAAAAAAAATTAGAAATTCGGTAGTGTAATTTGACGACCTTGATTCGAACACACCATGCACTTTATACATAACGTAAGAAACTTCACTGCCCGCAGCCAGGTCTCTGGTCCAAGGCTGAATCTTGTTCAGCATGTTTTTTTTAATGGCATAACAGCGTTTTTTCATCAGTAACTGAGAGTACAGATGTGATCAACAGTGTTGTCAATCTAGTCGAGTCAGATTCCACCTTTTTTTTTCGTTCATCGAGAATAATACTTATTCCCGAAGAGACAGAACCGTTACCGTACTTGACAACATTGTTTTTACCTAGTAACACCTGTTTTTATACTCAACATTGACAAGAGTTGGATTGATCACTGACCGACTGAATCTCTCAATCGAGTCGAGTCAGTATATTCTGTATTATTGATGTATGCATGTTTTCGATAAAAAAAAATGTGTAAAGAGACAGCTCGATTAATAATGCTCGATTGTTCATAAACCTTCGTAAACATCTGATAATTATCAGAAACTCTTGGACCATTAATAAGATGGGAAAACCAATCGGTTACTTTCCATGGGTCCACACGTCAGCTCCGCCACACTCTTCCAGCGATTTGGGTGAAGGTGGTTCATACGTTCGAATTGGTCACTTTCTAAGTAATAATAATATATTGATTAAATTCACTCACTCGTGTGCTTACCTCAAATTTTTCCGAAGAAAAAATCAAAAAACTATGAAATTAGATGAATTTATATGATTTTCTTTTTTCTGTACTCTTTTTGGTTTAATCTGTTTTTCTTTTCGGTACTTTCTTCTCCAACATTGCAAAGGACATGGATGATTATATGAAATTGAATCAAACAATAGCTGAAATATGCAAGTTCTTCCAAATGGAAAAAAAATCATCAGATTTAATCTCACAAAATACAGTATACCAAACGACATAATATTGTGAAATACTCGTGTCACCGTAAAATCGTACGAAATAGTTAACCGCGTATAAAAATGAGTCAAGGTAAAACGAAACTAGAAAAACGAAAATAGATGTAACAGATATTTATTAACTAATAATTGATAACTATTAGCTACGGTCTATCATTCTGATTATCTTTCTATCTTCTACACGTGAATTTATAGGCTTTCCGGATGTCCGCTGTGAAAACGTCATTCAAAAAATCGTCGGATGTAGGATATGAGCTCCTGACTCGTGCAATTCTTCGAAAGACTCGATTTCAATGGAGATTTTTTATTCGCAAATCTACTTATCCTAATGAATTTTCTATGTTGTTATTCCCCGATGACGCGTATTAGCTTGTGCCTGATGGCTCGGCTCGTTAGCAGAAAATCAGTAAATCTGACTTTGGCCAGTACCTGTGATTTATATACATTTCGTGGATTCTGTGGAATAGAATGATTCGAAAAATCTTTGGCAATCGTGTAACCTACCTACCGTGAAATAATTCGTGAACATAACAGTTCGTTGCATCACACTAATCAGGGGAGAAGGTGTATGCAGGACGTGTATCAGTGGTGGGGAGGCAAAAGCTAACGAGGATACTCAATCTCGTTACCACCTTTCTCAGTCGTTAGCTTTTTGTCAGACGTTTCGGATACCACATTAGTCAGGCTCAAAAATCCGCCTAAAAGATACCATCATTGGCGAACAAAGAGGTCAGAATATTTCCTGCGATAACTTTGCTCACTCGGCGTTATCAGAATCGATGATATTTAAGAATAAAACCGTTGAACTGAAACTCCTGTGGTTCGTTGAATAAAAAGTGTGATATTTTCGGAGAGGCAGGACGTTGAAATGGCAAATTTGCTACACCACGTGGCCAACAACTACAATGAGTTATTGGAATCGAATACAGGTCAGTGTTCAATGGAGACATTCTTACGTCATCTGGAAAGGTTTTTTCACATTTTTCTTTGAAATTTTCGATGATTTCTTAATCGTGAGGAAAAATTATTGATGCAGATCCAACGGTGGACAAATGGTTCATGATGGGATCCCCCGGTCCATTGATTTGCATATTGGTCGCATATCTGATCTTCGTATTGAAGCTTGGACCAAAGATGATGGAAAATAGGCCAGCCTTCCAATTGAAAACTGTTATTATTCTATACAACGGTATTCAAGTTTTATTCAGCTTGTGGCTTTGCTCTAAGGTGAGACAAATGAGTGACATCCATCCGTCTATTGAAAATATAATTTACGCAAATCTTTTGCCAGTCATATGTATGTGTCAGGTCTTCTACTTTTTATTTTTATTTATTGCAATAGGTATTGGAACTCGATCTTGTGAACGCTATCGTCGGTACCGAATCCAACCAAAAAGATGAAAACCACGCGGATCCGAGGCAACTGGCGGTGAATATATGAAATTTTTTTTTTCCAAATTCCATCAATTTAAAAAAGTAATAAAGTCGCAGTACCAGCAACAATATTTTACTACTGTTATTCCAGATCGCTAATTACGGCTGGTGGTACTTCCTCGCAAAAGTGACTGAACTCTTGGATACCGTGAGTACATCTTTTGTCCCTGATATTATTTCAAAATTCAGTCCTTCGTTGAACTTCTTTGCTGTTAACTTCAAAGATGTGAAATCGATTCACATGGATTCGAATTAAACTGAGTCTATTTTTATCTTCAAGGTATTCTTCGTCCTCCGTAAGAAACAGAATCAAGTGACGTTCCTCCATGTTTACCATCACACAATAATGGCCTCATTCACCTGGGGCTACCTGAAACTGATACCAGGCGGACAAGGAATAATAATTGGATGGCTCAATTCATTCGTACATGTCGTGATGTACTCTTACTACCTGATAGCAGCTCTTGGACCAGCTTACCAGAAGTACCTCTGGTGGAAGAAGTACATGACCTGGATGCAATTGGTGAGATTCTTTTTTTATTCTCACTGTCGCCAAATTTTCTTTACTTGGCAAAAAGAAATTGTATAAATTAATTCAGGAACGGAGTCCCGTGACTAAGATGACTCGTAGGGTATCAGTAATGTAGTATGATGATTGTGATCAAGCGCGATCGTTGAACCTCGGATCGGAGAAGACCAGAATCACTTTTTCCCGGATACTGGATTTTTAGAAATGTTGCAACGGCATTATTAAGGGGAAGTTTAAACATAGCTTGAGAATAGGTGCAACAGTAACCTTAAATGTGAAAGTGATTGTGCATGCAATACGTATGAAAATGACCACCGCTCAATCACAACAATCTTGTCTTGTCTTGTCTTGGAGCCTCGTGATAATCAGAAGTAATTTAACTTTCCATTCTCTTAATTGCTGACTAATGGCAGACGGTCGTAAGTGCCATTATACGACCGTTTGAAATTTTCAAGGCCAAAAGATTGCATAATTTTTTTCATATTTATATATGCGAAGAACCTTCAAATACGCTCAAAACCGTTGAGATTGAAAATTCGTCAATTTAAAATTGGAACGTCCTAAGTCCTGGCGTATACGCCCTTCTGAACCTGATTCAAAGAAGAATAATCCGGCTCGCTAATTCCGGAAGGTCGTAAGCGACATTATACGACTTTCTGCCTTTAGTGGGAGTTAAATTTGAAAAAAAAAATTTTGAAAAATACGAAATTCAACAATTAAAGGCAGTAGGTCGTAATCACCGTTAAAAAAAATCACAATTTTCGGAAATAAAATGCAAAAATTAAAAAACAATGGCGATTACGACCTTCTGGCTTTACGTTCAGTTGTTTTTTATCGAATTTTTCGAAACTCCGGTTTTTTTCAAGTTATCTACGCCTTTCGCGAGTTTTGACGACTATCTTAGAAAATTGGCGAAAAAATATTCAAAATAGTGATCAGGACCTTCGGCTTTTATTTTTTTTCGTCTTTTAACCAAAATCAATGATGGAAGAAGGGCGTATTCGCCTACATCCGACCTTATGCTTTTAAGTTTTCAAACTTCTAATTTTCACCGATTCACACATTTTGATTATTCTCCAAGCGAATGGCGTGAAAAAAAAATTTCTACGACCTTACCCCACCAAAATCGGATTTTTGGTGCTTGCGACCTTCTTCCATTAGACACGCGATATTATTATTCCTGTCACTATAATCAGTAGTTGATTCTCATCAAACGATCGAATATTGTTATTTCAGCTACAGTTTGGAATCATGCTCACCTACCTGACGTACTTGTTGGCGGTGGATTCAAACCTGCCTAAGGGTGTCACATACTTCTTCGGTACGAATGTAACGATTTTCTTGTATCTGTTCACCGATTTTTACTTGAAGACTTACAAGCAGAAGAGAGTTTGAAGAACGAGACTACAT
The DNA here is from genome assembly GCA_018257835.1 of Euura lappo. Taxonomy (NCBI): domain Eukaryota; kingdom Metazoa; phylum Arthropoda; class Insecta; order Hymenoptera; family Tenthredinidae; genus Euura; species Euura lappo. The sequence goes on along the minus strand of JAEUYN010000401.1, from coordinate 292,370 downwards.
TATTATTCGCGGAAGAAGCTATCTGTACATTTGTACATAAATTATGAACGATTAATCGAAAGAGGTGAATCTTTTTTTCTCTCTCTCTCTCTTTTCTTTCCTAATCACATAGGCTGGACCATTGTTAAATAGGTTAATATACAAAGCTTAGGATAAGTTTATTACGTTTTGAATAAAAGATATTTTTATGAATACAAATTGTTGCATAACTTTTTATAATGCAAACTGCGATAATTTCGAGACGAATGAATGTGGATCAATTCATTGTCCAAAAATATCCATTTTACTGACGAGAGATCAAAATTTAAGCTGCTAAAGCTGCTAAAAAAAAAATGAGTCTGAAGTGAATTGAAAACTGTCAGAACTGAGGGACTAGTTTCTTCGTGGTTTCACGTCGATTCTGAATTCAAGATTTCATGTGACTTCAAGTGACTTTAAGAGCAGTTAACCCCCTCGAAATCACTCAGTTATACACATGCATTAAAACCAAGAAACCTTTTTGTAAAAATGTATTCTTATGAGGCGTCTTGTGTACCTACGACTCGAAATTGTGAAGATCTGAGTGATTGACAGGAGAGAGTTGCACGTCAAAGTTCATCGAATCGTCTGAAAAAAAAATGCAGATTTTATGAGTTTCGCAAGCGTTTGGAGATCTGCCAAATGAATATATCGGCACATCTGCGTGAGGTATCAAATATTGTTTGCTTCATTTGAATTTTATCAAATCGTGGACGAATGTATCAGTACACACACAAATACTTCTACAATTTTTTTTCTTCAGAGATTTAGCGAAAATTGAATCAGACGTTTTCTTCGATGAGATTACGATACAGCTTTCCTGAAAAAAAATCGTTGTACGGTTTATTAACGGTGAACGTAGCCAAAGGAAAGGAGAGCCGAAAACTTTTAGAAATAAATAGAAATTCGTTTTTTGATGACCCTGAGCCGAAACAAAATTCTACCGTGTGAATGTTCAAAAAGAACGAGAATTAGAGAATAAAATAATTGAAGAAACTTGGAAACAGTTTTGGTTTTTTAATTTTTAATTCCAAAAATTTTATACTTCCTTGATTCGGTACAAAATTCAGTACAGTTCATTTTCAAACTCCAATCTTATATGAATGGGAGGTGGCAAACTTACGATCGGCACGAAAAGACCGAGTTTCCCTCCTTGTTACACAATCTACTATTTTTCGACATCAGGCTGGCCTAAAACAGCACCGATTAAACCTTGACCAAATTTTACAGAAACCAAAAATAAAGTCTGTGACTCATCGAAGATGTCAGAAAGTGGTAAGTTTATGCGAGTACCGTTACTGTCGCATAATTACATATAAAAATAAAAGTAACTGTGTTTAATTACGTCCGAACAAATGTAACGAGTAAGTAAACGTGTTTCTTTAACTTCCGATAGATACTTGGAATGAATATAGTTTTATTCGGTAGACATTGCTTCTGTACGTTTTTCGATCGCTTACACTATTGAAATAGTTTATATTCAACGAGTGAGTTTATCATGATAATCTAAGAATTAATTAATATTAATCTAAGGAGACCAGCTAGACAGATTTCTACCATGGTTCCCGCGTATTCGGATTCATTCGGTGACCAGGCGATGTAAATTATTTGGTATTCACGGGTGTAGGTGAATTTTCGTTCATTTTGGGCGACGCTTTGGCCGGCCATTCTCAGGTTACAAAAAACTTTACATTTTGGACTGTGCTTCCGCTCGACCCATATGAGATTACCTTAAGTATTCACACTAAGGTTTGTATTCATTCTGGTTGGAATTCGCCCGATATTTGTTTTTCGCCTCTTCAGGTACGAATGGCTTCCTGCTTTTACATTGCAACGACAAAAATCGCGAATTTGGTTTTTGTCAAACAGATGAGATTTCGATGGTGGAATATTTCTCAGAGTCTGAGCCACTTGCTTATTGGCTTGTTTGAAGGGTTTCCGTCTTCCTTCGAAAATCTCTCTTCTGGGCATCAACGTATCGGATTTTATTCCGGGACTGTTCGCCAATTTCTTGGCACTCTTTTCGCTGTTGACAGATTTCCGGAACGGGATCCGAAGAAGAAGGTTCTTCCTTTTTTCTGTCAGGACTAAATACGAAGACAATTTCATCCTCTTATTGCCAGTGTAGACAAGGCGGTCGCCAATTTGCCTGCTCTGATTCCTTGCAGATTCAGAGTTCTCTTCTTATACTTCTTCAGAAAATTTCCGTCTTCCTAAATCGGATCTTTCTCCTGACCCGTTGACCAATTTCTCCAATAAAGCTTCCGTTCTCGCTTGAAGATCTTCTATTCCTTGAATTGTCGGACTTTTAACGTGATTTGGGATTGAAGGAACAGTTGATTTCCTTCTAATACTGACTCTTGATACTTCTTCCACTTTTTCTGGACCTCCTTCACTTCATTCCTCTTCGTTTTCTTCCGTTTTAACTCTGCACTCAACCGATCTGAAGCTGTAGTTTTCGAAACCAAAAGGAGTTTCAGAACGACCGTAGGTTGGACCGTGAGTTCGTATCAAAGCCCAGAACCTCTCACCTTCATGCATAAATCTGGTGGTCCGATAACGAAGACTCTGCAGAAGAGCCACTTCAGGATGTCTATTTGATGTAGACTGTTTGAAAACCAGATGCTGAGAAAAGAGTTTCTTTGTTATTAATGAAATTTATTAACAGTTAACGAATCGTATATTTGTATACAAGCAAATATACATCTAGTCATAACCAAGAAATCATCCATTTCAGTGTATTTCTTCATCTCAAATGAAGATTTGTTAATAGTTAACGAATCATCAATTTTCTTAAAATACGCGTCCAGTTATATCAGACGATCAAACACGATAATGAAATGAGGATTTCTTAATAGTTGAGAAATCTTGTATTTCTCTTTACACCACACCTGTTTTATCAACTGAACGATTATGAAGTTCAACTATTAATAGTTAATAAATTGCGCTTTGCTATCAGTGCAGTTTTCCCTGAATAATGATCCTTTTTTTTTAGACCAACCAGGTATATTGACTGGTCATAAAAGGTCATATCCCCATTTTTTTTCTTTATTACGTCATAAGTGACTATTGGAATGTCTCCACTAATTCCAGCGAAAAAGTTAATGTATGCATAAATATGCTGCCGTTTAGATCCTTATGACATTAAACACGAGATATCCTACGGATAAGGTCAAGAAAGAATAGTTACTTTTATTTGCCATGTTGATCAATGCAAATATGGTTTTTTTGTCCCTGAATGCTTGTGTCCTATACCAACGATTCAGCAGTTTTATCGATTCCGAATCATTTATCGGCAGGAATTCAAAGGTATCGACAGTCCAGACTTGCAGTTTCTTACAGTAAAATTTGTATAGAAGAGTTCTTTTTCTGACTCTTCTTTTTCAATTTTTCACGATCATAAAAATTGTACGCGCTGTTTTAAGACAAGTTTAGTCATTCGTGGTAAACGTACAATGTCTGTCGAGTTACCGTTTATACGATTAGAGAAAATTCGACAATTCCCTGTACTATTATTGATTATATTATTGATTGCAGTACTAATGTCAATCATTAAGGACTGCAGCATGATCAAAGTCTAGATTGCGATAAACGCCTAGATATATGCAACTCCAGGCACACGAGTGAAAAGTAATTCATTGCGAGACACCGGTGAATCAGTTTGTTTCGCTGTTGAATTTGTTTTCTCCGTTTTATACACCTAAAATGTGGTGAAAGTAGTCTGATTGTGAGCCTAATCTCAACTCCTCTGTAAGAATTGGACGGAAATAATTATGATTTACTGGATTATAGAGTAAAAAATGAATTTTCGACAGTGTCGGATTTTAATTCTCAAAGCTCATCGATGGACTAAAATTATACAGTGTCAAAGATCCTCTGTCATGACAATATAGTAGCGGACCAATTACCACATTTTATTTTGCGTAATGATGATCGTGAAGGATGAACGAAAGCGACTTCCTATATGTACTGAGGAAGATTGAATAATTATAATCATATATAAAAATGATCTCGTTAATCATAATTCACGTGTCTAATTACATAAGGACTTTCGTAACGCCAAAAAGTCGTTTTTTTTCATCGAATTTAGGTTAAACTCCCAAGATTCGTTCATGAACGTTTTGTTTGAAGAAATTGAAAAATTGGCGCTTACGACCTTCGTCTTTGACTTACGAATATTTGACATCGAATTTTTTGAAACGTTGGGTTTTTTTCCACAATATATTTTCGCATTTCAGGTGTTTTTATGACTTTTCCAATGAGGAGTGAACAAAAAATGGCGGTTAGGACTCTCTGCCTTTACGTTTTTTTTTTAATTTTTCTTCAAAATTGTGACGAAAGAATGTCGTATTCGCCTAACATACGACCTTTTGCATTTACATTTTACGATCTCGTAATTTCAATTTATCTATACGTTTTGATCATTTTTAAAGCGAATGGCGTGAAGAGAAAAATTATACGACCTTCTGCCACCAAAATCATGTTTTTGGCACTTACGACCTTATGCCATTAGCCACGCGATATAACTATGATAGAATTTAACAGTTAATAATTATAATAATACACGTGATGTACACAACGCATTATATAAACATCGTTAATAATGTAATTTGTTTAATGATTACGAATGCGGAAAGAAGAAGGAAAAAACCTACCCCAGTGCGGAATCGAACCCACGATCTTCAGATTCGTAGACATTTCTGCTACCCCACACTGAAAAAAAATTCTGTCTCCGACAGCAAGAATTCTGGTTGCCTTAGCTGCCACGTGGTTCGCGCGGATAGCAGCGCCAATTCCCAGCTACGGCAACCTAACCCTATTCTGTGTCTGCCGCGAGAGTAAGTATCGTGCATACAGCGAGAAATATAGCTGCGGTAGCCGTATCATCGCGCTCTCGGCTGAGTGTATCGCTCCCTCAGCGAGAAACAAACGTGTCACAGCTAAACCAAGGATAGTTCTCTATGCTGACCGAAAGTTTCCTGTCAGTGCCAAACGTGTCGCTACAGTAGCTGATCGTTCTCGGCGAAACTTCATTCCGCTGGAAACAGCAAACTTTTTTTCCAGTGCATGAGCCACTCCACGTGCTAATAATACAAGACTGACCAATCGCTTCTCTAGTTAACGTTTATAATTGAAATCAATGTGATCGTCGATGAAGCTATTAGTTACTTATTCTTCATGACCGATTTTTTTTTCAACTTTCAGACGCAATTTGGAATCATGTTTTCTTACCTGGCATACTTGTGGTTCGCAGAGTCAAATCTGTCGAAAGTTACAGTCTAGGGTAGGTGTCCCAATTACGGAGCCCTTAGCGACGTCCATCGCCGTTTCTTAATAAATACTACTCCCTCATCTCTCATTTTGACATTTCAGAGTTTGAGATTGACGAATGAATGTATTTTAAATGATAACATATTTTTTTTCACTCGATGAATACGAAAATGAATAAAAACTAAACATTAATGTAAAACTATGCGCGTGTCCCAATTACGGTGCCTTCGAAAATATCTGTGAACCGAATACGGTGCCCCAATTACGGACAGTGTCCCAAATACGGAGCCCCGATTACGGGCGCAAGTCCTGCGGTAAATGAGCAGGTTAACTTCACTTCACGTGTTATATTCTTGCCCGGAAATATCATAGAAGACGTTTCCCGTATTTACGAACGATTTGTATCGAAAAGAGTGACGTACTTGGGAATTTTAAAACATTCGAATACACCTAACCTCCTGTTCTGTTCGAAATTTTTGTATACCGACTGTCCGTAATTGGGTCTAGAAGCCAAAATGCTGTCCCAATTACGGCACTCCGTAATAGGGACAAGCCTTCAAACTCGTGTACCAATTGCGGGCCCCACTATTATTATCAGAAAAAATGGTTAAATTGTACATTTTTCCGTTTAGGTGTTGAATATTATAGTCAAGATGTCATATGAGATAAGTTTTATTGAGTTATGAGTGATAATATTGTATTTATCGCCATTTGAAAAAAGGTGATTTCTTAGCACTTTGGTTAAGGCAGCTAAGATAATTTCGATCGATGTGTGAGTCCGAAATCGAAATTAAATGTTCAATGGATTACTTGAAGCTTCAACATGCGAGACTACTTGTTTCGTCAAGTTTATAAATCAAGCTTTACGACAAAAATTTACACATGCTGATATCTGGTAGTGCTATTTCTTAAATTAAAGAAAACACAGAGAGGGCACCGTAATTGGGACACCCTCCGTAATTGGGACACCTACCCTATTTCTTCGCTCCAAACGTGACGCTCTTCATGTACCTATTCGCCGATTTTTACCTGAAAACCTACAAGCAGAAGAAAGCTTGAGAACTGACAAATATGACAATTATTAAAATAATATCCGAAATTGTGTACATCTATGGATGATCAATTATCGCTGTAATATGTATATGTAACGGTATAGAAAAAGTTACGATGCACTGAAGAGAAAAAGTAGCGCTGAAAAACGAAATTCCGGTTCCGGAAGTGCCATAATTATCGAGCTACAGCAGACCTAACCTTAATCTCTTGACTCTATATTATTTTCAGGATGGTATAATTAATAATTTTATGTTAGTTCAATTATTGTTAAAATGTTTGGTGATACATTGAAGAATAATTGTTATTGTTTATTCGGAAGAAAAACTTCCTGCTATATTAGGCATATACATGTAACAGATATAAAATAATAGGCACAATATTTATATATATTTATATACCATGTGTCGTATTTTAAGAGATACAAAAGACACGATCACGTTTGAGTCGAGGGGAAAATAACTCGTTGAAATATCGTGTCAATAGCTCGTGAAATAATGAGAAATAACCAAGAAAATAAATGGAATAATGAGAAACAATTGATGGAAAATGAAAATTTGGAAGAAAAAAAAAGGTTGAGTTTAATGCATTAATTTGAAATGAAAAGAAAAAATGATGTTGAAATATAAATCGATTAATTTAAAAAAAAAATACGTTGTAAAATAAAAAAAAATAAAAAAACTGAAATAATTTGAATTACTTCGCTAAAAAACGAAAATGTGTCAGTCAAAAAAATCTTAAGTTATTTTCCTCTCGGTTGGATTTGCGATTGTATCGTGCGCGATTGTCCAATGAGTCCAGATTGCAGCACAAAATAAGTGTAAAAAAATCAGACTCATTGAATTTTTTCAAAATAAACTGAGAGAATTATACAACAAATATTCCTATACTGATGCTATTTTTACTGTATAATTATTTCAGTGTAATGACACGAGTGATCTTAACGGAATGAATTTCTGCGAGATTGATTAATCGGGTGTCTCTCAGGATTGGTGAATAAATCAATATAATTATTACGTATGTTACTTTAATGTTTATACACACACTAAGACTATTTCGTCGATATTTAAAGCTGTGAAATGCACTTTGAGTGCTTAATATAATCTAAATACCTATTTCATAATTAATAGAAAAGGAAAGGAAAAAAATAGCACTTAGGTAAATTAAATTTTCGTATTCACGTATTCACAAATTTCAAACTGTATTACACTCCTGTCGAAGATTAACTGTATTCTAATTATGCGAGTGAAATCAATGCCGGAAGTCCTCGGGATTTTTAACAGGACCAATTTACCACCCTCTATATATTTCATACGTGACTGTATTACAGCTGTTAAGGATGTACTGGCCGTTTAATCTCAACCAAATATGATTCTCGTCGGCAGATTGAGTACTTCATGATGAGATAAAAATCGGAAAAAAATCAACCATGATAAAGATGATGAGAGTATTCATTTTGAATAGTAATAATGCCCGAAAGTTATCAATAAATTGTTTAAACAAAACAATGTTTCACAAATTCTCTGGTAACGTCATTTGTTTTTCATCTCGAATAAATGCCCTAATTTTTCTGAACACACATGCATTTTTTAAATAATTTTGTCATTACTTTGAAATTTCCGTTTTCGAAAATTTGTAGAGACTGTATTTTCGAAACTTCGGAATTGTAATCTACATTTTTATCACAAAAACATATCCGAAATTCAGATTTTTTCCATTTTTTTAAATTTGGAAATTTTTGAAAACGGAAATTTCAAAATAGTGACAAAATTCTTGAAAAATTCATGTTTATTCAGAAAAATTGGGGCATTCATTTGAAATGAACAAAAATAACTTTACCAGAAAATTAGTTGAACAATGTTTTGTTTAAACAATTTATTGATAACTTTTGGGCATTATTATTATTCAAAGTTAATACTTTGATCGTCTTTATTAGGGTTGATTTTTTTCCGATTTTTATGTTATCCCGAAGTACCTAATATTGTCGACGAGAATCACTTTCGGTTGAGATTTGTACGGCCAATACATCCTTAAACTTTTTAACTATTTTATAGCAATTCGTATTATCAATATTATTTATATATTAACATATAAGCGATTTTTGGAAGCGATATTATTTTTTGTCATGAGCAATATTTCATATATTAAACGCATTTTCTATACGCTGAAAACTTTCAACGATTAATCGGCTCGTATGTCATCCCATACACTTGAGCAAATAACACTATTACATATGTAGATATATTTTTAAATTATCCTAGATAACAGATCGATGAAGACATCCGCGAAAATTTACCTCAACTTTTATTTTATACATCCTCTTCGATTATAACCTAAAAGTTAATGTTCGATCCAATGTCTAACATATCTTTAATGATTCATAGGATTTTAATACCTACAAAATATTTTCTAACTAAATTTTCAGACGATGATACACGCGTTTTTTATATGTACAAATTGTTTTTATTCATGTGTCGGTGAATTTATTTTTTTTTTCTCCTATATTCATATTGTGCTCTCATATTTATATCGAGATTCCTTCGACCTGTTAAGGATGAAGTGAAACCATTTCAGGCCGTCTTCGATTTTCCATTCTTAACGCAACCATTGATTTCCATTTTCGTTTCATTTTTGACACTCTTCACTTTCTCGTGGACCGATACAGACCCTTTTTTGGCTTTGCTCTGGTCATAGGCCTTGTTGTAAAAGTCCGAGAACATGAAGTAAAAGAACGCAACGTTTGGAAGAATTATCAACAACGACCACTTTGGGTAGTCACAATCGTAGAATAACAACTGGAAGCTATGGACAAAGGCGAGGCAGAACTGGCCCTGAAATTAAAAAAAAAATCCACATTATAAAAAACCCAGAACACAAACAGTATTTTGAAATTGATGGATTCTAGTTACCATTTGTAGCGTTGTGATGTACTTTTTCCACCACAAATACGCCTGGTACTGAGGCAGCATCGCTGCCAGGAGGTAATACGAGTACATGATGATGTGTACGAAGCTGTTGATCACTCCTATAATGAGATTTCAGTTGAAAATCGATCAATCAGATATGAGATATGAGACGAATTTCTTTTTAATGCTCCTCTCTCACCGATGAAAGTCCCGTGGCCACCTGGGAAATATTTGGTAGCGCCCCAGGCAGCGAGAGGCATCACGGTGTGATGGTACATGTGCAAAAAGCTTATCTGTCTCTCTTTTTTCCTAAGCACAAAGAACACCGTGTCAAGAAGCTCGGATATTTTAGCCAGGAAGTAGAAGTAGACGCCTCTGGCAACCTGGGAAGATGAAGCAAACGGTTCGGTTATAATTAGACAGTCGAAAATGGGTTGAAGCATGAATCGACGAGATTGATACGCTAAAATTTCACTAGGCGTATGCATAATAATTATCTGTCTCACCCGACGGGCTTCTGGGGTGTCGGAATAATCAACTGGTTCGCATTTCCAGCTGTACTTGGTCAGCCATGCGGCGTCAAGGCCTTCGTAGAAGAGCCACGCGCTGAATAGTACTTGAAGAAAGTTGTAGACTATCAGTAGATTTTTTAGCTGATAAGGTTTTCTGTGTTCCATGTGCTTCGGACCCCATGATAAAACGAAGTATAGGTAACCGACCATTATGCTGAGTCCAGGAACCGGCGACGCCATCAGGAACCAATCTTTCGTCCTTGGATCTGATCACAATTTTAGTTTTTACAAAAATTGAATCAGTTTGGAAAAATGCTCGATCATTGATTGACGTGGTGATGAATATCGTAAACAGGATATCAATTTTAAAATTAATTTGTTATGGTAATTTTTCGCTGATCATCCGATGTTACTCATACTTTTAAGTGAATATTTTTTTTTTGCTTTTTTTTCACAAATTTCTAAACAATGTCAGAAGAATAAAATAAACTTACCAGCTACGTCGTAGAATACGTGTTGGTACAACCGAACAACGGAGTTATTGTAGATGTTCGACATCTCGGCTATTGATGATTCGCTGGTGTTCATTAGGATTGAAGCTGTAACAAGATTTGAAACTATGAAAAATTAATGTGATAATTGCAACGAGGATTCGAAGCCACTCAGCTCTTTCCATCTACGAGGATTTTATCATCACACTTTCTACAAAATTGTTGTGCATGTTGTACAATGGAATATAAAATAATTCTTGTAAGTTTAATTAATCACTTATGCGCAAAATTAATTCATGATATTTTGAAAAGCAATCAATTTAAGTTACTTTCTATATTGGTAAAAGAATTTCGTGCGACCTTTGCGCTGAAATGAACTCCAAGATTCGAGTTCGCCCAATAGATCGGACTCCGCGAATCCTTCTTCGACCAATTGTTAAACGATACTGAATGTCGGATTGTCGTCGACACCCGAAAAGGTGAGACTGGTCTGACTCCTGCAAACGCGGTCTGAGAATTGAGTCGAAAATTATTCACGACCGATTATTTATCCACTCGAAGAATGACGCCGATGCGTAAACTTGCTGTACATTTAATGACTGCACATGTTTGTAGGTACAGTCTGAATTTTTTACAAAAAAAAAACCCCCACCAACTGTCTTGTGAAAAATCTTCTTTTCTTTCCAAAGATAATTTTCAATCGGTCCATCTTGCCAATAAAAAGGTGAAAAATAAGGGTAGTGCGTAATAACACAGTGTAAAATAATTCTAATCAGTTTTTTTAATGTACTTGGCGCGAAAATCTATCGCGACTCTTGATTTGTTTCAATTGAATTGAACACTATGTTATATTGATAACGAATTTTTGAACCTTGCCCGCGAAACGGTGAATTCAGACGGTTGTAAATTTCGTTTTTGATTATAAAATAACCCTCTGTAATTGATATCGCTTTATACAGAGTCCATCATCAGAGCGCACTTTGCCCATTGTTTAATCATTAGTAATTTGAGAATCGGAAAGTTGACTATGATCTCGGGTTGAAAACTTGCATAATTGGGAGTGTGAGTGAAAAGTAGAATAGACCAACCATGCATGATCGGCTGTCTCACAATCAATCAATCGATAATATGCATAAATGATAATAAACTTTTCTTTCGATCACCCGATGTTACCTGCGCACTCCATACATTCAGTATCTTCAACGTTACGTAAAGCTCATATTGGTGATATAGAATTATATTCACGTAATCTACTCAAAGTCCAAGTGAACAAGAAACCTGCTCAAATCTACCCAGGCAGAATATTATTTCGAACAATTCTTCTGCATACTTCTCGTTTCGATCAACTCCGAGTCCATCGATTTATGGGCTTTTGATAAATTGATGAAAAAAAGAGGCAAATAATTAAAGAGACGATTAATCGATGGAATTTGATGAAAAACGAGACAAATAAAAATTCAACTGAATATCGTAATGCAACTATAATGTCAGAATAGAAAACGGTGCTCGCATTACTTTGAGCGTTGTTACGTATCTTGAAGCCCTGAAGTATGTGCATAAGAGAAGTATACCGGCCACGTTGTTACGTATGTAACGTACTACGTCGGTCAGGTCTCTACTGTCGGCAATTATAATCGAGTTTCAGCTAAGCTCGGTTCTATAATTCAGGCGATATACGTACATACACACAGTGTACGGTAAAAAAATTTCCGTTTTGTCAACAATTTCCGCACTGATAATTTCCGCTATTTAATAACAAGAAAAACATCTTGATCTCCAATTTAATTATTATTTTTCATACAGGAATCCAGTCCTACGTAATCAATTATGTAATGTAAGAAAATAAAATGAAGCCCCAGTCGTAGATGATAACAAATATTTATTTAGTTTTTATTTTTTCATAAACTTTTATTTTGTTCAATATAATCCACAGAATAATTCCTAGAAATCGATTTGCCAGTCACCCGATCACGAAATAAAAATTTAAGAAAAAAAAATCCATAATTACTTCCGGTAATCTTTCAATTGTGCTCATACGTTTCTTGAATATATAATTATGAATAACCTGAACATTTTTTTTTATCAACGTTGATCACCTTCACAATTTATAGATATCGAATGTTGAGGTGAAATTTTGAATTGGCCACTTTCCAGTCTTTACCTGTTCTTTTTAGCCTATCAAAACACATTTGTGATCAAGATATTTTTCGGTCCCATCTTCGGTCCCACCTCAAGTTCAGGATCAGAACCGAAACGAGTGAGAGTTCGATTTTGATTGTACGATTCGATTCATAAATCGCGAATTAGAAATCCGCTATAGCGAGTTACTTTCGCGAGAATTAGCAGATTCGCTTTCATACTGTTAATTGGTACACACATCATATGTATATATATTTAATGAATAAAAATCACATTCGCAATAAAAATTTCATAATTGGACGTTAATATCTTGTCCTTCACTCGCATATTACATTCATAATTTCTGGCACAATCGTGAATATAAACTCATCTCGCCTCCTGGATTATTGCATCGCGAATTACCTTCCATACGTGCTTAGACACCGACTATAACACGGAATTGGCGAACTTCGTTTCGCAACTACTCATTTATTAACGATATAAAAGGACATCATTTGTCAGTTGAAAAAAAGTACCGTTTTCTTTCATACACCAAGGAATCTCCATCATCATTACACAGGGTGAATTCTTCACGACTTAACAGTCTGAAGTTAGCTATAAATAATGTAAAATCAGCTTTTTCCACGCTTTGTGCTTTTTTCCTATAATGTGTGTCATTTTTTTTCCATCGAATTTTGATTAAGTCAACTGTATCAACTTTTTCTCATTCATTAAGCACCTTATTTATTGCCAAGTTCAGGTGTGAAAGCTTCTGATTCCGAAACGACAATAATTTTTCTACTTATGTCAGACTAGAGTTCCTGGGAATGATGAAATATTGAATAATTTTATGATAATGAAAAAAGAATGACCATTGATGATTATCGTCAACTTTGTTCACTGGAAAAAATTGTAAAAAAAGAGAATTATCGCTCGTACCAAGAGCGACTAGAGACTAGAAAAAAAATCTAAGTGCAGTCTGTATCATCGATGGTCAGAACCATTATCAGAGATAGAGCGAATGGAAGGTAACCAATTGCATAAATTGGCTCTTGAACAATACCTTGAATTAATTACAATAGTGTTGTTTCATGGAGCTAAATAGAGCTTTTCGCGAATAATCGCAATACAGGAAATAACAAAATCAGAATAAAATATCGAAGTGTAAACAGCCTAAAAGTGAGTTTGACACCGTAACGACTGATTATCAATTCTAATTCAGTGAATTTGCAAATCAAACTTTACTCCAAAACACAATGGGCTGACTTTTCAATGTCATCAATCCAGGTAGAATTCTGCGTTCAATATGATTCGAATAACTTTAATTATAGTAATCGAATATTTTTTCTTACAGCCGGTCGCAAAATGCCACTTTTCATACCTCTTGAGCGGGCGCAAAACAGATCTTTTCGGCCCTCGGGCTAAAAGCGGGCGAAAGAGACTATTTTCCTGCCCTCGGGCGCAAAGTGCTGTTGAAAAAAATCGTGTGCATCACGGACGCAAGGCTATTTTGGCGAGTGTGCTTGCAGTACACTCGCCTTCGGCTCGTACTGCAAATTTCACACCCGAGAAATAGTCCTTTGCGCCCTTGATGCACAATGTACTATTCTTACATCGCACAATAAAAGAAAAAAAATCCACAAATGATGAAATAACACATGATTTACGGTACTCATTAGCGACCTCTACGACCTCTAGCTGCGACGAATCACGAATCGTTTAATTCAACTGACCATCTGAAGGTTTTTATTAAAAAAAAATTATATTGAATACGTCACACACAAATACCTACATAGTTTTCGTTGTAAATATTTTATTCGATAGATTTCGAACGGTTTGATGAGTATTATCCGTGTTCCAAGTAAAAGTGAACAGAGTTGGGATGTTATATTTGTTTTCTATCGACGAAACGTTACGGCGAGTACTTTTCTATTACATCCTAGATCCGTAGAAAGGTCTGCCGCGTTCTTGTTTCTCACTTAGCGAGTATTACAAGCTAGGGAATTGACGTTACGTTGGTGTTAAGGATATATTGGCCGTACAATCACAACCAAAAATGATTCTCGTCGGCAAATTGAGTACTTTATGATAAGATAAAAATCGAAAAAAAATCAGCCATGATGAAGATGATAAGAGTATTAATTTTTGAATAATAATAATGCCTGAAAGATATCAATAAATTGATTAAACAAAACATTGTTTAACAATTTCTATGGTACCGTCATTTTTTTTCATCTCAAATAAATGCCCTAATTTTTCTTAACACACAGGCATTTTTTAAGAATTTTGTCACTATTTTGAAATTCCCGTTTTCGAAAATTTGTAGAGGCTGTATTTACGAAACTATTTGTTCCACGCTCCGGAAACTTCGGAATTGTAATCTACATCGTTATCACAAAAACATAACCAAAATTCAGATTTTTTTGTCACTTTTCAAAATTTGGAACTTTTCGAAAACAGAAATTTCAAAATAGTGACAAAATTCTGAAAAAATTCACGTCTATTCAGAAAAATTAGGGCATTTATTTGAGATGAAAAAAAATGCTGTTACCATAAAATTAGTTAAACAATGTTTTGTTTAAACAATTTATTGATAACTTTTTGGCATTATTATTATTCAAAGTTAATACTTTGATCGTCTTGATCGTGGTTGATTTTTTTCCGATTTTTATCTTGTCCCGAAGTACCCAATATTGTCGACGAGAATCACTTTTGGTTGACATTGTACGGGCAATACATCCTTAAATCAGTTAAATATGCGTAAAGTCTGTACGAGAAGAGAAGCGTACACACACCTGGGTGATCAGGTCTCTCGTATCATTATCACCTGACTCCGGGCTTTCTACACCCATACCTCGGTAACAGAACGGCACTTTCTGGTCCCGGGGATCGGTATCCAGCAGATATAGCTGACCATCGAACGAATACGGAACTGGCTCTACGGTCTCTCCTCGATTTTATAACCCGAGGCGATATGCGCGCGGTATGCGGGGAGACAAAATCTGGGTCACTGGGTACCACAGGATCATCATCTTCTCCCATTCCCATTTTCGTTCCGTTGTGACGTTGTGGATATAATCAGATTCTCCTTGAATATTTTTATTTGTGAAATGACGACTTTGGCTTCTTATACCTATACACGATCGTGAGCAATTGACCCCGTTATTGTAATGCATCCACGCGCGGATTCGTTTTCAGAACCAAGATAATTATTCGATTATTTTTATTTATTTTTTTTTGTTTTTTTTTTTCTTCGTTCGTTTATATTTTTAGCAATATTTTATACGATTATCGTTATTTTCGACGGTCACCAATGGTCAGGAAAAAACGGGTAGTCATGAAAAAGTCAGGAAATTCAAAACATGGTCAGGAACGTCGTAGAAAAGTTAGGAAATTCAAAAGATAGTCAGGAAAGTCGTGGAAAAGTCAGGAAATCGGAAAAATAGTCGGGAAAAAGTCATGGTGACAGAAAAGAAGACAGAAAAAGGATCCTCAGCGTTTTTTTCTCACACCCGGTCACAAAATGCCACTTTTCATACCTCTTGAGCCGGCGCAAAACGACTCTTTTCCTGCCCTCGGGCGCAAAGTTACGTTTTGCGCCCGCTCACTCGGTCTGAAAAGAGGCATTTTTGCAGACCAGGTGTTGAGAAAAAAATCGTGTGCAACACGGGCGCAAGGCTATTTTGGCGAGTGTGATTGCAGTACACTCGCCTTCGGCTCGTACTGCAAATTTCACACTCGAAAAATAGTGTTTTGCGCCCTTGATACACAATGTACTATTTTCTTCCTCACGCCGAAATCTAAATCAATGAAAATAGTATCAAAACTTGTATAAATTGTAAATGAAAAATTATTCTCAAAAATCAATTTCTTTATCCATTGGTTCAGAGAATTATTTATTACCACCAATTCGTCCGAATTTCGGTCAAGGAAAAATTGTAATTTCCTCTGAAAATGTCAGGGATTTTTCTTTTGACTCTTTATAGTGGCCACGATATACGTATATATTCAATATATAATTCATATATAGAGTTCAGTGAGAGTTACAAGGCTCTTACTTGGAGCTACCTTACTTTTTGTAAATTTTACAGAAAACCGGGCTTGTCCCCTATTTATCACGGCACTTTGTTAACCGAACAATGTATTTTTTACCGTGTAGGAATTAGGGTCACCGTTCCCATTTTTTTTCAGCATCAACTACAGATTAATGTTAACATCCATCGTGAATATTATTGCCGTTCCGTTTTTCCTCCTCTGGCGTTCAGTTGGTAACTGTAAATTTCACTAGAGCTCGTTCATATCGAATGTACACAGTTACACATCGCATCTATTAATTTATTCATACGATGAATACATGTTTACTCGAGTTTAACATGGTTTTCTTATTCCTAACGGTCTAACTTAATCACAAAGCGAGTCTATCATTTGAAATCACGAAGAAAAGTATCAGCTGGTACGATAACTGAAAAAAATTCATCCAATTTGAATCTTCTAAAGTTTGACGAATTACAATAGAAGCCATCGATATTCAAATTTCTAAAATCTTCAATGATCTCGATAGAGTTTCTCAATTCCATCATCGTAATGACTTCTGGACTCGGTGTTACGTGGACAATTCACTCTCGGGTCATGTCCACAGCTTCCTCGTACGGCTTAAGGTTCGATTTCGCGTAAGTCGCGAGAGGCTGGTTGGTATCAAACCGCTGATAGGATGTGTGTGAGTCTCTTTGCGTCGGCGTATGCGTGCACATATAGCGGAGAAATGGTCTGAAGAAAGCGTAACAGGAAAGCAATATAAATAAGCCAGCCACGTTACATGACCGCCTCAACCCGACCGACAGGCTCCTGTCCTCTGGGCAATGCTTTTGATACGTTCAACCGTACATGACATCCGAAGGTGTCCAACATACGAGATCGGTCAAGCCTCAAGGCGTTTTTTGGTACTCTTTCACTCTACCCTTGAACGGGCGATGTTAAAACAAATTATGCTTCATTTTTTCCTATTCATTAACGTACTCATTAACATACTTTCCTTTTAGTTAACGGTCTTCATTAATCGATTAAGTTTTTTTTTCCGGCTGTGGAGTTGAAACAAAAATTCTCTTCTTCGATGCGATCCTTAAGAAAGCGTGTGTATAAATTATATGCGTACGATTAATCGCAAAAAAAAGAACCCGTTCAACTTTTATGTAGTGGCTATAGAGATTAGTGAACTGGAACAAGTTCGAGCCGATTGGATGATAGCGAAATATTTCGTAGACGATTTCTCCGATTTTTTATGCCTAAAGAACCGACGATCGCTTTCATCCTACGCGCAACAAGGATAAAAAAAAAGAAAATATTCCTCGGACGAAAGTAAAAAGTGAATCATAATCGTTTTTTTTTTTTTTTTATTGCATCAAGAGACATTTATATACTCACTCGGATAACGGATGCAGGATAAAACCTGGTTTTTCTTTTTTAAGCCGTCACAAGTCCATAGCACGAATTCGTGTTAAAAAAAAAGAACAACAATTGTCTATTCTCACAGTTTGACGATTCCAATTCACAGTTTGAACGATGATGAACGAAATGCTGATAATTTTTAGAGACACCCGGCACGTATCTCGGTGACTTGAATGACTACACTACATGTCCGCACGAGCCGTGTGGTATCTCTCAGCAACTGGGTCTTACCTGTCGCGGACTGTTTTCCCTGCTGAAGCCACCGCGAAGTGGGAATCGGCTTGGAAGTGGGTCCTTTGCCTACAGGTGGGGAGGTTTCGATTCTAGTTGGGCCTCGTTGGGTCCAGCTCTATCATTTCTCTCGTCGTTGTTGCTGGTCAGGGTTACGTCAGATACAAGAAAGTGGGTATAATTCCCGTTCGCCCTGTACCCTTAGCCTCTCACTCTCTTTTTCCGGATGATCTAAGCTACACAACCGCCTGCAGTTCTCCTCTCGCCGATTGAATTCAATGCACTGGGACTCGATGTGAAGGAAAGTGATTAAGAATTCTTTCACAGTCGGAGACAGAACACAAGCAAAAGTCTCGTATGTACGGTGAAATCACGTACGAATCACCGCTTAGCCAATCTTATTATGAGCTTACGATGATTTTTTGTTCATTCATATTCGGGACTTGACTGTATGATTTCGCTGCAAGCTTCTCTGTCGGATTATCACTGCGGATAGTTTCGACATTACGTGATTAAACTTGTTTAAGGAACTTCGCATATAATGTGCAATAAGCTTCCGGGAATCGACGAACTCCTTTTCACCTAACGATCAACGACCCATGCGAGGGAAAGGCGAGTCGATATTATCAGACCATCGTCAGAGACTTCGACGTTTCTGAAACTGTGATGATTTTCTCATCAACATTGCTGAATATTCTTATTTCAGTTTTTTAACCTTGAATATACATTTTCGGGGTATGGTTTTCGAGAACGAATAAGCATTTCTGGGTCACGTGAAAGAAAGCAGCTGCGATGACCGTCCGCTTTTGCTGAATAATGAAATGACAATTATCCCTTTTTTTTTTTTTAATTTGTATTCATTATATCTCTACTACTCTCGATTAATTAGTTAATTAG
This sequence comes from Euura lappo, assembly GCA_018257835.1. Classification (NCBI taxonomy): domain Eukaryota; kingdom Metazoa; phylum Arthropoda; class Insecta; order Hymenoptera; family Tenthredinidae; genus Euura; species Euura lappo. The sequence continues at coordinate 273,431 of JAEUYN010000401.1, read as the reverse complement.
GTCAAACAAACACACTGTTCAACTACTTTGAGTATAGGTGAGGTGGTTCAACGTTGTGTTTAAGCGTGCTTTTATTTATTTCTTTTCTTCGAGCTTTCGTGGATCACAGATTATACAGATGTGTGAGTGATAAGGTAATTTAACTGTACCCGCATTCATATTTTTAGACTCGAACGTCACCCTCGTCATTTTTTGCCATCGCGAAAGACTTTTGATCGAGAGAATTGTTCTGATAACAATTTTTCAACACCTCTTGATGATCGGAAAAAATTATTGAAAGTTTTTCCGAAACCAATTGGACCAAAAAAGGAAAAAATCAGATTCTGGAATAACCAATTTTTTTAATGTTGTTGAGAGAATAGAAGGAAAAATTGATCTTTTAACGAAACCCGATTTTCTAATGCTGATAAAGTTTTCTATCTGGCTTATATATGGTTTTATAAAAATCGGTAAATTCAGATCAATTGGTATTTTTAAGTGAACTTCAGGAATGATTTCAGAGGTTTTATTTGATAACCAGAAATGAGGTGAAGAAAATAGAATTTTGAATATATCTGTTAGCGCATTCAGATTCCATCTACGTTTTAAAATCGTCTCTCTGAAAAAAATTTTTTTTTTCACTTTACTATTTCGTAGTACTCCTTTTCAGACTTACTCATATTATTATAGAGGCTATTTTCAATTTCAACTACTAATGTGGGTCAAGAAATACAAAACATTTCCCTAAAAATTAGAACTGCGTTGAAGCTGAACAAGTGGATATGATGATTTTTGTCTTTTTTTTTGCACAAATTCTAATAAATGTTATTCTGGATTCCGATTAGAACAAGATCGAGGAAATATTTCTGTAACTTTTTTATCCAATGCAATCACATAATGACTTGAATTTCTTGAGGTTATATAAAGATAGAATTCTCAACATCCAAACCTGTATCTGTATAGAAATGTTCAGTCAGAATCCTTGTAGAAATTTGTTTCGGACTTTGAACTATTGTTTTTTTTTAATTAGCGACAAATTCTTAATTACCTTGTGTATAATCGAAATTCGTAACAATGCCACGATTGCTTCGAAATATTTCAATAATTCTTCACAAATCTTTAAAATTTTGATAGAATTTTGATCCGAAATCGAGGATCTGTCATATTATTTATACAATAAAGAATTCGACAATTCAAATACAGAATTTTTCGACTAATCCCACGGTACGGAATAGAATAGAATAGAATTAAGAATTGGAAATTACCACGATACAAAAAAAAAAAACGAACAACTTTTGATTATCTTAATCCGTCAACGAACCTAGGTAATTCATGAATAAACATTGAGAATGTCGTGGCTGTCGTTTCACTTCAACCTTTGAATTAATCTGTTGTTCCTCAGATTCCCAAGGACCTATATACATAGAGTCTATATTATATACATAGTAATTTTCAGTGTTTCGTCAGATATTTGTATATTTTTTTCACTCAACATTTGTGCATTTTGCATTTTCTATTTTTTAGAAAAATCGATCACATCGCGTCAACGGATGAAGGTAAAATAAATTACTCCAATCCCATAAAAATGTTGTTCCAACATTTCCACGAAAGTTTGTCCTCTTCGTCAGAAACTGAACTGATTAAAGGAAATTTATTTTTTCTTATATCCCTTCAAACAGCACTTTTAAATTTTTATAAGTGTCTATTATTCTGTCTCTTTTTCCTTCAATAAAAATAATTATTCATGAGGGTGAATATAGGTAGCTTCATTTATTATATTATCATGGAATTATAGATCAATATACAAAAAAGGTTGGCAAAGAGGGGAAGGGGGGGGGGTCTGAAATTGTCAAAAAAGAAGATAGGAAATTATTTGTTGAATGGTCCCTTGAGGGATCATTGTGATAATTTTTCAATTAACAATCATATTTCGCTATACTTCAGATAAAAATTATATTCACCTAATGTTGGACAATATATTTCAGATGAAAATCAAAAACCCCAAATCACGCTAATAATTCTGTTCGATTTGCAAAAATGACGACGAACATAAAAATATATTTTGAGGTTACACGATCGACTACCATCGTATTTCAATAATTCATATTTCAATATGCAGCCATGTGAAGCTTGTCCGAAGTTTCCCCACTCTCTCAAAAATGATCTTTAAACTCAAGACCAGATAAGCTTGAGAGTAGGAGACTCCTGAGCAGATGCAACCGAGATGACATCGGTGACTATTCGCGCCTTCTGCCAAATTGATGTAATCTCGGTTGCATATACTCAGAAGAAACTGATCGTCGAGGGTGAAATGTTTTATTTTATAATTTCCTGCAGCAACGATTGGACTAAAAATAAAAATAAAAAGTTGCCTTCATTGGAAAACAATTTTTGTTCGGACAGAAACCAAATCGGGATGGTCCTTGAAAATGGTCTGCGTTCAATCTGGATGTGTCCAATGACGTAATTTTTTATTTTATTTTGTCTACATCATTGATTGTGTCAAATCTATAACATTGTTATTATTATCTGACCATCAGAGCTCCAAACTACATACTTCGAAAACGGTAAGTTGTAAAGAATAACAATCACATACACAGATGTAACTTGGGTTGCCTCTCGATAGCTCGCTAGGGGTTGAATAGACTCTACCGTTCTACATTACCTACGACACAGAAAATCGGACTTTACGCGACCAATTACCGGTCACGTGAAGATTTTATCGAAAAAATCTTCCACGCTTACCTCCTCATTTCGTAATGACGTTGAAATGTTTAGAAAAACCGTGCATCGATTAGACGCAGTGGAAAAGGAAGCAAAAAACAGAATCACAAGTATCTTTTTTTCACGTCCAATCAAACGATCTAGACATTCCCGCGGTAAATCCCCCTTCCGCATTCATAATAATGTCCACCTGACGTACGGACTATAATCATTTGTCAACGATGAGAAATAATGGAATCGACCTTGCAAAATCAAGCAAGGCAATAATGGTTTTTTCCAGTTTTCCATTGATACGAGAACAGCGAAGAGTAAACAACCTCGATATACGTACAACTAGGAATTATTCCACGTTTGCTACGCCACGTGATGGGGAATTTCTTGAAAATTATACCATTTCTTACGCAATGAGATATAACGTATTTTATAATTGCCGGAATTACGGCTTGTTACTCTTGTGTTGTTCAAATCTTTTCAGGGACCTCATCGGTCGATCATTATCCAAATTATTTTTATTTCTTCAACTTGTCCTTTGGCCTGTGGTTTTACCGTTGGAGAATCCCCCGCCGGCCGTTCTTTCCGATCGCTGTGACGCACTGGACGAGACGTTTTTCTTACCATTTTTATACAATAAATAATCAGATTAAAAAACCGTTCGGTGAGGAGTTAGATAATGACGATGCAAATATAGCGTACGAATTGGAAATCGTGGCATCTGCCGAAGCCCGTTTGCCGATTCGGTTTATCTCCATTCTTCACAGAGTTATCGTATCCTGGTGTAAAACTGAGAAGTTTTTTTGCTTCTCACCTTGGATGAGCCCTTAAATCTAAAAATACAAAATCACTCATCGTTTACGTAATAAAAGTAATACGGAACTGCCGCCTCATTGTCTAATGGATATCAGGGATAAAAAGGTTGAATTTATATGCGGGATTATCAGCGAAGAAACTGACTTTAATCATCTCGTCGCGGTATTAAAACGTTGCCTCTTGATATTTGATGATCTTCTAATTACATCACTAGCTCGTTCAAAATTGTTGCTTGAATTATTGTACGAAATTATGTCGCCAGATAATATATTCTTGTATCGATATTAACACCGTTTCGTAATAATGACGATGATGATTTATCCCTAATTATTGCAACTTTTCATTCACGTTTATAGAACTGATTTAATCTTATCTAACTGAAACTAGCGATTGTATGATTTTTTTTTCGTCTAAAAATTATGCCTGAGGAAGAAAATTGCCGTAAAATAAATAAAAGTCACGAAAAGATGGCAAATATCGTCGGTTAGTTCGGTCACACGAATGGCACTGTATTTTCCGCAAACCACAAACCCGGAATTTGTAGGTCACCTTACAATAACATCTTTATAATAAGTGGCCTCCAGACGCAGCACTTCCGACGTATAATTTTTTCAAAACCTAACGATTAAAATGTGAAACAAAAATCGCGAGGTTTCGAGAAATAAACATTATTTTCGGGTTCAGAAATTGAAATTCTACATGGAATATATTTTTTTTTACAAATTAAACAGCAATTTTCAGTTCTATGTTCATTATGATATTAAAGGAGGTGATCCATTCGTCATTTTGGATTATCTTCACTCCCGAAAGAAGTTTGAAAAAAAATGGTTATGAATTTTATTCTGTTAAAAAAAAACTTAGACTATTGATAAATTAATATTTGGAGACCGAAAATCCATTGTGTCTTATAAATCGTTTTTTAGATACGGAAATGTTTTTTTGATACGTAAAAAAACCCTCGTGTGAATCTGTTTTTTATTTCACTCATTTTTTAAGCGTGAATAACCTAAGGTCGTTGGTATCCCTCAACCCGGAAGTTTATATACATTTTCATATTTATAATCACTGTATCAGGCCAGGATAATTGATCGGAGTGACATAAAATAATTATACGTGAACTTGTTGGCCTCGAGATAAAAAATACCAATGATTCGTTGACCCGGAGACCGTAGGCAATACGAATTTTATAATAAGGAAGAAAAACTATTCATTATGTGAGTATAGTTAGTAAGATTAGCGAAGGTTTTACTCATATGCGAAACTTAGGATCATCAAATGAAAAAAAGTAAACCGAATTAATTATCTTAGTTTTGGATAAAGAAAGAAAAATGTTAATTAAAAAAATTGTAAGATTCTTAAAACGAATGTCGATAAGATCATGGTAGCTTGTCCTTTTCAAACTGACCTTCACAACCGGCTACCTCATTTCCGTAGACAACAAGCTCTGCTTGCGTCAATAATTTGCGATGTTTATATCGCTGTCGCGTTTTTATAGGTGCACATTTTATTCATCTTGAAAAAAATAAAATAAATAAATAAAATCAAACATCAGTAACTGGTTTATCCCGATCACGAAAAACGAACGGAATATCAACGTCTGCAGCGTATTATCGTTTAATCGTCGGACAAACAAGGTCGAAGTAGATCATTATTCTGGACTACATGCCTCAAATTATACATATTTTAAACAAATAATAAAGAGACTCGATTTTCCACATGATTGAAGAAAAATACGAACGAAGATAGCAATTATCCAGTGAAAAATCACTTTTTCACTCCACAAATTGAAAAAAAAGCTACCTGTGTACAAAAGTTATCATTGTGGTTGATAACTTTTTTTCTTCTATTTTTTTTTTCTTCTTTTTCCCTCTTCTTACACCGCGCTTCATACGTATAGATAACTTTTTAATACTAATTGGTGAAGAAAAGAATATGTATTGAAGAATAATAATAGCTATACAAACATAATTTCGTATATTTATTTTGCCTGTATTTTTTAATCTTCTTTTTAACCGAAATTCTGCGCATCATTGTTCACAAAGAAGGATAACGAAGGTCCTGCGTCACTGCATTCATTGATCGCAAAAGAAATGAATAGAATAAAAAATGATGCAAGGGCATAAACATAGTTAATTTTATTCAGCCTCGAATATCTGGGGAATACCTATGGACTAAGAAAATAACTGCTCGTTATTTATAATAACATGTTCATCGTAATTAATCTCTGGATCAGAACGAAACAGTTTATTCATATAGTTGAACATGGCTGGTTTTGGATTATGGCGGATAGAATTTTTTATTATCGTTAGCAAAATTTTGTTCAAGCCAAACAGCATATGTTGAAACTATAATTTATAATTGTATCAACAATAACGATATACTCGATTCGCCATATGAAAAACTAGCAGTGGGAAAAATAAAAAATTTTTTTTGGATGATCTGCAGATTCTATGAAATTCTATTTCTTCTATAAAATTCTATAAAATTCTGAAGAATAATCCTGTATTGGATTCGAAAACTTTCCATGGAGTATTTTTAAATTTTGCTGAGTAAAGGTGTTCCGCTACCATTTATAAAATTCACCGGTCATTGACTTGTCTGGCAGAAAATATATCCTCGGTTTTTACGTAGGAAAAATTTGAAAAAAAAAAAAAAATAACTCTAGAAACAATAAAACGAATTTTATTGTATATATATATATATATTTTTGTAAATATTATTCTTGATTTTCGATTATCGATTATCGCATGTCTGATCATTTTTTTTTTTTTTTTTTCTATCAAAATTGAAGTCCATTCAATATTCATTTCTCAAGATTATGCAAAAAATATCGAAACCATTCAGCAAAATCGTGTTCAAATTGTGATCTTTTTCTTTACTCGAATGTAACTATAGTTGCCCACTATCAGGATGATTTCGGACAGTGCACAGACCGGATAACCGGCTACGAGTTGGGGCAGGTATATTTTATACCTGCCTTTCTTAAAAAAAAGCTTTGGAAAAAAGGTAGACTGTCGTAATAAAACGAAATAAAATATATCGAACGGATCAGAAGAATTTGGTTGGTCAAAATTGAAATCCAGGAAAGAAGATTCGAACCTTGAAAATTGGTCATCCAAATCTTCCCTCGTATTGTTTGGAAAAAAAAAACAAAAAAAAAAACTGAAAGCAACTATTATTGCAAATTTATATAGAATTTCTTTTTTTGAACTTCAATTAATTCTTTGTTATTTCTCTTATTTTATCCTTGATATAAAAATACGTAACTTATTAATACTATATGGAATAATTATTTGTGAAAAGACAACGACACGTGAATATCTTTTTCCTTGAAACGTTGCATAAACAAATATTCACAGTCCAGGCAATGGTAAAATAAAATAATATACTATATTCACGCTATCAAATATATTTCTATCGCATTCCGATTTCAGTCACGGTCAAGTTGATATTTTTTTAAAACCGGTTTCGGAAGGCCTCGGTTTGTGAATAAGAAATTAGCAACAGCAACAGTAAATTGTTAAATTAATTTTTTTCCACTTTGTCAAGAGTCAAAATATGTCCATGACTCCTGACGTTTCAATTAACCAATTGCAAAGGGCAAAAGCTCGACCTTCAGGAAGAGAAGAGAGGTTATAAATGTCGGTGGGACTCGGTCTGAACCCACGCGATCGGTTGATCAATAATCGGCTATTGGATCATCGGACAAAAAGAATAATCTTGAAGCGTGTAGTAAAAAAATTTTTTGAACTCAACCTTTAAGCATGTATTGGCCGCACAATCTCAACCAAAAGTGATTCTCGTCGACAATATCAGGTACTTCGGGATAAGATAAAAATCGGAAAAAAATCAACCACAATCAAGACGATCAAAGTATTAACTTTGAATAATAATAATGCCCAAAAGTTGTCAATAAATTGTTTAAACAAAACATTGTTTAACTAATTTTCTGGTAACGTTATTTTTTTTTCATTTCAAATGAATGCCTTAATTTTTCTGAATACGCATGAATTTTTTCAGAATTTTGTCACTATTTTGAAATTTCTGTTTTCGAAAATTTCCAAATTTTGAAAAATGGAAGAAAAATCTGAATTTTGGATATGTCTTTGTGAAAACGATGTACATTACAATTTCGAAGTTTCCGGAGCGTGGAACAAATAGTTTCGTAAATACAGCCTTTACAAATTTTCGAAAACGGAAATTTCAAAATAGTGACAAAATTCTTGAAAAATGCACGTGTGTTCAGAAAAATTAGGGCATTTATTTGAGATTAAAAAAAAATAACGTTACCAGAGAATTTGTTAAACAATGTTTTGTTTAAACAATTCATTGATAACTTTCGGGCATTATTATTATTCAAAATGAATACTCTTATCATCTTTATCATGGTTGATTTTTTTCCGATTTTTATCTTGTCAAAAAGTACTCAATTTGCCGACGAGAATAATTTTTGGTTGAAATTGTACGGCCAATACATCCTTAATATACCTAAAGTAATAACCACGCTATTGAGCGGACGGTGAGAGGCTCTTTATAATATAATTGTATGTGCAAATACTGAAAGTGTTGGCCTTCGTGGTCAGCGAATAATTGATTCGACGATGAATCTTAGCGACGATTTAGACTCCTCTCTTTCTCTCTTCTTCATTAGTCACACACAGATGTGTAATTTTATGATACTAAAAAGAAAAAAAAACACAAACCAGGAATTCGATATTCTCCTAAAAATAAGATTCTAATTTACAGTTCCTTATCTGAGGGATTTTTTCACTCCTAGCTATTAAAATTCAAGGTGTACAGTAAAATCGAAGACCTCAAGGAAAGACTTGCTGGATGAAGAGGTCAATCTTGTCTGTATCCTAGTCACAAAAGAGCCGGAAGCAACAACAAAAAAAGAAAACATAACTCTACGGATTTTCCTATCGAAAAATCAACGTCAATAATTTTTCTACGTCGGTTATTTAAAAATTACGTTTCATCATTTTATTTTAACGATAACGAAGATTATTTCATACTTTTTTTTAACAGAGAAGATATAGTCCGATGAAGAAAATAGCAACAATGAAGGTTGCTTGGACGATGAAAATTACCGCACTGCCATGATATCGATTTCCTGAATGTAATATCGATAAATTCCACAGTAACAACGTAAACGAATATTAATCAGCATCTCATGTTGTGATCCGAGGTGCATATTGTCACGCGTGATCCATCGTGAGCCGGTTGACACGGAAGAATATTGTCAACTGATTTTTCTTATAGTACCCTTTTTTTTTATCTCGTTGAGCATCATATTCAAGGTGACTTGCGTGAAGAAAAACGAATGTTTTCGTCATTTGTCAATCGAGAAGAGATAAACGTGAACTGATTATTAAAATCAAGATGACAAATTAATCCAACGAAAAATGAAAAAACGTACTTCACAGACTTTTGTTACGTCATGTTTATATATTATCTACACTCGATGCATCGAACATATTTCTTACTTCATTATTATCATCATTATTATTATTATTAATATTTTCTGTGTTTCAGGTTATGCAAAATTTTAGTTGCTATTTGATCAAAACATTATTCAACGTTTTTAATCTTGTAAAACCAGAAACAGAAAAACACTAAATTGCATACATATATTTGTTTTTTTTCTTTTAGATCATCTTTATAAAAATCATAATAAAAGAGAATCTGAATGTTTTAGTATCTCCGAAAATAACGACGATGATAGAAAAAATGCTTCATTCTTATTTTTATTATTATTATCATTATGATTTTGGCAAGTTGAACAAAAAAAAAATAAATAATAATAATTGTTTAAGAGAAGAAACGATCCAAAGCGCAACCGCAGTTTTTTTTTTTTTTGTCGTGACATGACATACAAATAAATCAAGAGAAGGCACTCCTATTTCGAGGGGAGGCATTTTTATAGCGATATTCGTGAGTTCGTTGAGATATTTATTTGAAAATGATCAATCATCCATTAATTTTTACAGTCTGACAAATCCTAATGAACAACAATCTGCGTCCATTCAGCGAACAGACATTGATTAATTTTTCTCTCTCTCTCTTCAATTCGGTAACTAAAAGTATTTTGCGGAAATAAAAATATACAATTGGTGATAAATTCAATGGATAAAAAATTTACACGTCATAAAAAGTCCTTGTCTAGAGCCATTGACAATTTCAGCATGTGTCAGGTCCTTCATTGAAGAATAACCCAAACGGTGCTAAAACACTTATTAAGGATGTATTGGCCGTACAGTCTCAACCAAAAATGAGTACTTCATGATAAGATAAAAATCGGAAAAAAATCAACCATGATCAAGATGATAAGAGTATTCATTTTGAATAATAATAAACGGAAATTTCAAAATAGTGACAAAATTCTGAAAAAATTCATGCGTATTCAGAAAAATTAGGGCATTCATTTGAGATGAGAGAAAATAACGTTACCAGAAAATTAGTTAAACAATGTTTTGTTTAAACAATTTATTGATAACTTTTGGGCATTATTGTTATTCAAAGTTAATACTTTGATCGTCTTGATTGTGGTTGATTATTTTTCGATTTTTACTTTATCCCGAAGTAACAAATATTGTCGACGAGAATCACTTTCGGTTGAGATTGTACGGCCAATACATCCTCAACTTCCTACTTCAAATTAAGAGGCAGTTTATACCGTATAGTGTTATTTTTTTTAAATTTTTTTAAGACCTTTTTTCTTAATTGTTATCATAAAAATTCATTTGTTGGTTCCCGATCTCGCTTTGGGAAGACTTTAGATACTATTCGAAGTTCGATACGTATATCGATGAGTATCAGACGAAACACGATAACCAGTGGAAAAAAACCATTAACATGTTTCGAACAAGAATTATTCTTGCCTGCAGGGAAACCCAAGTGTTCAATAGTCAATAATAAAACAATAACAAAACCTGTTATTACCTGTTATTATGGTATCGAAAAAAAAAGTGACAAGATTTGTTTCAATTTAATCGTGAGGCTTACAATTAATAATGAGTCATTGATAGAATAGATCCGTGCTATTCTCCGTATCTGTAAACAATTTGTTAATAAATAAAATTTCCGCATTTTTTTATCATAAATTCTTGGATAATCCATCGACAAACAGGATCATGATTTACAATCTGACTTGTGTTACAATATCCTCGGTTAGGTTTGTAAATTACCGTTTAATTGCAGTCTTAATCGCCAATCATCGTAACTCTGTTCAATGGGAAGTGTTACATCTCTCACATTGCATAAAATTGTGGTGTAAATCATTATTTATTGTTAGTTGACTCATTCAATTTTTTCATGTCAATTGACTAGAGGGCAAACAGCTCGGTTCGAACCAATTCCGCAATGTAACGTGAATATGATAATTACTATTGCCTATGGGGCATTCCATGTCAACTCGAACAATGATTTTTCCTCACCATTTTTGATTCGTTTCATAATTTTTTATGATATTCTCCGAATTTTTTCCTTCATTAAGAGTTCTGTATTCGTATTCTTCATTGTTTTTAGACAACATTGTAATTAGCTTTTTTTTTCCCGAGAAGCTTCGGACTACGCCATATTCTCCGAATACAAAAAAGTGCTTTTCAATTTTTTCAGATTTTTTCCGCCAACCCTTATTTTTTATGATTATTCGAACCTATCTCAAAATAGCAATTTTTTTTTAGATCCCCAAAAATTCTCAAAAATCTAACTTCCCATCCTGATCATTTTGACATCTGTCCGATGATGGGCGGATTTTTTTTCCATTCTTTTGAGCACTTCAAACGTTTTGAGCGAACGAAACGCCAGTTTTCAACGTCAAGAAAATTCTCAAAAAATTCCCAAATACACCGTGGTCAATTCTGAATTGACCATCTATTTGAGAGTTGGAAAAAATAATCGAGAGGTATCATTATAATTTTATGAAAGATCCTTTTCATATGTAGCTTTTATATTAATAACATTATCAAAATTAATTGATTAAACTCGAAGAAGAAAAAGGCAGCAACTCGATGACAGAGAAATTGCAAAGGACTCATTTAAACATTAAAATAAAAGTCCTGTTGTCAGCCGTTGAAATCTGCTCGAAAACATGTTTCGAGCTCCTCGAGAATTCCGTTCATGGACCATCATGATCCGCTAAAAATTCACCTGTCATCAGGCATATCCAAGGTTCGCGAAATTTTCATCAAAGCTGGACTTTGAGGTCGAATATGCTGCAATATTTACTTTGCTAGACAAGAAGAGATGAAAAAAATAAATAAAATGCGAAACGATATTAGGAAAAATGTGTGTCGAGTCTGTGTGAACAGTGAAGAAATTTTAAGGGAAAGAATGATGACTAATGAATTTAGCGAACGAAATTATTACTCCAGGAATTACGTAACAAGCTAAAGAACATACTGAGAAAAAAAAATATATTTCTTCTAGTTAGAAAAAAGAAACATTCGCAATCATCCAATTAAACAGAGATTCTTTCATTCGCGATGACTCAACGATTCTCAACAAAGTTCATCGTTACACCGTCGCTGTTCCTCTTCCTAATCATGTATCGTAATAAATCATCATCCATTTTCCAATGACAAAATAATACTGGGACATGATTATCATTGTTTCTTCGGGCAAAGAGGAGAAATATAAATCCATGAGTTAAAAAAAGGTATTTGTCGTTATGTAACTTCACACCGGACAGACTGCAATATTCCTCGAGGTGGTCAATTGGTCCTCCGACCACGTGAACCGTTAGAAGATTCGTTAGGTAATCGAATTATGATGATAGAGTCAAGTGTTTCCTCGTGAAGTAACAGTTGGACTTTGATTCTCAAAGATTATACAAAGAATGTCCACAGTAAAAGTTGTGCCAATGGCATCGGCATCGGTCATTGATGTAGTCAAAATGATTAAACACTTTGAAAATTTGTAATGACTGACCAATGAGCAGTGAGCACTATACTATCATCAAAGTTGGCTAATTTCACACGAGGTTATTTGCCGATCTCGACCTCGACAAATTCTTTCGATCCAATTCTCGCTATCGCAACATATATTCGAGAAGAGTGAAAAAGGAAATGTGGTCAAGTCGTCGTCCACGTGCTCATTTTATGACAAGGTTCGGTTATGAAATTATTATTTCACTCATTTTGTTCAGACACTAACCAAATTTCTCTATACTAGATTAATTGACGACTATAATACACCGAGGTGATCGATCTGGTATATTTTACAAGGCCTCATCCACGCCTTTCGCTATGGAAATTCGCTATGCGATGCAGAAACTGATAAAGCGAAGGAAGTGGGGGTTAAAAATTGATTTTTTTGACAAAAAAGTAGTAATGGTAAGTCGAGGTTTCCCCGATATCTTCACGGTCCGATTCAACCCCCACCAGATGATCGGTACAGTGGCCCAATGTACCCCTTCTTTGATAGCCAATACTTAAAGCCGACCCGTCTCAGACCCCCGACCATTCCACCTGCATCAGCTACCGGACCCGAGTGTCTGTAAAATTGTGTCATTACAAGATACACATTGTACGGACGCATAAGAGTAGTCGGAGGATATAAAAATTGGAGTAGAAATAAATTTCGATAAACGCCTTGAAGTTAGATGCGACAATTTGAATAATCGACTTTTGAATTTCGCGCCTCTGTGTAAATCGATGATTTATTACTAGCCCGTTGAAGCACCGATCACCGATGATCCTAATTTGACGAATATTAATCCGGTAGAGATTTTAGAGACGGTTATTATAAAAATTAGTGGACACAGTGTGGTGATTAAGTTTCGTCGATATAATAGTGCGATATAATACGGTAAGTCTTTTATTGACCTGGACAATAATTTTGACCATGATTTGCGAAAAGTTCTATAATCTAGGTGGATTACAACGATCTAACGCGTTTTCTAATCCCTCAAGTTCACGGACGCAGTCACATTCACATTCACATTCACATTCACATTCACATTCACGTTCACGTTCACACGGTGTTACGGCTGTAACGAGAATCGCGTTGTACGTATACGTGGATGGCTGCGGTTTACAGAACCACGGATCAAGAACAGGCTCCTGTTTTAGTCCGATTTAGAAAGCAGATAGTTCATTTCATCAACGATCTCCTATCCCACGATTTTCAGTATCATTAGGGCATAGAATTGCATCCGATCTACGAATCGGTATAAAAATTGCGACACGCGGTTATCTCACACATTGAGTGTATTTTGGTTTTTGCCTTCTTTATTGTTGGAAATTTTGAAAAATCGAAGACGTTCGTGAATCGATATCGACAATGAAGAAACGATTTCGATCATTTGGAGTAAGAAATTTTCAACCCAGTAACCACTGGGTTCAGGTGAATCCTAATGGAAGAACAAATTTCACACTTGTTTCAAATGCAAATGTTACACAACCGAGTTGTTCGAAACTTGCCGGTAATATTTAGCACAAGGTCGTTCGACTTGTTTAAGTTACAACAAGATTACGCGGTTATTTATTTGTTATTTTTGTTACTCTCGACATTTGTCAAATTTTTTTAGTGGATATAAAATCCATTCACTTTTAACGCTTTTCAACGTTCAAATTCAAGTTCTACAGGCTCTACAGCGTTTGGTTGGCGGGGAGGTTGCGAAATTTTTTTATTAATATGATGAAGCTGATTGAAAAACTGCTTTCGATGCATAACCAATACGAACGTTTAATTGTACGAATTTAATCGGTGGCGAAATGAATGATCGACACACATTTGACAAAAGAAATTTGTCCAATTTGTAATTCTTCACTAATTATCCATTGCTCAACAAGTTTTTAGCACATATATGGTCTACTCCGTTACACTCTGTAAATATCGATAGCGAAATTCGTTGTGTCTGTTCAATTGTTTCATTTGTTCGCAAAAAGTATATTGGAATGGCTCGTAGTTTAATTAATTAGTTAATTAGACGCGAAGAAGGAAAGGGAATAGGCTAATCGTAAAGGTGAAAATTATAGCCGAAACTGTTACAACGAATTTAATAATTCAATCGAAAGTTTTACGGAATTAAATTCGTGTTACTCAATCGTTTGCATTCGCTTATTATTTTTCTTCGTTCCATTTTGCTCATATTGAAGAAGTATAATTGTTCCAAAACGGAAAGACAGCTCATAGTCTCTTTATCTCGATTATATTATATATTCATAATGATGTAAATGAGATGGAATTCGAATTTGATCAGATATGATATACTGATAACATAGGCGGCAGTAGACCTGGTGAAAATAATTTCTACGCCAAACTACGAAAAATACCGAAGCGTAAAAATGCGTAGAAAAACGAGGTTTTTCGTAATAATTCATAATTTTTCGTAATTTGTCGTAGTTGTTCGTAGTTTTGGAAGTAGAAAACTACGAATTTTCATGAACAATTACGAAAATCTACAGTTTTCCCACAACGGAATATCAGTTCTACGAGTATCTACGGGAATCTACGAATATCTACAAACGGAATGAAGCTGAATGTTCTTGTCTTGAGTTGTCGTAGTTTTTCGTAGTTTTGGAAGTGGAAAACTACGAATTTTCATGAACAATTACGAAAATCTACAGTTTTCCCACAACGGAATATCAGTTCTACGAGTATCTACGGGAATCTACGAATATCTACAAACGGAATGAAGCTGAATGTTCTTGTCTTGATTTGTCGTAGTTTTTCGTAGTTTTGGCAGTGGAAAACTACGGATTTTCATGAACAATTACAAAAATCTACAGTTTCCCGACAACGGAATATCCCTGGTAAAAATAATTTTCACGTCAAACTACAAAAACTGTCAAATCGTAGAAATGTTCAGAAAATCGGAATTGTTTGCAATTTCTCGTAATTTTTCGTAGTCTTTCGTAGTTCCGGAAGTAGAAAACTACAAAATTTCATGATTAATTATGGAAATTTACATCTTTCAAGCAACAGAATATCTTTACTACAAATATCTACGAAAGTTTACGAAAATCTACGACCATGATCAACCCGAAAAAATTTTCGTAGATTTTACGGAATATGGTAGATAAGAATTGCACAAACTATGAATATCTACGAACATTTACAGAAATTTACGACTGAAATGTATGAGAATCTTTTTACGTAGATCGCAAGTATAAAACTACAAAAAATTACGATAATTTAGAATTTTCTACAACAAAAGTGAAAAGTATAATTGCCGGAAGGATTTGATTAAACTTTGGTGATTGTTTGTTGAATAGTACGAATTTCTACGCAAAATTACTATAATGTATGATTTTCTACGAAAAGCTGGCAGAATATGAAGCTTAACGTGACAAAGCTTTTCAAATATTCAGTTGAAGTTCCATGTCAGTCACTAACTTCATGTTGCCAGAAAATGTCAAGTTCTGCAAGGAGATGAATTTGGGCGAGTTGAAGACCATACATCTGGGGATCACCGAGGTTAAGCAACATCGGACGCGGTCAGTACTTGGATGGGTGGCCCCTAAAAGTGAGCTAGGTTCAAATCCTTCTGGGGGTAAATTTTTTTTTTTTTTAATTTTAAATTCAATAATTCCATCAACGTTGAGTAGATTTTTTCTAAAAATAGGTCGAATTACTATGAAATCGCTTCGTTTATTAAATTGCGGTACGGGTAGGATCCAGGTACAATCCCGAAACTGGCTTCTACAACTATCTACGAAAAAACTACGAGGAACTACGATAAACTATGAATACCTAGAAACGACAATTCATATAGACATCGAATTTCATTCTACAACTATCTACGAAAAACTACTACTCTGTACAAAATCTGGCGTAAAAATAAACTACGAAAAGTCCGAAATCCGATACTTTTTCGTAGATTCTTTTCGTAGTTTGGCGTAGAAATTATTTTCACCAGGGGACTTGATTAAATTAAAGTATATGACCTTTGATTTTGTGTTTATGATTCGTAAAACCACAAAACAAGAAGAAGGGTAAGTCCCGGATATCGGACCGAAGGTTAATGAAATTAATTAGCATTTTAGATTCCCGAATCCGTTTTCGCGTAAATTGGTTATCGTGAAAAAACTTGATTCTAGCAATGCTGAATAAAAAAAACATAAAAAAAAAAACTTGCACTGCATGTTTCTTCGAGAAAACAGGACAATTATATGAAAAAACAAAAAGAAAAAAAAGTAAAATAAAACTACTATTTCAGTACTTTGATTGCCACACTATAAAAGTTACTAGATGGCAAATTCTTTTATGAATCGGCAAAATAGTTTTTTATTTACTTTGTTCATCGTGCAATTATTCTTTGTTTCTTTTTTTTGTCTCTTTGATGACTAAGACGATCACGTCATTGGAGGAAAAAAATAAATTGATGCAAAATCAACTTAATTGGAACAAAAATAAGAAAAAAAGAAAAGTTGAATAGGCCTCTGATGCAAGATAGTAAATTTCCAATTTTTTAACAATCTTTCTATTATCAACCTGAACTTATCAATATCTGGATATTCCAGTTCATCATATCATATGATTCAGTAAATAGTATGAAAAATCCCTTAGAATTGATAACACAAATCAATCGTATTGAGAACATAATGAAGAATATTGATTTCCATTACATCCGATGATTTATGCTGTGATTTATCATGTAATTTTTATTTGATTACATATCTAATGATCGACCATGAAAATTTTTCGTCATTTTTCAGGATAGAATCATGTCGTTTTTCTTTTTTCGTTCATTAGCTAAACAAGATCCGTTGCATCAGGCGATCATTATAAATGAAATCACAGCTAGTATTAGTAATTAAAATAAGTAGACCGATGAGCAAGCGGATACCGAAGAATGGGAAGAATTTATCCTATTTCACGCTGGGGTTTCTCTTACTTTTTATAATACCTTGTATCAACTTGTGATAGGATAATTGTTTTTCCATTTATCTCTCTCTTGCTCGGGACGAGATCTCAGATATTTTCTATCCTGTTGTCCCCCTTTTATTTATTTATTATTTTTGTTCTTTTTGAGAACGTGACTTCAGTCCATTCCATAGTCGTTCTCTCGAGGAGCGAAGGTCGCCAAAATTGTCATCGCGACCTCTGGCTTAATAACCGAGACAAGGTATATGTATTTTTTTTGGTTTTTTTTTCGGTCGTTTGAACAACTCGTGTAATCGCTATCCCGGAGAAAATTCTAGACTCGTACGATTTTAGAAATGTGTAAATCTTCCCATACCGTAGTTTTATACGCAAATATAAAATTACCATATACATAGTTTGAAGCTTATTCCACTTAAACCTCCCGACAATGCGAATTACGTCATTTTTCTTCTAAATATAATTCTGCGAATAATGTCGGGAAATACAAGGACGAAAATAGGCAAATTAGCAAATTTTGCGAAGATAAAATTAGCTGAATTAGAAAAGAATAATACGTTTTGATGATATATTCAATACTTTGACATCAAACGACCTTCTCAACTAGATTATGTAAAATCATCGGCATCGCCGATATTAATTTAATGGCTGTCAAGAAGATAATTGAATGGCTGCGATTCGCGTCTCGTGCGAATTTCCGGGATTGGAAGGTCAAGGCGATACTTGAAACCCCGTATGTAAGTTAGAAACCTGATACGAATCAGATCAGTTTCATTGTCATAAATTAAAGGATTTATTATCGAAAGTCCTCGATGATTTTTGTACGGTTCGAAGGCGGGAAACAAATTATTTGAACATTTTCGATCTTATTTAATCGGCACAACACGGGATATCAATATCGGAACAGACAGACCGAATTTCGCCAAAAAATATTGAAAATCGTTTGAGTTATTTGATGTAAAAAATAATTCAGTGTTCCAAAAAAATCCACCCAAATTTGAGTGTTGATTTTAGATTGAAAAATCACAAAATTTCGAAATGAACAAGAGACTCGAATCGATTTTGAGAAATATCCTATTTTTGACTAAGTACAATTCCACAAAATATAACGAAATTTTAACTTTGATTCGATAATTTTTTTCTTACCTCCTTTCATTGATTTTGAAACAATTTGTTGTGTTTCTGAGACTAAAAAAAAGTCTAAAGTAGTCAGAGAGGACGAGAGCGATCATTTACGTGTAACACTAAATCCACAATTTACCTGGTAATGGTCGATACTTTAGAGCACAATAACTTGTTCAACTACAATTTATTCGACCATTACTTGTTGAGTAAGATCTCCGGGTCTATATTTATTCGATCCATCGATACTTTCATCTTCGACAATGAATTAGAAGAGAAAAATGTTTGATCAGAGTTAAATAAACGGTCCTATAAAAATTTTTGTCCAAAATTTGGCCAATTTTTTAATCAATCAACCAGAATATCAAAAAGTGTTACACTCTCCGTATAATCATAATAACGAGGAACGTACACACAACCTGATACTCATCAGTATCGACCTATGGACCAAACGAGTTCGAAGACCGGCACACAATCTGCACCACGGTAAAAGCGGTATCTGGGTCCTTGCCACAACCGCGAGGCCGGTCCCGTTCCGTTTGTGAGTCGTGGGTTGGACGAAGAAGTGTAAAACAAGGAGAAAAAAGAAAGAAAGAAAGAATATTCGAAAGTAAAAATCATTTAGTCGGTCAATGGGCTAAGCATTCTGTTTGTTTTCCATTGACCGGATAGCACCAAAAACGTGCTTTGGGAGAATCTGTATGAAATTCTTTCAGACCATTTGTTTTTTTCTATGAAGTAACAGCCATTTAATCGCCCTGCAAAAAAAAACCCACTTTTTAAAACTGCTGTAAAAAGTCTTCATGACGCAGTTTTCAAGTTAACTTCACGCCACCACCTGACCCATCGATCGGAGAGGCGGAAAATAGATATCTTTTTGGCACTAGACTCAATAGCATAAATGGACACTTTGAGGAATCGAAAACAGACGTTAAAAAGCGACTTTTTAATGCCTGTATCGTAAAGAAAATAGCTAACTTCCATTAGAAGTCTTTTTACGGCAGTGAGCTACCCTGAGGGCAGTCCCTAATAGTTAGTAGCTTGTAGATGGCAGCTTTATGGACTAAAAACAGACGTCAAAAAGTGACTTTATATCACTCCGTGCGTGAAGTGCGACTTTACGCACGCGAGCGTGCGTATAATCGGACTTCACCCACGTTTGTGATATAAAATTTGGTTCGATACATGTGCAAAAGTCGTTTTTCCACTCGTGAGATTGTCACCCTCGCTTTGCTCGGGCGACAAACCTCCCACTCGTGCGAAAACAGACCTTTTGCACTAGTATCGTAATATACTATTTTTGAATTTTAATGCCTGTGCTGTAAAAAAAAGTATTTTCAACGCAGCTAACTACCATTAAAAGTCAGTCCCTTATAGCTAGTGGCATGAATCGCAGCTTTATGGATTAGAAACGTACGTCAAAAAGTGTCTTTTTAATGCCTACGCCGTATAAAGCGGTTTTTTCATGCCTCTGATAAGAAAAAAGTAATAAAAATGATATAATTTCTGAAAATATTCGTTCCGTCGTCCTCCGTCAAGGCGTATCGGCACCTTGGCTGGATTAATAGAGTAAACAGTTGTTGAAATATAATTCATAATTAATTATAAATTACGACACGGTTCCACGATATTGCGGATATTAAACTTCAATTTCCGCGAATAAGTTAGCGCGATCTAGGCTCACAGACAGCATGCATCGTTTGCCGCGTGCTCTCGGAACGACGTTAAGCTACGCGGCACACTTACCTACTAGCAAGACACCTTTATCTTGTTTCGAGCCAATCACGAAGCTGCGATTCAAAGTTAGGAAGCTGATCAAAGTATTTTTCTATCTACTTTTAATTTTTTCTTTTTTTTCTACTCTTTCTATTCGTCTACGATCTTACTTCGTCTTTTTAGTTCGTCCAGCACCTATGAATCTCAACTTTCTCTGTAGCATGTACCGTTCGTTTGACATTTGCGCGAGCATCACATCACGAGTTTGGACCCACACGAGTCATCTAAGAGATTTAACTAGCGTTCGACGATTCTCTTTGAGGAAGTGATTTTGAGAAGAGTAGTTCTCTTCAATATCGAGTTAAGGCAGCGAGGCTGACGTCTTTTGTAATAACACATTTCGCTTACTCACATCCTGGAGAACGGCAAAGGTTCGAACAATAAGTTTGCAATAGGACCACGTGGATTCTAAGGTGAGAATAAATTGACGCAGACTGGAATAAGTGATTTATAATGAGCCACGTCGAGACGTAACTCGATTTTGAGGAAGTGATAATAATTGTTACGTAGAGACAGGAAACAATCGTTGTTCGCGAACAAATCGGTTAAGTGATTAGATAGCCTGGGATCTGACTCGTGTTTTACTTCCGGCGTTAGAATTGTCGTTCATACATGATTGAATTGTTAATAATGAGGTGAAAATCGTCGTTCAATCATTTATCGAATTTCTCGTGTTCCTGTTTCTCCTACGTCTATAAAAATGTTCTACTTCTTAATTAATGCGCGTTTCGTGATCTGGGTCTGCTCAACAATGCAAAATGATCGCGTATGCGCATCTATCCTTGAACATTTCATACACGCACGCATCCCGCTGATATATCGCGAGCTTCGGGGTCGAAGGGGGTCAATCCTCAAGAATTTATGCAGAGATGCAAACTTGGTTGAAACTATTCTTTTTTATTTATTTGTTTTTTTTACTTCATGCACGGCGATAAATCGCATCTGGATTTCATCAACGTTATGAAAATTCACATAAAACACAATATTTCACAATAATGACGCGTTTCTTTTGCCGTTTCGTCAATTGATTCAAGTCGAGATTAAAAATCATCGAAGTATCGTGGGGTTATTGTCCTCGATTTTCATGGCCTTTGGGGTAATTAGGTACTTGAGTATTTCTATACGAGTTAAAAGGTCGCTATTAACACCTCGTGCTTTACACGGTCTGGATATTGTACGCGGTGGTCATTAAGGATGTATTGGCCGTACAATCTCAACCAAAAGTGATTCTCGTCGACAATATTAGGTACTTCGGGACAAGATAAAAATCGGCAAAAAATCAACCACAATCAAGACGATCAAAGTATTAACTTTGAATAATAATAATGACCAAAAGTTATCAATAAATTGTTTAAACAAAACATTGTTCAACTAATTTTCTGGTAACGTTGTTTTTTTTTCATCTCAAATGGATGCCCTAATTTTTCTGAATACACGTGAATTTTATAAGAATTTTGTCCCTATTTTGAAATTTCTCTTTCCGAAAATTTCCAAATTTAGAAAAATGGAAAAAAAATCTGAATTTTGGATATGTTTTTCTGAACACGATGTAGATTACAATTCCGAAGTTTCCGGAGCGTGGAACAAATAGTTTCGCAAATACAGCCTTTACAAATTTTCAAAAACGGAAATTTCGAAATAGTGACAAAATTCTTAAAAAATGCATGTGTGTTCAGAAAAATTAGGGCATTTATTTGAGATGAAAAAAAAATAAAGTCACCAGAGAATTTGTTAAACAATGTTTTGTTTAAACAATTTATTGATAACTTTCGGGCATCATCATTATTCAAAATGAATCCTCTTATCATCTTTATCATGTTTGATTTTTTTCCGATTTTTATCTCATCATAAAGTACTCAATTTGCCGACGAGAATCATTTTCGGTTGAGATTGTACGGCCAATACATCCTTAAAGGCTGGTAGCTGGTATTATTAAGAATGTGTGCAGACAAGTGGTGAGACAATTAATCAAGATCATTATCGTCCGTCAGGTTTGTCGGAATACACCAGAGGTTACCATATTGTGTGCGATCAATTACCCTGTCACTCATGTGAGAGGCCAAATATTTTGACGTATTCCTACACTAGTTCGTTATTATTATTATTATTATCGGTATGTATGTACTACCTTTTCGGTTTTCAAATCCGGTTGGAAGAAAAAAAGTATATGATGATGATGAAATATTGTACAGTTTTTACTTTTTCACTTTCTGATCAATTACAAAATTTCAAATTCAAAAAAAAAAATTACATGTAATTGCTAATACCTGCAATAAAAAATTGTTCGATTCTTATTGAGATACGAAAAACATGATCGAAACTAATAGAAAAACAAATTCGAATTTTATCGGTTGAAAATTGTGTTCTATACGTTTTGATCATTTTTATTTCTATTCGAATCGGAAACAAACCTTTTTCTTCGGTATAGGGATGCAATTTTTTCTGAAACTTGACGCAACGCTGTTATTTTTATCCTAGATCAATTTGAGTTTAAATTTTTTGAGACATTTTTTCATCAACGAAATAATTACGGTTATCATTTGAATCGATGGGAATTAACTGAATCAATGAGAAATAATTGAAGCTCAGACAAAATTATCTTGAATTATTTAGAACTAAACAGGAATCATTAAAAATTGATAAATATTTCCACAAACAAACTTGAAATTGAACTGAATCGAATTTATTAATTTAAATGAACTGGAAAAAAAAAATTAAAAAATGAATTGAAGTTTTTGAATATTAGGGAAATTAATATGAATCAACTAAATTACCTTAAAATCATCAAATGATTGGTTAACAATATAAAAAATTGACTTGAATTACTTGAACCAAAAAAAATGATTCTCTCCCAAAAATCTCGAGTCAGTTTTCCCTCTCTATCAATGATCAATAATTAAATTAACTAATCAAGATCTTCAATGACTCTTTTTTTTCGCATACATCAAAATTTTACAAGTTGATCCCTTTAGATGATTGATTATTAGAAATAATGATGATCGATGAATTCAGGGATTGAATTAATTGTTTGGAGTTTCACCGATTTAATGACTGTAGAATCGATTGAAGATCAGTGGACTGGAAATCCTTGATACTAAACGATTTTTTCCTTATTTTCAGTCAAGCTGGCGTCCGCAGCAGCAGAATTGGTGGCAGAGCGAGAGCCAGAGCCACGAAATGAAATCATTGACTCAAATAGGACGTCGGCCTTCTCCGGGGGCCTGGGCGCCGAAGATTTGGTCAGGATGGCGTTGGACCAGTACACAGAGATCCTCACGACGGTATCAGATCCGAGGGTCAGCGATTGGCCATTGATGGACTCACCGATACCGACAGTTGCGATAGTCGTGCTATACCTATACGGGGTCACGTTATTCGGTCCAAGGGTTATGGCGAACAAAAAACCGTTCCAACTCCGAGGCACCCTCATAGCGTACAATGCCTTTCAAGTCATTTTCTCATTGGGCATGATGTACGAGGTGAGGATGAAAATTATTACGATACCTATCTACAGGGTGGCCCAAAATTAGATGCGGAAAATAAAAGGGGTGATAAAGGGGGTCGAGCTGAGTAATTTGACCTTAAGAACATGTGGTCCGCGAAGTCGCGTTCGCGAGATACGGCCGGTTAAAAATTCGTGCTAGCGTTGGTATTTAACAGCCAGATTGGCAGGGGAAATCGGTCGGTATTCTGGTTTTAGGTGCGCATGACCTTTTCATGAACAAATTTTAACGAATAAAGTGTTTGAGTTTATGATTATTCAACTGGAAATGATCGTTAACCGTACCAGTGATTGAGTGCGCCGAAATACCAGACTGCCGAACGATCTCTGCTACCAATTTGACTGCTAAATACCAATGCTGGCGCGACTTTTTAACCGGCCGTATCTCGCGAACGCGACTCCGCAGACCACATGTTATTGGGGTCAATTTACTCAGCTCGACCCCCTTTATCACCCCTTTTATTTTCCGCATCTAATTTTGGGCCACCCTATATATTGGATGGACGATCCGCAATCTTGGATCAAAAGTGCTCGGATTCAGTTTTTTCATCATATCTCGACAACCATTGATCCTATCGTCACGAAGGTTGGTATAAAAAATGAAGCTTGCTAAATTCTCTACAACAAAGGTTCGATGCATTTTTATCGTATCTTCGATAGTTTTTCTCTAATACACCAGTGAATACGTTCATAATTCTCACAAGGTTCTGTATCGAGAAAGTGATCATCACTTTCAGCCTTGTATTACACAGAAACTATTGAACATATGAAGAATATGTATCCCATCTTTGTTGTAGAGAATTTTATAATCTTCATTTTTTATAATAACCTTTGTGACGATAGGATCAATTGTTGTCAAGATATGATGAAAAAACTGAATTCGAGCACCTTTCATTCTAGATGGCGGATCGATTAGTCCCTTCAATAATAGGCTAAGGTGACAGTCTCCACCAATTCAGAGATTTTTACCGTTTACTTTTTCTATTTTTGCTAATTTGGCAGGACTTTATCATTTATACGATCCATGATGATACAGAATCTCAGGAATTTAGGTGATGAAAACAGGACTCTGCCTTCAACCAGAAGTTGATCCGGTTTTTACACGTTCTAGATATAACGATCGAGCGTATAACTTTCTTAAGGAGATACGCACACTATAATATTCTGAAAGATAGTTTTGGATCGGAATTTTTGCAGCAATGTGGTTCTTCAATTTAAAAAAATTTTCTTCATTACAAACTGGGGTCTTTAAAAAATGAAAGACATCATATCGATGACACTTTCTTCACATCGATGCTAGGAAAATCTTTCAAAAGTAATAGGATGTTGAATATAACTTATAAAAAGCAGAATATTTATTACTAATCAGTATTCTTTTGTTTTCTCGTGCGGTTTGCTCTGACTTTTGGAAAACCTGAGAAAAGTTCAGCTCTTTTGATAAATTATCGACTTTTGCTGAATATTTTTATAAGACAAATGGTAAAACGGCCTCGAATAAATCGAGGGTGGAAAAATAGATTTTTGTATGATCAGAAAAAATTCGATCAGATCCTACAAAATATCGAGATTAATCAAATTTTTTCCAAAAATGAGAACCATGTGATTTTATATCGTTTCGATAAAAATTTGATATCGTATGATTCGCTGGAGTCAAAATCGAGATAGAATTTCATCTGGTCATAACAAAAAATCACTATTTCCTATATTCCAACTACAATAATTCAGAAAAAAAAGTCCAACAATAATAATTTATTTGTATAAAACGTTACGAGATGAAATGTCAATACATGCATTCACCGCGTTTACGCCTCGTCTTTGAAGAAAGAAAGTAGCACGAACAGATGCAACCTTGACCGACTGAGTACTTGCGTGGACGTATACGAAAAACACGACAATTTCACCGGTAAAGAGTTCTGTGAATGATGTTTCTCTTCGAGTTTGACAAGTGTGATTGAAATAGGTACATAGATGGAATATTGTGAATCAAGTTTGTCCTATGACTCGCACCCGAATCTGTTAGCAAATGGTTGCTTGTGAAATTATTTTTTCTAATTTAAATACCAGTTGTACTTGACTTCTTTCTCTATGTTGTAATTCCTGAGGCTCAACGTGCTAACTCAGGAGACACCGGGTAAACGCACTCGAGAGATCATTTCGGAATCATTCGTACAGACTGGAAAAAGGCGAGAGCTGTTATCATCAGTTATCGTTGGGATCTTCAAATCTGTCATTTTTCAAACATAATCAATTTATCGCTATTATCGGATAATGGTAAATGATAAAATGATGAATAATAAAATAAAAATTGCAACAATTAAATTGAAACGTGTCCGAGTGAAGGGTTGGTAATGAGGTTTCGGATCGTAATCTCAATTATGTTAATTACGCTTCGATGCAATAATGAAGTTTATACACTGTATCGTTTATTTATCTTTCAAAAGTTTGAGCAACAATAATTCCCTTGTTGGAATTTCCTGTATCGACTTTCTATATTCAAGGATAAATTCACATGTGTATGTCTGCTCGCTCGAAGACCCGACGGTCTCGGGGGGCAGGGGCAGGAGCAGCTCCTGCAGGTAGATAATAAAAGTGAAAATAATCATAATAATGATAACGATAAATATATATTTAACAACTTTGAACAGATCTTGCGAAATTTTGTTCATCCGAGTTGTAAACCAGAAATTTCTAAGGATAATAATCATCGAGATTGTGGGGTAACGAGGTTAATCTTCGCGTGTAATAATACCAACCACGCAACGATATTCCGTCTTCTTTTATACACTTATTATCCACAAACATTTTAATCATTTTCTTTTTTTTTCTATCTTTCATTTCTATGAGGATTTGTACGGATTACGTTTCTCTATAAGTCGTGAGCACTGCAGATGGCACAGAATTATCTGAATTCCCTCGACTGTTTTACTGTTGCAAATTTGTTTAATCAATGATTAGGAAGAAGGCAAAAAAAAATTATTCTTACTGTTCTTCGAATTGATGACCGAAAATTATGATAATGATACACGAAACCGGTTAGTTCAGGGACTACAAACCGATCCTGAAATGAAAGACTGGTTAATGATAATGACATCATGATTCGATAATAGATTCGAAGTTAGTGTCGTTATCTATTAAATCTGTCGAATTATTTGAGACTGGTTATTGTTATTATGTTGATTGTCAGCGTTGAAATAATAAGTGATTTTTCATTCCAAATGCTGTAAGCAATATTGTCAAATTTGATTCGAATTCGTCTGAAATCGAAAGCAGCAAATTCACTCATAGAGAAATTAAAAAAGGCTTAGAATCGCTCGGAAATCGTTTCAATTCGTTCAGAAACCGGTTGAAACTTTTTGGAAGCATTAAAAAGATTTTCGAAATAGCATAAACTGCATGAATCAAGTTGTTTGAAATTACTTTAAGGTCGGTTGAAGTAAAAAATATCATAAAGTTCGAAGATCGTTCGAAATCGCATTGAAATCAACTGAAATTATTGTCGATTCGTTCCTCATCTGGATGAAATTGCTTTGTACCGTTTGGGTAGAAATAAGTGTGAAACCGGTTCAAAATCGTTTGGGACAAGTTTGAGTGAAGACTTTGGGTGATTGAATCGTTGGAAACACGTGCCAGACGATTAGTGAATGGATATTACCTCGTCAAATATTTGCAATCCTCTTTCTGAAAAGCAAAACGTATATTAGCACGCAAGGATTGTGAATCGATTGACCATATATTGACTGACTATTTTTGTAATCCTATTACAGCATCTGATGTCCGGTTGGCTTTTGGACTACAGTTACAAGTGTCAGCCGGTCGATTACTCGCACAATCCGTCTGCTTTGAGGATGGCTAATTTGTGCTGGTGGTACTTCATCAGCAAATTTACAGAATTCGCTGACACGGTAATAACACTATAATAATACACGCGATATAAAACAAGAAGCAGTCAGGATCCTCTTACTATGAGCCTTGAAATTCCTACCAGCCCCTTCCCCAAAGTTCAGACTACATCCGCAACTCCATTGGATCGAATGATATCTTACCCATCCCGGATGCCGAAAAATCCCCGGCGACCAGCTGTAAAGTATTCAAAGAGAGACAGAGAGAGATTTTTTGAGGCAATAACACCGTGTTATGTCATTCAGCCCAGTCGCATATTTTGCATAAATTTGCTAATTCATTGACAACGAGACCCTGAAGGTGTAACTGTTCACGTTCATTCACTGTCTAAAATTTCTTGACAATTTTCAGATATTTTTCGTTCTTCGCAAAAAGGACAGTCAAGTATCGTTCCTCCACCTCTATCACCACTCCCTGACACCCCTGGAGACATGGATATGCGTTAAATTCATAGCCGGAGGACATGGGACGCTGGGAAATCTGATAAACAACGCTGTTCACGTGGTCATGTACGCCTATTACATGCTTTCCGCGATGGGACCCGAATACCAAAAGTATTTGTGGTGGAAGAAACATCTGACCACAGTTCAGCTAGTGAGTATAACATTTTGTTGAAAATAAATCTAGATTTATTTGAGCACCATCAGATGAGCAGCTCAAGAAGTGTAATTTCATAAGTCAATTGAATTATTGGGAATTACCTAAATTTATGGGAATTAGCTGAATTAATGGAAAATTAACAGAATTAATTAGAATTACCTGAATCAATTATAATTAACTGAATTAACAGAGAATCACCTGAATTCATAGAGAATTAACTGGATCACCTGAATAAGGAGGTTGAATTAGGTTGATTTAATTTGAATCGAATTGAATTGAATTAAGTTGAATTGCATTGAGTTGAATTGAATTGAATTCAGTTGAATTGAATTGAGTCGAATCGACTTAAGTTGAATTGAATTGAGTTGAATTGAATTTAATTGAGTTGAATTGAACTGAGTTGAGTTGAGTTGAATTGAGTTGAATTGAATTGAGTTGAATTGAGTTGAGTTGAGTTGAGTTGAATTGAGTTGAATTGAATTGAGTTGAATCGACTTAAGTTGAATTGAATTGAGTTGAATTGAATTGAATTGAGTTGAATTGAATTTAATTGAGTTGAATTGAACTGAGTTGAGTTGAATTGAGTTGAATTGAATTAAGTTGAATCGACTTAAGTTGAATTGAATTGAGTTGAATTGAATTGAATTGAGTTGAATTGAGTTGAGTTGAACTGAGTTGAATTGAATTGAGTTGAATTGAGTTGAGTTGAGTTGAATTGAGTTGAATCGACTTAAGTTGAATTGAATTGAGTTGAATTGAATTGAATTGAGTTGAATTGAATTTAATTGAGTTGAATTGAGTTGAGTTGAACTGAGTTGAACTGAATTGAGTTGAATTGAGTTGAGTTGAATTGAATTGAGTTGAATCGACTTAAGTTGAATTGAATTGAGTTGAATTGAATTTAATTGAGTTGAATTGAGTTGAGTTGAACTGAGTTGAATTGAATTGAGTTGAATTGAGTTGAGTTGAATTGAATTGAGTTGAATCGACTTAAGTTGAATTGAATTGAGTTGAATTGAGGTGAAATAAGTTGAATTGAACTGAGTTGAATCGAATTGAGTTGAATTGATTTGATTTGAATTGAGTTGAATTGAATTGATTTGAGCTGACTTAATCTAAATTAAAAGAATAATTACGTTGAATTAAACCAACTATTCTGAATTATTTCAACCCCGGGAATTCACATGTCACTCAAATCTTGTGTTATTTCCCCCTCGGGTAGAATCGGGTAATATAGAAAGAAGATCGTGTTCGAAAAATTAATGATCAATGTTACAGCTGACAATATAGCAACGTGGTTGAGGTAGAGTCGATCCGATCGTCGCCCAACCGTGCAACGAATTAAGAATGCCTTCTGTAATATCGTTTGGAATTGCTATAATCAAAGAGAGTGAAATGTTTGTTTAAGGAATGAGAATAATCGAGGCTAGATAGTGACAGTCGGTTATGGAAAAGTAGTGGGGATAATCGAGGATTCGACTCGTTGCAAAATACATTTCTGACAAGCCCGTTGATTTGAATATAGTGAAAGAAGAAGAAAATTGAGTACCTAACTATAAATTTGGAAAAAGTAACGATTCAATCCTGGTCGTCGATCGAGAAGCCAGATTCATCTTCCTCCAATTATTACCTACAAAATCATTTTCATGAAGAGACTGAAAATAATGGCTACGATATAAAAAAAAAGTCAGGTGAAATAATGTCGTAACGATTCGTCATGATGTTAGTGTGTGCAAAATATCTTGCCGGAGAGAGAGAGAGAGGAAAAAAGAACCGGTTTCATTCACTGTTTAGATTCGGATCAACATGATCGAAACTTAAGGTCGCCGCCATTAATTATAAGATAGCTGAAAAATTTGATTGATCGTCAACGAATAACAGCAAGACTTTCAACAGAAAGTTTGGAGATCGGTATACAACAGTTGTTGTTGCCAAATTTTCAGATTTGAATTTTACAGTGCTAACGTACTTTCTTGAGTTTTTACTACAACAATCGCTTCGAATCCTATTCAGTAACACCAAATTCCACGAAACAGAGACATAACAGAAAAAAAATGTTGCAGTTCAGATGTTGCATAATATCGATCACACAGAAGAGGCCGATATGAATAAGTGTGACGTCATCGTTGCGTTTCTTTCGAATGACCAAAGTGGCTTATATTTTCTTCAAGTCGGTAATTTTTCTAACTCGATACTTTTAGCGTGAAATATGGCAAAATTCATTCCCCGCCTCGTCTAGGTCTCGGACCGGTGCTCCCGGGAGTTAAATTTCTCGATACAGTTGGAGCCCGAAGAGAATGGAGGGAAAGTGAAAAATGTCTGGTCTAGCGTTCTTTGCTAGGACATTGAGCAATTTCACAGCACCTTCGGGCTCTAATCTTCGAGTGTAAACCTGAACTCACTTCGCGAGTCGATATAAAGGCCGAACGAACCGGCTTAGGCTAACCGAGATCTTGTAATAATTCGTCATTCCGTTATGCAGTTTGCCTTTGCCTTTACCGCGCACATAACTTCGCAACCGCGAAGCCTATTGCTAAACTTTTTACATGACCCTATCGGATCTTCTGTAGGTTGATCGGGCTGCTGTTGCCAATAGCTGCGATCGCGAGATCTTCGACGATTTCATGATCGCATATGCGACATCCAGTGAGAATGGTTGCTTCTTTTTACCTGTTAGAAGACTTTTTCTTCTCGTTTGATCAAAAGTTTTTATATTGAATTGACTAATTTGATGATTACAAACTTGTTTCGGCCGGACTAGAACCCGGGTCTCCCGCTTCCTGACCGGAAGCACAGTAAATTATTCTCGTCAAATACTGTATCGGTTGAAAAGACTGATTTTAGTCACAGCGCTTCGTTTTATTATGTCAAATTCTCGTCGGCAAATTGAGCACTTCATGATAAGATAAAAATCGGAAAAAAATCAACCACGATAAAGATGATAAGAGTATTCATTTTGAATAGTAATAATGCCCGAAAGTTATCAATAAATTGTTTAAACAAAACATTGTTTAACAAATTCTCTGGTAACGTTATTTTTTGTCATCTCAAATAAATGCCCCAATTTTTCTGAACACACATGAATTTCTTAAGAATTTTTTCACTATTTTGAATTTTCCGTTTTCGAAAATTTGTAAAGGCTGTTTTTACGAAACTATTTTCTCCACGTTCCGGAAACTTCGGAATTGTAATCTACACGGTTTTCACAAAAATATACCCGAAATTCAGATTTTTTTTCCATTTTTCAAAATTCGAAAATTTTCGAAAACGGAAATTTCAAAATAGTGACACAATTCTTAAAAAATTCATGTGTATTCAGAAAAATTAGGTCATTCATTTGAGACGAAAAAAAATAACGTTACCGGAAAATTTGTTAAAAAATGTTTTGTTTAAACAATTTATTGATAACTTTTGGGCATTATTATTATTCAAAGATAATACTTTGATCGTCTTAATCGTGTTTGATTTTTTTCCGATTTTTATCTTATCCCGAAGTACCTAATATTATCGACGAGAATGACTTTCGGTTGAGATTATACGGCCAATATATCCTTAATATGAGTATTGAAATTACACACTATAACATTTTTTTCGTGGTGATAAAAATTGCCAGCGGATTGAATACTGCGCACAATTAATCGATTTCGATTTCAGCAATTAGCTAATTTTTTATCCCGCTTGGTGAATGGCAAATTTTTAGTTTCTGCAATCTTGCAAGACGAATAAAAAATCGAGCTTTGGAATTATCGTATGGCATATACAATACGGTTTCGTTTTATTTCATTTATTTTGATTATACTTTTTTATTTGCCCGCAAGAGATATACACACTTTCGCAAAAATTGAGGTTGCATAGTTGACTGAACTTTACTGACGTTAATCGATATTGCAGAAATTCGTAGATGGGCATTGACTCAAAAGTGGTTGAATTTATTTTTGGACAGAGATTACGATGGCTTTTCCGAATCGTCACTGTCGTAATCCATCTGTAAAACAAATATGATTGTGATCGACGTAAACGATTACGTATTAATTGACTCACTTCGGGCGTGACCGTTTCTGCGGCCACCTTTCCTAAGACATTTCGAAATCTTAATTGGAGAATGAAATAATAATGCGAGCCTAGTATAATATTCGCGATGATTACGAAATTATGAAATTTTTTTCATTTTTCTTCTCCTTTTTTTTTTTGTTCACAGGTTCAGTTCTTCTTGGTCTTCGTGCACAGCGCACAGGCGCTGATTTTCGACTGTGGTTACCCAAAGTTAATCGCTGGACTGTTACTGTTACATTCGACGATATTTTTCGCACTATTTTCCGACTTTTATAACCAGGCTTATCGTAGAGCTCAGGCAAAATTGTTGGAAAAAAGTGCTCAACAAAAGGCTGTTAAATCCGATTAGTTTAAAAAAATATTATAATAATAATAATAAGAAGAAAAAAAGAAAAACGCAATTGACTAAAGTCTGTTATAATTTTTATTTTTCTTCTATATTCTGATATCCACCAGCGTATATTGATCAAATAACGTGACCAATTTAATAGGAATTTATTTTTATTATAAATTAACCGTAATCATAAATATAATTATAAGTATATCAGTGAGACTGTCGTTAAAATCTAATGATTTTATACCAACAGGCTTTATTTTTGTAAATAAAAAACAAAATGTAATATTAATACGTAGCAGCTAAAAACTACAACCTGAAAAAAAAATCGAAGAATATTTGTCGAAAGTTGAATACATGGAAGAGAGAAACAAAAAAATGGCCAAAAGATGTGAGACCCCACGAGCTCAATTTTTATACGTCGTTAATTAACAAATATATAATTTAACAATAAATAATAAAGTATATATTTTTAATTTCACTCAAATATCTGACTGCAACTGCAGCAGTTGATTCAAGAATTGTAAACAAAAAAAGTTTACATTGCACAAAATAAGTAACTATTGAGAAATAAGTTGCCTGGTGAGAGATTCGACGAACCAATTACACCAAGATGAAAAAAAAAACGATCACCATTATACAATCATGAATAAAACGAAAGAAAAATGAGTGTAAATATTCACATACGATAGTCACACACCTATGGCTCTGGTGAAATTGCTCAAGTATACCTACATTATGCCTATGCAATATTTCGTAAACATATACATTTACCTGATTAGAACGGGTAACCTAGATTCTCGGCAAGTTGGGAGACGGCAAAACATGATATGTCAAAAAAAAAAAAAAAGAAATATTGGCAAAAAAATAATTTCAAACAGTATCACGCTCGAGTCACTCTATAGACACGGTCGCTGCACCAGTATGATATAACAATCGAATTTAAATATAGACAACAATGAGTACCTTAAGTAAGATTTTCAATATAATCACGTATAATTATATTTGTAAAATAAAAACAAAAAGTACTTTATTTATTAATTTTGCGTCACGACGAATCGATCCTGAATTTATGTAACGATGATCCTCACCTCGCTCACGATTTTCACTGATCATATTTCCTTGCCGAGGATCGAAGACGTCAGGATAAAAATGTGTCCTTCATGTCGGAGCACTTCGTTAAAATCGCACGATAATTTCACCACTGAAAATCAAATGAAAAAAAAAACAAAAAAAAAATTATACAAGGGTGGAAAAACTAGAATATCAGCAACGTTGACTCCGCGCCGTTCACGAGCGTTGTGTCTGATAAGCAAACCCTCGTTGCCTTATCGATTTTCACCGAGACGATGCAAGCACTTGTATTCTAACACAGTGATGCTCAAATCTCTGTTATTATCCGCAATGCGATACGGTTTAACGGTACGTTTCAACATTGGTTTTTTTTTTCACTGCCAAAATATAAAAATATATCTTCATCGCTCCTGCACCCCCCACTAGGATATTAGTATATTAATTATTGTATGTATAAATGTAAACTATGTCCTGTAAATATATTTTTTTCAATAAAATAAAATTAAATACCCAAAACGCAGGCGGGCTCCACATTATTTAAATAGTAATTAGTAATTATCGTGTAGGTACAGCAGGAATCTGGGGAAAATAAAATGTAATTATATACTTATAAGCGAGAAACGATCATCTTTTCAATCTATAATTCAATGAATAATTCAATAGTAATCCTTTATTCGAGTCTAGTGCAACTGCTGGTTTCTGACACTCAATAATTTCTATACACCAGTTTCTGACCCCACTGCGACCCTAGTTTCTGACCCTCGGTTCGCTACAGCTAGTTTAGTCTTTGGAGTCGGTTCATTCAAATAATTATCAGATGAGGTATCATAGTTGTTATAAATGTAACAAATATTCACGTTGACCAAGTCGATGTTTCTGTTTCAACGAAGTGAACGTCTTTACAAAAAAAAAGAAAATAGTACATTGTGTATCAAGGGCGCAAAACACTATTTTTCGAGTGTGAAATTTGCAGTACGAGCCGAAGGCGAGTGTACTGCAATCACACTCGCCAAAATAGCCTTGCGCTCGTGTTGCACACGATTTTTTTCTCAACGCCTGGTCGCAAAAATGCCTCTTTTCAGACCGAGTGAGCGGGCGCAAAACGGAACTTTGCGCCCGAGGGCAGGAAAAGATCTGTTTTGCGCCGGCTCAAGAGGTATGAAAAGTGGCATTTTGCGACCGGGTGTGAGAAAAAAACTATTGAGGTCATGTCTCTCGTGAATCTAGGGGTCAGAAACTATCGCAGCACTGGAATAAACGGAAGACCGAAAGGACCTGGTATTTGACCCGTTCTTGCTGCGTGACAAACTTCGCTGCACTCACTTTCAGTCATCAATAACGCGTTTTTATATTAGATTTTCGACTCCAGCCGGTCTTGATATTGTAGAATAAAGTGAACAAAAAAAAGGCCAAGGGGTCAAAAACCTTATTTGTTGCAATGATGTTTTCTAGCAAATTAAATACCGGGTCCAGAACGAGACACTACGTTGAAGGCTGTTACTATAATAAAAATATAATATGCAGAGCTGTAAGAGATACTTTCTACAATCTAGGACAGCGTCTATCTATGAAGACATGCGCAACCGTATACATCACGTTTTACGTTACTCGTTCATATATTATATTATATGCAGTGATTATTACCAGTTCATTGGACATCGAGAGTTACGGTGTTGGCAGTAAAATTGTTTCACTTTTCTACTCAAAAGTGAATATTCTTGTTATTATTCATTCTCACCATTGATGATCTGTTAACGCGATGTTTCTTTAAAATTATTGAATCACGTATTTTTTAAACATAGTATTTCAAGTTTTTGTTTATTCTGTTTGTTTATAAATTTTTTGATCAAAATATTATCGACGAAGCCTGATCATAACAAGACAAAAATCATGTACATACTCGCGAATTTAAATATCGCGGTATACGCAAAAAGATTATCGTGACTACCTGGTCGATATTATTACCGACTCGCAGATATTTCGATTGTCGAATTTACTTATTTTCATTCCTCTAGTTCAAAAATGGCATCGATACATTTATGGGTGAATAAAAGTCGTGGTTTAAGTGTATTCTAAAAAAAAAACAAGTTTTGATCGTGTAAAAAAAATGTAAGAAAAATTTGGTCCACATTCTCGCGAGCGGGAGACTGTAAAATGTGCATATAATCGCCATTTACGCACGTTTGTGATGAAAAATTTTGTTCGATACACGTGAAAAATTTGTTTTTACACTCGTGAGATTGTCACCCTCGCTTCGCTCGGGCGACAGACCTCTCACTCGTGTCAAAAAAAATTTTTTGCTCTAGTATCGAAATATACTATTTTGTGAATTTTTGTCTGATTTAAAAAAATGGTCCTTTTTTCGTTTGAAAAAAATCACACCTCAGAAAGGGTTAGTCAAAAAAATCAGTAAAATGTTTCATCACGAAGCAAATAAAGAATGGAATCTCATAAAAATTGGTACTCGAAGGTTTTTCGAACCGCAGATCAAGAATCTTATAACATCTCATAGCGTCAAGATCGAGTTCATTTATTCTCATTTATTTACATTACGGGATCGATGACAACGAAGAAATGGGACATCGTTTATATTCGCTACAGCGCTTACACAAGTATACAATTCGATATAGTGATCTACTAATTCGCGTTCTAGGAGGATCCTTCGGCCTGCTGCTTCCTCTTCTGTCTCTCGAGCAGCCTGCGCTCACGCTCGTACTCCTTCATCCTCAGGAGGTAGCTAAAAAATTAATAAACTCCACGTACTAGAAGAAGACAAACGCAAACCTCGTATCAAAGCAACACGGCCATTAAGAGCATGCTATAGTCAATCTTTACCAACCAAGTAGCCGCGTAGCCGCGAAGTTCTTGTTCTATGCCCTCGGAGGGGTGACTGGGAGTGTAAATTTCAAATGGCGACCAAATTGTGTTTTTGCTTGTTTTCGAAGAATGGTTTTTTTTCGAACAAAAAACGGTTTTTCTCGAATAACTCGGCCATTTTTGATTTCAACGAAAAACCGTGAGGACAAAAGTTTGGTCCTAACAATTTTTCTTGTAGGATTGATATTTTTTTTATTTACACTTAAAAAAAAACGTTCAAAATTAAAGAAAAAAAATTATCTCGTTTATTTTCAACTTTTCAGCTATAATGAATATAACCAAACTTGTAGAGAATCGGATTTCCAACAATTTTGGTTTCTGTCATTTTTTTACCAAAAATCGATATTTTTTTCATTAAACCTGAAAAACGCGCCGATTTCAAAATCTTTGTATTATCTCGTATATACCGCCTTTTACGGCATAATCGAAGATAGCCAAGCTTGTAGAGAATCCAATTTTGAACAAGTTTTGTGGTAACCTTTTTTTGGCTCAATTCCAAAAATATCGATTTTTGGAAAAAAATTACAGAAACCAAAATCGTTGGAAATCTGATTCTCTACAAGTTTGTTTACATTCATTATAGCTGAAGAGTTGAAAATAAACGAGATAATGCAATTTTTGGAATTTTGAACGTTATTTTAGTGTAAATAAAGAAATATCAACCCTACAAGAAAAATTTTAAGGACCAAACTTGTAGCGGACCAAATTTCCTACAACTTTTGTCCTCAAGGTTTTTCGTAAAAATAAAAAATGGCCGAGTTATTTGAGAAAAACACTTTTCGGAACAAGCAAAAGCACAATTTGATCGCCATTTGAAACTTACACTCCCAATCCCGAGGGCGTAGAACAAGAAAATCACGCCATGAAATTTTTCGATGGACTATGCAGAATTCCGCTATCATCTTCTTTTTTGCTCCTGTTACGCGTAGGCTCCGATATCAGTGGAAATAAGTGACGCGGCTACTTGGTCGGTAAAGATTGACTATAGCATGCTCTTAAGAGCATGCTACAGTCATTTTTTTACTCTTCTTTACCGACCTTACCCGGTTTTCACTTATTTTCACTGATAACAAAGCCTACGCGTCACGAGCGCGGAAAAGGAACCAAGAGTGCAATTCTAGATGAAATTCCGAAGATATACATCGGAAAACTTCTTTGTTTCATGCAACAAT
This sequence comes from Euura lappo, assembly GCA_018257835.1. NCBI lineage: Eukaryota > Metazoa > Arthropoda > Insecta > Hymenoptera > Tenthredinidae > Euura > Euura lappo. The sequence continues at coordinate 235,681 of JAEUYN010000401.1, read as the reverse complement.
GAAGACGTATTCTTTTAAACTGCACAAAATGGTAATTGTCGATGTCAAGCGGTGGTCGCGGTCATGATTGTGAGTTTCGCCCGCTTGACATCGACAATTATCATTTTGTGCAGTTTAAAAGAATACGTCTTCATTGTTGCATGAAACAAAGAAGTTTTCCGATGTATATCTTCGGAATTCCATCTAGAATTGCACTCTTGGTTCCTTTTCCGCGCTCGTGACGCGTAGGCTTTGCTATCAGTGAAAACAAGTGAAAACTGGGTAAGGTCGGTAAAGAAGAGTAAAAAAATGACTGTAGCATGCTCTTAAGGGGATTTTTACCGACACTGATCGTCAGCCCACGGAACTAAATCCCCAAAAATCGATTCTTAGCGGAATTATACATGCGATTTCGCACAAATAAATGCAAAATTGAAGAAATGGTAATAATCGTGATAGTAATTTCCTCGAGTTGATGCAATTTCTTCAATTTTGCGTGAAACTGAAATATTTTTGCATGTAGAATTCCGCTAAGAATCTATTTTTCGCAATTTAGTTCCGTGGGCTGACGATTAGTGTCGGTAAGTGAATTATTGCGAATAAATGTTTGTCCCTACTCGTCGTATTCGCAGTTTAGATAATCGTGCTTCGACGCGGCGCATTTGTAAACGAATGGCCAAACGTCTTTTCGGCATACTTGATAGTCTATCAATTTGTGAGCGCAATAATCTCTGAACTCTTTCGGCAGACCGACGGATATCATTTCCTCCTCGGTCGCGACCATTACTGAAAAAAAAAACACATCATTCACTAGTTCGTAGAAAATTCGATTTTTAGGTTAAATGGTTCTCAACTTAGGAATCCTCAAGTTGGAGAAATTATGTCATAGGGAACAACTCGACGGACATAAACAAGTCCGAGCGGGTGTCGAGTCTCAATCGTCGCGTAACGGAAACTAAGGTTTTAATTCCTTTCAATTTTTCCGTTACCGTTACGATTAGAGAAACAGAAGAGAATCTCGGGGACTTTTCTCCGATCGAAATTGAGATTTAGAGGTTATAACGTCGCTTTACTTGCCTCTTGGTTTTCTACCGTTTGGAAATCCGATCTGAGGGTCAAACGTCGGCTCCATGTCAGCCGGAGGCGTCGTATCCGGGTGAGAAATGTAGTAGGCGTAACTGTTCCCCATTTTTTATTTTTCTTTACCACAATAAATAAATTTCAACGAATATCCGATTGTAATTGTCGAAAATCTAGCAGAAGAGGAATCTAATCTCTTCTCTTTTTTTTCGTTCGCACTCTGGGAACTACGGTGCTGACATCTGACAGCGCTCCTTACGTAACCAAAAACGCAACCGTGACTCGCAGACGTGTGTTGCAGGTAATCGAGCGTCAGGCGCGAACGAAAAATACACTTTTGAGCGGGAAAATACACCTTAAAATTTCAAAAATGTCACAAAACTGTTCAGTAAAGAGGCTTTTTCGATATGAACAGAGAACTTTTTCATAACTTCATTTTTACTCGAGTTATCATGAAAAGTAACGTATGAAAACAGAAAAACTCTATTTTACTGGTACAATTTTGATCGGATTAAAAATTTCTCTGTTCATTTTTAGAAGGCCTCTTTACTGAATAGTTTGAGACCAGAAAAACCTAAATCGATCCACCGATAGACTTTATTTCGTGCATCGTAGACAAAAAAAAAATGGAAAACATTCTAAAATATGAAAAATTACTTTTGGCAGTTATTACTTTTTTTTTACATTTCTAGGTGTATGTACCTCTCAAGTGTCTCATATTTCTGAATAGTGTATAAAAAACCGTTTAATTTGATCTGGGTTCATTTTTCGATCAAATAATGCGAGTGGTCATCAGTCCAAAACCGGAAAAATGTATAAATAAACAACTTTCATTCTTTCATCCTTTCGAGCCCCGAATCATCAAGTTCAACCTTCAAAATGAATATACTTTGTCAAAGACACCGTACCAAAAAATTTTTTTTATGGAAATACTGTAACTCAAGAGAATCGTTCCGAATTTTTGCAGAAAAATATTGAAAATTGAAAAAGTTATGAACTATTAAGTAGAAAACCGTGTTTTTCCAAAAAATTTTTTTTTTCAGGATTTTTTTTTTTTTTTTGTACTTAAAAACCAAAAATTTACAGTTTTAACGATGAGAGCGTATTTTTCAATGTTCAAATTATGTTTATGAATTTTTATACGAAAATATAACGCGTCGTCTTGCTGTGATTATTACGGGTCGAATAAAACTAGACTTCAAATTGAATGAATTAATTCTCAGAGAAATTGAATTACTTTTGTATTTTTTTTTTTTTGTTTACAATCTAATTCATTAATGCTTCAGTTTTCTTTCAATATAAAAATAACTTAATTTTGTGACGTAAAAAAGGACGTTGAAAAAGTTCCCAATTTCCCTAAAAATTATTGTGATTCAAGTCATGAATTATTATTTTTTTTCACTAAATATGGAAGACTGAATTTTGATTATCTTTTCTCTGCGTGATTTACTGTATTAAAAAATCAATAATCGATATGAAAATTATAAAAATAGGAATTGTTAATTAATTTTGGCAATTAAATCGTTTTTTATAATTTTTTATTATTTCCAAACGAAGATAAATCAAAGGTAAAGTAAAGAAAGATCGTTGAGAACCTCAGGAAGTAATAAAATATCTCAAACTTCGTTTTCATAGTGAAAAATAACGTTTTTATTCGAACCAGTCTGAAAGTAAGATCAATGCATGTATTAGAATATTTAAAATCGTTACAATGTTTAATTTGATATCGCTTTTCGACCCTTTTTCTCTGTTTTTATCCAAAAACAATTTTATTTCTCTTATCAGTGTCTCTGATATACATTTCATCAAATGAGACTGTATATATATTTTTTTTGTGTAGTGTACAGTTTCTTATTAGCTTAATACAAAAACCGTCTATTAGTTTACAAACAGTTCAATCGACCACATACTTACTGGAATAAGCTCTCGCTGTAATGTTAGAAAAACTTAATTAATACTCGGACAATTATTATCAAAGATCGGCTCCACTCCAATTTTTTCCTCCCATTCAATCAATCGTCCTCCTCCTCTTCCATCGGGGTGGGTTGCGGAGCGCCTGGAAATTGAGACACGATGTTATAAAACGATCAGACCCCGCTTCGACACAATCAATAATTGACACAAAATAATGAACTTCCATTATTAGACTTAATTTTTTTCTGACACATTCACATTGCACACAAGATGAATGTTAATTTGATAAAAATTAGACTGGACACGAGATGGATATGGATATTAATTATAGGGAATCTGACTCAGACGAGTATCGAATGGACGCAATCTTTTTCGGACTCATCCGGATTGGACGAATTCATTTTCGGACAGGTACCAAATTCGACAAGGATTATTTCTCAGTGCCACCCATTGCAATTGGCATACATGTGGAAATGGGCTAAAAATTCCGAATTTAAAAGTACTGAATGGCATAATTCCGAATAAAAAATACCGAAATAGGAGTTTTGCACAGTTTTGCCGAATGCTTGGTGGAAAAAACCGTGCAAAACATTATTTCGGTACTTTTTAATCCAAAATTACGCCTTGCGGTACTTTAGAATTCCGAGTTAAGGCCGTTTGGAGCATATTCCTTCGGAATTTTGAGCCCGTCCCGTGTCCGAAATGAATGTGTCCGTCCGATTTCATCAAATTAACATTCATCTCATGTGGAATCTGAATGTGTGAGAAAAAAATTGTGTTGTCCATTGACGCAGTTTTTTATTTTGTGTCCATTATTAACTGCGTCTAGCGGTCTTTGCCCTCAGAAACGTCGTAATACCATTCTGCGGTGCCTCATCCCCAGGAATTTGTCCAGCTTGAAGTAATTTGCTGAGTCTTTGAACTTCCTCGAGAGACGAAGCCTTGGCGATGGCTTCCCTGATCTTATTTCGCTCATCCGCGTTAGTAGGCGGTTTACTCAGAGCGCCGTTAGTGACGACTAGCGTTTTGGCCTTCTTAGCGATCTCTCTGGCCATATCTTTGCCCTTCTTGCTTCTGAAGTACGCGACGGCCGCCTCTCTCTCCTTCTGTTTGATCTTCCTGAAATCCAGTAGCCGGAGTTGGGGTAATCTGTATATAACGTACTGGCGGTACTGCGGTTTTGCCGAAACCGGATTCTGTAGGAGACATAAATTCTGTAGATTTTTCAGCGGTATCAATGGATCCAAGTCTCCGAGCTCCTGCAGCTGGTTTCCGGTCAACATCAGAACCTCAAGAGCAGGAATGCAGTGTTCAAGACCCTCGGATATCCTGACTATTCTGTTATTGTTGAAGAACAGTGTCTTTATACGCTTCAACAGAGGAAAACCGTCCAGCTTACGGATATCGTTGTCCGAAAAATCTATCGTATCAAACTGATCCTGTAATAAATAATATTTTCACATTTATTTCAATCTTATGACCCTCTTATTGAATACATTTCTCATTCTGCTTGTGATATTCGTATTATTATTATTATTATCATTAATTGTACAATTTTTGTCGATTTTTTTTACCATAACAAATATACGATATTGAAACAAATTGGATTAAAGTTTTTAAATTTTGTAGCGAAAACAGCCGAAATTCTATATTATAAATCGGGGAATTATTAAATTTCAACAATCAATGAATCAACGTCAACGATTTTTTATTGGTCATTTTTTATTTTTCTTTCTTCTAATGAAATGATTAGACAAATCAGGATTCGGGAAATTTACATTTTTATTAACACTTTAGCATGCTCCAGTCATTCTTTACTCTTCTTTACCGACCGTACCCGGTTTTCACTTGTTTTCACTGATAGCAAAGCCTACGCGTCACGAGCGCGAAAAAGGAACCAACGGCGCAATTCTAGATGGAATTCCGAAGATGTATATCGGAAAACTTCTTTGTTTCGTGCAACAATGAAGACGTATTCTTGAAAACTGCACAAAATGGTAATTGTCGATGTCAAGCGGTGGTGGCCATGATGAACGGGCGAAACTCACAATCATGGCCGCGACCACCGCTTGACATCGACAATTACCATTTTGTGCAGTTTTCAATAATACGTCTTCACTGTTGCACGAAACAAAGAAGTTTTCTGACATACATCTTCGGAATTCCATCTAGAATTGCGCTGTTGGTTCCTTTTCCGCGCTCGTGACGCGTAGGCTTTGCTATCAGTGAAAACAAGTGAAAACCGGGTACGGTCGGTAAAGAAGAGTAAAGAATGACTGGAGCATGCTCTTAAAATTCGAGCAAAAAAAAAAAACTAGAAAAACGACAATTTTTTGTTTGTTTTTTTTTCTTATATGATTCCGAGAATTCAATACAGACGTAGAAGAATAAAAACAACTGAAGCACGGTAACCAGTTGAATCAAGGGATGAAAAAAAAAGGTCAGGTCTGCTTTTGTTTACTTCAAAATAAGACCTTCGACGCTAATTCCACCGTGTGATGGAACGAATGAAGGAAAATAGAAAAAAAAGATTAACCTATGAAAATACCGCGTAGGTTAGATACTTTATTGTATACGTTAATTGAGGTACACGCTCACCAAAGTAGCCCCGAGGTTCTCAATCGTCGGTATTTTGTATCCTGAAATGATAAAATTTCGTTAAAATCAACGATTTTCGCATCCGGAGTAGAGTTTTGTAGGTTATGTTAGGCCGACGCTACGCAGCGCGATCTACTCTCCCTCACTCTCACCTCTCAGGTCCAGCTCTCTGTCTCTTACGGGATTGATGTACTGCATGGACTGCTGGATCAAGTCCGGCGTCAGCTTGACCATTTTTCTCTTCTTTCTAACTACTCAGAATCGCGGTTATGATCACTGAAACGTGTTCCTTTGCTTTTCACGGTCGATAGTTTGATACATTGATACAAGCGATGAGAAATGGGACTAGAGGCTCACTTCACAGCTGACAACGTTCACACCGGTGAATTCGATACTCGCATCGCTTCGAGACATCGCGTTTCGACCGTCAACGATATTATGCGCAAGCAACCACTGCGCAACTACCGCGTTCGAGGTTTGAATTCAAACGCTTCTAGCTCTACCGCTTTTTAACGGTAGATCTACGGTTTTGGATCCTGTCTACCGCTGTACAGATTTTTTGACATTTCTAACGCATTTTTCAATCGGAAAGATTCCTTAGATTAAACCTTGACAAATATCCTTGATAAATGGGTGTGTGATAATTAAGGATGTATTGGCCGTACAATCTCAACCAAAAATGATTCTCGTCGACAATATTAGGTACTTCGGGATAAGATGAAAATCGGAAAAAAATCAACCATGATAAAGACGATAAGAGTATTCCTTTTTAATAATAATAATGCCCAAAAGTTGTCAATAAATTGTTTAAACAAAACATTGTTTAGTAAATTCTCTGGTAACGCTATTTTTTTTTCATTTCAAATAAATGCCCTCATTTTTCTGAACACACATGCATTTTTTAAGAATTTTGTCACTATTTTGAAATTTCCGTTTTCGAAAATTTCCAAATTTTGACAAATGGAAAAAAAAATTCTCGATTTTGGATATGTTTTTGTGAAAACGATGTAGATTACAATTCCAAAGTTTCCGGAACGTGGAACAAATAGTTTCGTAAAACAAATTTCAAAATAGTGACAAAATTCGTTTCCTGAAAATTGAAAATTGAATCCTGAAAAGAATCCCAATAGCGTCATTCGTGTACCCGTTACGAATATTTACACCCAGTCACGGATTACGGTTTGCAAAAAATATGTAAACACCCTAGGTCCGCAAATAACATGAATGGAAGTACAAAATCGAGTCTCGAATTTGAAATTAGGCTCTCGGTGCGATGAGCAGTACCTACGTTGATTAAACATTCGAAACGTCTGGAATAAGATTCGGCGTACCGTCGACATCGATTTTACAAATGCAAATAATAATCAGACCTGTAGGTCATAGCCGAGTCATTACCCGAAATCAATTATCCTTCGGTCGATCTGACCCGAGTGCAAGCCTTGAATAAATTGGACAATTTTATTCCTCTTGGTTATTTTTTCACGCCGATATGCAAATGCGTGTAATTACAACAAACCCGATTGATGAATAATTAGTGGAAATACACCGGGAACAACAGTAATTCTTAGTTACCGGTTTCCCCCGCCCCCATGTCGTTCATATGCTTAGTTAGACCAATTCGTCAACAAAGATCATCGAAATATTATTTTCTTTCGAACGTCGAACTCGCAGCTTATAGCAATGAGTAAAAATTTCCGTGTTTACCAAATCGGAGACGTAATTCGAACTCGGTATTCAATTTATTTATCAACAATTAGGAACCGGTCCACCGAAGATTTTGCCTTGATTTCAACATTTTTTACTATCTTGTATAATTGAATCGACAACAAAATAATCGAAACTGCGTATTGAATCGAGGGGAAAATAACTCAAGATTTGACTGACGCGTAATTTTTTTTCCGCTGAAATAATTCAAATCATTTCATTTATTTCAAATTGTTTTTTTCAATTCACGTTATTTCAGGTGGTTTAACCTATTTTTTGTAGTTTTAAATGATTTTTTTTATTTCTAATCAATTTTTTTTTCCTCATTATTTCATTATTTTCTCAGTTCTTTCTCATTATTTCAGTTATTAGGAATTATTGATGAATAAATAATACGTCATGCATTACCTAAATGAAACTGTGATTCAAACTCCAGAATTTATTGGAATAATTATATTACCATAAATCTAATGATCGAAATGAGTTTATATTTGAATTATTCATTTGAATTATATGAGAATCGAATTCATTATTTTTTAAATCTGTATAAGGACGTTTTTTCTGGTTAATTTTCTCCGTTGAAAATTCTTTGGGTTATCAATTTCATAAAATTATGACCGTGCAGAAGAAAATATGGCAAGATAAAAACATCTCTGTGACGTAAGCCAATAATGATGAATTTCTAATTTTAATGATAAATAAACACGTTAGACGGAAAACCCTCCTCGCCTATTATCTTCGTCATTTATTCAAATTTATTGGTTTATTGACAAATCATAGTCAATTTTTTATACGATGCGAGATATCGCGATAATTGCATGCAAAACAATTAGCGATATGTTATGCGATACGAGTGTAAAAAAGGGGGAATTTCCGGGCCATATTTAACGATGATGCCGGAACGATTCGAACGTCATTATTTATTTTATTCTTAATCTTACAATCATTACATTATCATTTTACCATAATTCATTATTTATTTCCAGATCTAGATTCTGTAATTCAAGGTTCAGATGACGCCGGATGTTTACATTGATTCTCTTTTTTATTAACCCTGGGCAAGGTCTCGTTGAGCAATTAGAGCAGGTAATAATTTTCCAGAGTTTCTTCATCACAGAAAAAACGAATTGACATTTTTCGGTGACTTTTCCTATGATCTCTGTGTCACATTCAATGGAGCCCCGATCAAATCTGTATCACAGTCCGTATTAAATTAATTTTTGTTAGAAATTCATGTCACTCAGTTTTTTGATGAATGAATCAATATAAACTTAATATCATATAATTCACGATATTAGTAGATATTATGTATCACATTTCACACTTTTTTTCACACGTTAGAGACATTGAATGAATAATGTTGTTTACGTTAATCCGTGAGATTGATTACATGGTTAATTATTGTTCAGATCTAGCTACAATATGTCAAAAGTCTGCATTAAACTGTATTTGACTAAAGCGTTTTTTTATACGCAAAATCAGTAAAAAGTTTGACTCTTGAACGCAAAATATTCAGAAAACTTTATTCACGTGCATCCAAAATGTTTGCATACTGAACAAGAATAACCGCGAATGACGTTGAATCCAGCAGACGATTGATTCTACCGATTGTGAACAAGTTTTTTTTTTCAGAGAATAAATTACTGTTGCTTTCAGTCATCTACATTCTACTTTTGCTTTCGTTAATCCTTTCGCGTCTGGGTATTTATCACGAGATTTTTTGGGAGTAAAGCAAAGTCAGATTTGAAAAAATATTTTCAGATCGTGCCAAACTGACATTTTTCACATTTCATGATTCGAACCAAGAGAAAAAAGATAAATTAGTTGAAAAAAAAAAAACAATCAAAAAGTAAAAAAGTGTTTGAAATATAAAAACGAATAGAAGAAAAATGCATAAAAGCTTCGATTGCAGTTCGCGAAGGACGACATTATTCTTTGAGAGAAAGGATTATTGAACTCTTGAAAGAGGGCGTTAGGCGTCTGCAGACCTTGAGAATCCCGTCGCCCTCGTTCATTTGAGAAAACTTCCGTAAAAAACAATTCCAGTTTTTCACGCGGCATCGAGATCGCAAGCGAATGCCAGACTGGCCTAACTTGAATAAGTTAAGTACGGTAAAATCGGTACTATTTCCGCCCACGCGGATATTTTTTTTTTCAACTTCCGGTTTCTCAAAAATCAATCAAATTTTTGGACAGGACGGTATATCGAGAAGATGAGTTCGAGGATTTTTACCAAATTGCGATGTTTACTTGAAATAATTCATTACGTATAAGTAATTATTTACACCTACATCATCCAATTATATGATCAGTAAATTAGAAGAAAAAATTCATTATACAAGTAGAAAATAAGATAATCTACATGGAATGTATAAATTAAAAATGATTACATCATGAATGAAATTCAAACATATTCATATTGATAACAATTCCAATGTACATGAAAAAAAAAGAAAAAAGTTGTCTTCGTCGTAGGAGAGAAAATTAACTGTGAATCTAGATGAGTCATATTATTTGACAATAAAAAATCAAATATCGGTATAAGAATTGATTAATACAATAATTATCAGTTCTCGAAGGTTTTTTGGGTCACTGACGACGAATCTGAAGTCAGACTTAGAAAATTGAAAATGGCGAATTCAATTAACATCCATAGCTGTCAAAGTGACGAGAAAAAATCGCATATGTAGTAACATACAGCAATTTTCAATTTTTCAAAAATTTCTAATTCAATCTATTCGCGTTCCATGCAATTATAAAAATTACTAAAACGATCACAAAATCCTTGATAATGACAAAAAATGTGAGTAATCGTACATTCTGACGTTTACACACTGTTTCGATTTTTTTTTTTACAGCTATAGTTACCATTCATGTCGTTTAAATATGTCATCAACTATTTTTTATAGTGAATCGAACTGGAATATCGGTTTCCCAAAGTACTATTTTCATGACCGAGTCATGCAACCTGCCCTGTGATGTAAGTTCGCCAATCAAAGGCGATCGGTATAATCGTCGTGGGATCCTTTGTCAATATAAAATAAATATTCCTTCTTTCGCTTGTGACCTTCTCTCGATCAGTCATGACCATGAGACTCTCTTATAAATGCAACGGCAGCGTTTATTGATGATGATCGAATCGCGGGATCGAAGTCTTCAGATGACATATTACATTTCTTCAAAGATTTTTATCCGATTCCAAAATGACGAATCTGCGAATTAATAAAAATTCTACTCAATTCCAAAAAGTAACAATTCGAGAAAGATCCGCAAAGATATGTATTCTGTTTTGATATCCGGCGTCGAACACTCTCGAAAAAAAAAAATTCCGCTACTCTTACGCTCGATATGATCATCCTTCTTCCCTTTTTTCGTCTTCTTCCTTTTTTTTTTTTTTTTGTGTTTTTTTTTGCGATTGTTTACGCGTTCCGCGTGACAAAGCAATTCTTTCTATATTGATTCACTGACCGATACCATAATGATCAACGGGCCTTGACACTAATCGTACGAATTTACGAATTTATAATCGCAAGGAATGAAATCAACGGGCAGAAAAATGTCTGTCTGGTATTTTTCCAGTGATCAAAACATCTCGAAATCATCTGAAACTAGTACCTTCGTAGCTTTATCGATTAGGAACGAGTTTTGCGTGGTCATAATTATTGACATTGAATTTAGAATCAATTATCGAATAATAATGATCCACCTTTGACGATTCTTCTTCACGAATCGAATACTGCATTATATAACTTTCTGAATTGTTCCATCGATCGTCGTGGGAGGAGAATTTGTAAACGATTGAATTCAAACCACCAACTCTTCTACGTATATAGATATAATATAGAGTTCAGAATTTTTTGTTCATAAAAGGAAGAAACAAACAAAAAAAAAAGAAGAAATTTATCGGCTATAAAATTTTTTATATTGATTTCAACTTTTAAAGATCCTTTAAAATTGACGATTTATTGAAATTTATATTATGCAAGGTAGCTATGCAGTATAAAACTCCGTTGTGAAATAAAAATTTATATACGTCACCACATGAATTCAGGCTAACAAGATATATAACTGATTGAATTCATGTGCAAAAAGGAAGGAAAGAATCGATCTATTCTTCACAAAAAATGAATAATATTAATAATAATAATAATTCTGCAGGATGGACAAATAACAATATTCACACCGATTCAATAATTATTAAACGGTCCTAATTTATATAAAGATATTTATTCACGCATCAATCGGTTGATGACCTGAATTATCACATTCACAATGAATGTTGATCTAATTAAATTAAATTGAATTTTAAAAATGAAATAAATATTCACAATATTTAATTATTGTTAATTCCTTTCATTCTTATTTAATAATTTAACCCAATGATTAATATTATATTCGATACTAGATAAAACTTTACTTTAACTAAATTGCATCAATCAATACATTATTATATGTTATATATTATTTAAATAACACTAGGGGCTCCGCCCTTCCGCGCTACGCGCCTCACTTTTCGTAGGAATGAACCTTTTATAACCCTTTTTGGAACACTCACCTTTCCTAGAAATAGCTGGCCTAACTTTTTCTAACCTTCGGTGGCTGTTCTAACCTTTTCTAACCCTTATATTTATATATGGGGCATTCCATGCCAAATCGACCTGGGATTGACCCTTGACCTCTCGGATTTGGTCCGCGATTTTTTATGTGATTGTTCTCACTTTGAAAAGAACTCAGATTTTTAAATTATGTCGATCAATATGACCATTTTCAAAAATCGTAAACAATACGTCTCGCGGCGAAAAAAAAAAAACTGAGTCCTTTTCAAAGTGAGAACAATCATATAAAAAATCGCGGACCAAATCCGAGAGGTCAAGGGTCAAGTCCGGGTCGATTTGGCATTGAATGCCCCATATACAGTATCCGTGACCAGGGAAATGGGATAACCTCATTCTGTAATTATATAACTGATCAAAAATGTAAAAATAGGGGGGAGTCTCAATGTCGATGAGAAAGCATCACCTACTTTTTTTTCCAATTGTTTCATCGAGGTCGATATATGTAACGCGCGAACCCCGGGTTATAAGACCCAACCTTGATCTCTAATGTGAATTTTTAACGGAAAAAAAGTCGAGACAATTTCGATAACAAGATTGAATTCAAAATAATCCGGAAGACCTTCGAGCATTCGTCGATAAATCGATATAGGATTTGCCAAACATATTTGTTTAACAATAAGTACATAATTATAAGTATCGATCAACGCAGGTAGTGTTAAACTATAACATAGACATGATTCAATCAATTTTTTCGTTCAATTGAAAATTATTTTTAGGTCCGCAATTTTTCCACCGAATAGATATATGCGAAATATGTTTTGATAACGATCTCAAATCGTTCGATTTGTTGGCTAATAATCAATTCGAATTCTGTTCAATGGGGGATAACGAATTACTAATCAAGGACTCTTAAAAATTTATCACAACTATGTCATGATTGTCAAAACTTTCAATATAAGGAGAAATCGATCAGGTCGAGTCAACGGAAACAGTCAAAACTTTCAGATTGCCAACCTTCAATGGTCTTAATTACGTTCTTATGGGAAAAAAAACCGAGCTAATCCTGCAATTATACAATTATTTAGGCCCCTCATCAAGACTATAATATAATATGCAGTTTACCCCAAATTTAGTAGTTCTGTCATCCAAAGTCCATCTGAAAGTCGGCGTATGGACGTCAAATGTCCCACTTTTTGACGTCTTGATCTTGTCTTAACTCTCAAAGACGAATTTTGGCCTCTTATAGTCGTCTTTAAGGATTAAGACAACATTAAGGGGTCAAAAAGTGGGACATTTGACGTCTATACGACGACTTTTAGACAACTTTGAATTCTGTGCTGTCTGGGAAGGGAATAAACGTCGACGGATGTCGTTTTTTTCCTGTAGACTATAATCGCCAATCTTTTGCAATGACGTTACAATTCCGATTGTTTTTATTGTTCGAAAGATTCCATGGATGATCAAAGTTTGAAAATATAGAAGCTGGACATTCAAAGTTCGTGTATCGCATAGATTTTTTTTTCCGCGGAAAAATCGGAAAAAAATCAACCACAATCAAGACAATCAAAGCATTAACTTTGAATAATAATAGTGCCCAAAAGTTATCAATAATTTATTCAAATAAAACATTGTTTAACTAATTTTCTGGTAACGTTATTTTTTTTCATCTCAAATGGATGCCCTAATTTTTCTGAATACATGTGAATTTTTTAAGTATATTGTCACTATTTTGAAATTTCCGTTTTCGAAAATTTCCAAATTTTGAAACATGGAAACAATCTGAATTCTGGATATGTTTTTGTGAAAACGATGTAGATTACAATTCCAAAGTTTCCGGAGCGTGGAACAAATAGTTTCGTAGATACAGCCTTTACAAATTTTCGAAAACGGAAATTTCAAAATAGTGACAAAATTCTTAAAAAAAGCATGTGTGTTCAGAAAAATTAGGGCATTTATTTGAGATGAAGAAAAATAACGTTACCAGAGTATTTGTTAAACACTGTTTTTGATGCCGATGCCAATGAGCCGAGAAAACAGCTCTTTTCGCTAATATAGTTGCTCAAAATTGAAATTCATGATACGTCGCGTCACAGTAAACACCGGAACGCGTTAGCTAATTGAACATCAAGGTTCCAGGTGGAATAAACTTTTATTCATTTTCTTTTCTCTGATCGTGTCTAAATTAGGAACCGTATATAATTCATGTACATACATATATTTATGAAACCGTCGATCGTCGATCGGTTTTTGACTCAACACGTCCTACGAATATACATACTTAAAAAGTCAAATACTTGATAACAAAAATTGTATATAAATGGAAAAAAAATTTCTTCTCTCTTAAACATTTTTCCAACAGTATCAGGACAGATTAAAAAGTTCATTTTTCTATCACGATCGCTTCCAGAACAGATTTAATTAAACTCAAGGAGTTAAAAAAAAAAAAAAAATCGGCGATCAAATATCCATCCACGCTTCGATACCTCACTAATTAAGCTCACCGGCGGAAAAGTAAAATTAACGAGAAAGAGGAAAGGAAATAGGGAACTTCGATGACAATTTCGCGTCATTCTAATTACTGTGACATAAAGAATCGTGTAAATGTGGATATAATGTTGCGAATAAAGCTGAAATATATCCGCACATAGAGAGGACGAATATTAATTAATTAATTAATCGTCTTGAGAAAACGTCTGATTATTCAATAATTAAACCTTAATATAGGAAATATAGTTGTAACAATGTCGATTGCGAAATTGAGATTACGAAGAATCAATTATCGTTCAAGTGTTTTGTACAGTAAAACGGAAATACCGTATTTCTTTCATATTCTGCAGTAAACTAGTAGCGAAAAAAGAAAGACTCGTTGCAAACCGCGGAAAAAATCGCGACGCGTCTATATTGCAAACAGATTTTTCCCACGTTGTGCGATCGCTAATGTTCTCTTCGTAAAATTACAACAGCAAGCTTTCCGCTCATTACATCGAACCGATAATTGAGTCGACTGAGAATAACTGTATAAAACCGATAAACGAAAGTCTCTCGAATATGAAAAAGGTGATATGAAAAAATGTAACGGATTGTCATTAGCAGAGCGATACAATCGCCGATTACTATAAAAGGAAAGTGATATCGCGACGTTTGTTTAAAGCTCATTGAGAATCCTTGCAGCGATACACGAACGCGGCGTGATAATTATCTTTTATGATTCGCGTTATTAATTTGCTCTTTTACCACCTCAATACATGCACATAGTCTTTCGATTATCTTTCGTAATGTTAAATCCTTGACATCATATCACAATCGCGTCTATGACCTAGTAGCCGAATATGATCAAGGATCGGCACCGCTGCGCTGGATGTCCGCAGGTGCAATTGCGGTCCATTCTATAAAGGAATATGAGCAATACGAATACTTACCGCATACACTTTACGGTTTAATTAACTTTCAAGTGCAAGACTATTTCGATATCCAGTTTGTTACTCAATCAGTTTCACCTAGTAACCTTAATAACAATATTCGCCTTTTTATCCCGTGCATGCTGCAATCGTTGATCCCATCACAGGATGAATTTAGCACCTTGACGTGTCACCCGAGGGAAACATTCAAACATTCATTATTCTTTTTTACGGCACAGGCATTAAAAAGTCACTTTTTGACGCCTGTTTTCGTTCCGGCAAATGGCACTTTATACCGCTAAGTTCAAAGTTGCGGTATAAAGTCTTTATTCCGCAACTTTGATGCGCAGTTCGAAGTGCGCATGTCAAAGTTGCGGAATAAAGTCTTTATACCGCAGGTTACCCCATCTCTATACGCAGTTCGTGCGGAACTCAACTGGCGTCAAAGTGACTATTAATGCCTTTTCATTGATGATGACAGAATAAGCACACATCTTCGATTCGTTGTTCAGTCACCAAGGTGAAAACCACGTTCTATGTGATCAGTTTCAAACGGTACCAAATATCTGTTGATTTTTGAGTTTATGATTAGATAAAAATCGGAAAAAAAATCAATCATGATAAAGATGATAAGAGTATTCATTTTGAATAGTAATAATGCCCGAAAGTTATCAATAAATTGTTTGAATAAAACGTTGTTAAACAAATTCTCTGGTAACGTTATTTTTTTTCATCTCAAATAAATGCCCTAATTTTTCTGCACACAAATGCATTTTTTAAGAATTTTGTCACTATTTTGAAATTTCCGTTTTCGAAAATGTTTAAAGGCTGTATTTACGAAACTATTTGTTCCACGCTCCGGAAACTTCGGAATTGTAATCTACATCGATTTCACGAAAACATATCCAAAATTCTGATTTTTTTTCCATTTTTCAAAATTTGGAAATTTTCGAAAACGGAAATTTCAAAATAGTGACACAATTCTTAAAAAATTCATGTGTGTTCAGAAAAATTAGGGCATTCATTTGATATGAAAAAAAATAACGTTACCAGAAAATTAGTTAAACAATGTTTTGTTTAAACAATTTATTGATAACTTTTCGGCATTATTATTATTCAAAGTTAATACTTTGATCGTCTTGATTGTGGTTGATTTTTTTCCGACTTTTATCGTTTTTGGATCCGCTCAGTTCCCTTCTGCCTCCGCGGAATCAGTCTTTGGCCATCTTCCTCAATACTTGTCTTCAGCTTTTTCGAATCATCGCGAACACTTCACTTCATGCGGTACATCAAAAGTCGAGTTTCAGTTGCATGGTTGGTATCACTTTGATAATTGGTCACATGCCTGCAGAGAGGCGATACGATAAGGTATCCAGATAGTATTCATATACCGGCGACGCGAACAATTTTTATTCATTTTTAGTTGCATTGTGTCCATGTCCCCAGAGCCAGTTATTCACTTAGACCGTCCGATACCTTCGAGCCACTGGAAAATAAAATTTCAAGAATATTCGATTAAAAGGAATAACACCGAGGTAACGCATAACCATTAATTCGTTCTCAATGTTAAATTCACCTGATTGACGTAAGCATCACCACGATACACGACCTGCCGTATAATAAATAAATGACGTAAATTCCAATTCCATTACAATCAACCAAATGAGGATTCACGATATCTTTGAACAAAATATCGCTATAACACGATGAACTAAAAAATAAAAAAAAAAATGAAAAGACGATGATTTTACGATGAAAAATTAAAAGCGTATGACTATTTGATCGGTTATAGATTGTTTATACAGTGGCGTCACAAGCTCACCGATATCTTCAAGTATATGAGGGGGAGGGGGGGGGGGAGACACACAAGTAAATTAGTCGCAAGTTCGCCAAGTACAAAAGGAATTGCTAGAGAAGGGGAACCCCGAAGCACATGGACAAACGAGTTTGAATGTGTTCCAGCTATGAACGAGGCGATATAAGATCAGGATTGGTGCTCGTGAACGTCAGTTGATCGCGGGATAAACTCTAAGATAGAAAAGTGAAATTAATATATGTATATAATTTTTTTTTTGTTGTTGTTGTTGAAAGAAGATAATATAAAAATAAGAATAAATTATTAAAGTTATTCAATTCACGTTTGAAGAACGTCTGACAATTATTTGTGTGAAATGAAAATATAATTGAGAGACGTCGTCGTGGGTTTTTCGTTGGATAAACTGTTGAACAGAAATCTAATTTTTTAATTGGATTTTGCTTTTGTTTTCTACAAAATTCGTACAACCAAAGTGAGTCTTTTTCTCTTCTCATTCTCTTTCATATATCAAACATTCTTGTGTGTCTTGACAGTTTTTCTTGTCTTTTATCTTAATTTCGTAATTTTCTTTAAAATCTGTGTTAATAATTAAATGAATTTTTCATTCTTTCGCTAATTAATATCTGTGACAAAAATATTGGCTCTAAATAATAATGAGGAAAAGTTAGAATTGTACGAACTGATTTGTTGTTCAGGGAAATTAGACGCCGATCGTTTGCTTTGTTCTTACAATTAGATCGATGACAAAATCGTTAGCGAAATCAAAGAAAATTTATTCATCGCGTGCCCGATTTGAAATCGGTGTTCTGGATATTGATAAACAATATCGTTCGGTAATCAATTAACAATGAAGAAATAGTTGATTTTGCATAGTGATTAATAATCATGATCTTGTTGATTGTGGAACCGTTACACAGAGGCTAAATGCAAGGTAGAATTCAACTTGGACGCGGGATTTTCTTTAAGAAATCCTATTGGTGCAATTTGAAAGTACCCGGGTTTATCGCGTACGAACCTAGTTTTCGTTTTGAAATAGATATTTTAGTTGCATACTCCGAAGGTTTAGAAACTACATTAGAAGCCCGGAAGTAGACCCACGCCTGAGGGAGTGGAAAACGAAATGTGAAACGTCCCGTAGACGCAAGCTCGCATCCTATTTTAATTTTCGAATGTAATTAGCGACCGCATAATTGCTTACGCGGGATTCAGGAATTCGGTATCGATGCGGTTTAGCCTCAAATTCACAATTCTTGACGATCGTCAAAATTATACAAGATTTAAGATTCTTAGATTAGATTTTTTTTCACTATCTATGAGACAAAACTTGGTTTGACATTTTTTAATTCTGTGCAGTGAAGTTGATGACTGGAATGAACAGACCAAACACTTAATGCCGGTCAAAGTCGGTCTGCACATTGTAAAAATTGATCTCCACTTAAATTTGAACCCGCAGTTCCATAGTTTCTACGTCTTACCAGGTGTCTCATACTCACAATCAGAGGCGGAAGCGAAATTATGTGAAACTGGTTTTGCACTATAAAGTAACGCTTGCGGAATTCTATGCAGTTGAATATTGAACAGATATCGAGGCTTAGCCTCTACACATTACGTTAGTCAATAAAAATGGCATGCCTTGAGATTACCCAATGGTATCGCATGCACTTTGTTGTACGATTACTGCACTTGACGTATTATTACAAGTTTCTCAATGGAAATGGGTAAGCCGTATGAATAACATTTAAAGCTAACCGTTCCGCGTTTGTGGTCGTGATCACATCCCGGTATATCGGTCACGCCGAGGACCACACATGACTGATTTTCCGATAAGATATGCCACTTGCATAGACGTCCGAGTCGTAAGACTCGATGCACCTGACTAGATATTAGATTGCACTTGGGTATTGAATATTTATCAGATTCACTTGCTCGTTAAACCGCGATGAATTACCTCAAATTTTGTCAAGAAAAATAATTGAAATCTTCAACAATAGCTTAGATATCAATTTCTGAATTCGATGTCATTTGAAAAGAAGAAAAATCCATCAGATTTGATCGATTTTCTTCTACCTCGGCTCACATTTTGTTCACTAAACTATTCCCAACAATTTCACCGAGACATTTTTTTTTTTGTTCGATACTCGGTTTGATGTCGCTGTTCGTTAATCCAAGTCGACGATGATGTAATCTTATAAAATTAAATAGCAAACAGCGAAACGTTATTGAAAAAAATTGTGTCCCGGTTAAATCGTGCGAAATATGGTTGAACTAACAAAATGAGACAAAGTAGAACAAAATCGAGCAAATCTGATTGATTCTTGTTCATTTTAAACCTCTTCGAAGTGAAGGATCGATATCCAAGCGCTGTTTTGTAACCGCAAGATTTTGTCTCGGAAAATTTGAGGAAAGTTATCGAACTTAGGAGTGAGTAAATTTTGATCAATATTCAATATGGAATTATTTCGAAAAGTACTGTAGTAGTAAGCATCTTCGTGGAGCTGAGAAAATGATTATTTAGTGGTACAACTATAGGTAATCATATGGGAAAAAGTGTGTTAATTACGCATTCATTTAGTCACAAAGTTTATCGAACCAGCGGAAATGGTTGTAACATGAGACAAAAGCGGGATCAGAGTTCAATATCGTAAAAAATATTCAGGTTTGAGTTACAGTATGAACCCTGTAACCAGTGCGCGTTTCTTGAATCTATCAATAAACCTAAAACAATTCATTTAGAATGGTTCAATGCCAACCGATATGGTCGATGCCCGATTTCCATTTCAGTAGCAAATAACCATCGACACATAACCTAAGGTCATCATCATTCGTACAAACATAGAACCTCGGGATACGTTTCCACATCATTTACTTATAATCGCACTTAGTGACAAACCTACGCGAATTGACGCAAGGCTATAATTTTATGAACATTTCTTCAAATGATAAATCGGATGGGATTTCGAATGGCTGAAGGCTATTAAAAAGCACAGTTTTACACTTCAACGTCGATGAATCATGATTTACATTGAAAAATCGTGGGGTCAACGTATCGACAAATGGAATGCAATTTCTTTATCACGACATTAGAAAGATAACGTCTAGCATCTCACTCGATTAGTTCGCAACGGTGGTTTTGCAATCGAATATTTGATCGGTCAAACGGCATTTTTCTTGTTTGAGAAAACGAGTTCTCCTTTGGCAACCCACTTTTCCCTTTCAAACATTGGGTTGCGAAATTTTCTATACTCGTATCAAATGTTGCTAGCAGGTCTGCGATTCCGAACCTCATTTCGAAAAGTAAAACGAGAACTCGATACTCTGTAATACAGGTGAAGGTTATAAAAAAAAAAAGAACGAAACATGATGATCAGCACATTTGGCCAAGTGTAGGATAACCTTCAAATAAATACATTTCGATCATTTCTCTAACAAACCAACCAGCCATATTTCGCAACTGTGCGCTACCACCTGCACTGTAATCATTTATAACGGAGTAATATTCAGCTCGTTAATTAACGCTGACGGAGATCATCGGCGGCAAGCCTTTCCCAGTGATCATTCTGTACCACTCTAACCATAACCGCAAGCAAAATCTTAGGGCCTATAATCTTTACTGTAAACGTCATAGCCTTCGATATTGTGAAAATTGTGTAATGATTGCGAGAATGATCGTACCCATAGGTAATACAAACTCTGTTGGTAAACAAAAGTGACCACACTTGTGAATGAAGTTTGCACGGGTCAGTGATCTACTTTGATATTTGGTGTGGTAGAAGGTCGAAGTTCTTACTTTTATAATCAAATTATCAAGAGTTAGCATCTTGTAGCGTGAAATTACAAACATATCAGTAATGTTAATCCGTTAAACTCGTTCAGTAGTAGAATGCATGAATAAAACCAGTGAATTTCACCCCCATGTTGGTATACTGGGTGAATTCCTAACGACAATACAGTCTAAAGTTGGCTAGAATCGTAAATGAGCTTTGCTGGTCAGTTGGACTGGCTCAGAACTGTCTGAAAGCTTGTTTCTTGATGCTAACCAACTTCAGACCGTTTCATCCTCAGGAATACACCCTGTATATGCTCAATATAAAAGGATGCTTGCCATAGCTGCCGGTCATGTCACCACGAAGAGCACGCAGCCCATTCTTCATTTCATTTTTGACTGACCCTTCTGTCTGAAAGCTTGGTTCTTGGTGCTAACCAATTTCAGACTGTATCATCCTCAGGAATTCACGCTGTATATGCTCAATATAGAAGGAGGCTTGCTATAGCTGCGGGTCATGTCGCCAGGAAAAGCACTCAGCAAATTCCTAATTTCATTTTTGACTGACCATTAACGTTGATGTTGTACGACAGATGGAGCTGCTGGGGAGGACGGTCGTGGACTTCTATTATGATTTGATGGAGAACAAGAGTGACCCGAGGGTCAACGGGTGGCTGATGATGAGCGGACCTATGCCAACGCTGTTGATATGTCTGACGTACGCCTACTGCGTGAAGGTTGTTGGTCCAAAATTTATGGAAAATCGAAAGCCGATGGACCTCCGGAGGGTCTTGATATTCTACAACCTTTTCCAAGTCATATTCTCATACTGGCTGTTCAGAGAGGTTGGTTATACGATGCAGTTTCCGTTTCGTCATATACATTATGGTGATAATACAGCGGATGTCGAAATCGATTGGTATTCTTTACCGCAATCAATCAACGATTATAATATCTGACTGCTTGAACTTTGTTAATCGATGACGTTACGGTGTTTTCAGTCCTTTGAGGCAGGATGGGGTGGACATTACTCTCTCTCTTGTCAGCCCGTCGATTACTCCAACGATCCTCTAGCCGTGAGGATGACACACGCGTGCTGGTGGTACTACATTTCAAAGTTCACCGAATTCTTCGACACGATATTTTTCGTGCTCAGGAAAAAGAACGAACAGGTGTCGACCCTGCACGTTATACATCATGGAATAATGCCGATGTCCGTTTGGTTCGGTCTCAAATTCACTCCAGGTGCGTTAAATGAGGAAAAAATTCGTCAATTCTTGGACTAATTGTAAGAAAAGAATTTTTTCAGCGAAGTACATGAAGATTGAAAAAAACCGGTCAAACTAGTTATCTTTTTTCCCTTCATTACGCGATCACCAGTTTTATAGTGACTATCGTGGTTTTATTCACTTGAGAGTGGTAAACATTTATTGAGTTCAAGTCCTATTTTTTTGCCAAGGCTGTTAAGGATGTATTGGCCGTATAATCTCAACCGAAAGACGAAAGTGATTCTTGTCGACAATATTAGGTACTTCGGGATAAGATAAAAATCGGAAAAAAATCAACCACGATAAAGATGATAAGAGTATTCATTTTGAATAATAATAATGCCCGAAAGTTATCAATAAATTGTTTAAACAAAACATTGTTTAACAAATTCTCTGGTAACGTTTTTTTTTTCATCTCAAATAAATGCCCTAATTTTTCTGAACACACGTGCATTTTTTAAGAATTTTGTCACTATTTCGAAATTTACGTTTTCGAAAATTTGTAACGGCTGTATTTACGAAACTATTTGTTCCACGTTCCGGAAACTTCGGAATTGTAATCTACATCGTTTTCACAAAATCATGTCCAAAATTCAGATTTTTTTCCCCCTTTTCAAAGTTTGGAAATTCTCGGAAACAGAAGTTTCAAAATAGTGACAAAATTCTTAAAAAATTCATGTGTGTTCAGAAAAATTAGGGCATCCATTTGAGAAGAAAAAAAGATAACGTTACCAGAAAATTTGTTAAACAATGTTTTGTTTAAACAATTTATTGATAACTTTTGGGCATCATTATTATTCAAAGTTGATACTCTGATTGTCTCGATTGTGGTTGATTTTTTTCCGATTTTTATCTCATCCCGAAGTACCTAATATTGTCGACGAGAATCACTTTTGGTTGAGATTGTGCGGCCAATACATCCTTAACCGAATCATTGAAATTTAGCGTTCTAAGCTGTAAAGTTTCTTATATAATTTTAATACATACCTTGACTTTTACTGTTCGCTTTTGGTCAACAAAAACGTGTCAAATTTCGCGCTAATTATACGCAACGAGGTGTCAATTCAATACTTCGAAAATCAGTATTTCCACAATGATTACGTGCGAGACACGCGACATCAATATTAATTTAACGATCCCGAGGTAAATTTCGATCGAATTAAATATCGTCATTCAAAAATCGGTTATCATCTGTTTTTTGTCTCATTCTTAATGATCACATCCTCATTGCTCTTCGGATTATCATCCGTCGAACGAATTCATAAAATTTTTATCCCCTACCGAAGAGAAGTTCGAGCCTGTTATAGTCTAATTAATTGTATTGAATTGAAAAATGAAAGAAAAAAAAACGGTCACGGATTTTCCGAGACTCTAAACTTTTTTAAATCTAGCCATTTTTGAATCGAATGTACAAATTGAGTGGATTATCGAAATTTAACGACCAACATGAAACACGACTACCCCACTTTCTAGTTGGTCTAGAAATTTGTGTGCGAACCTGAACCTGAACGGAAACCGTATAAAATCGGCGTTCTTGAAAATATAGAATTTACATACCGTTATATGGAGCCCGATGTGAGGTGAGGTGAGAATTGGAACCTCGGCATATAATTCGTGTTAGTTTGCACAAGCGGTAAAAGTTTGCGTATAGAATTGTAACCAACCCGCAAATCTGACATTCGATATCCTCGGGTTGATTTTCTAATTCTTCTCTTACATCTGTTAATGAACGCTTTCAACATTTCAGGAGGCCACAGCACATTTTTCGGACTGCTTAACACATTGGTCCATATCGTGATGTACTCCTACTACCTGCTCGCAGCCCTGGGACCGCAGATGCAGCCGTACCTTTGGTGGAAAAAATATTTGACGACCCTGCAGATGGTCCAATTTGTCCTTGTCATGGTACACGCCTTCCAATTGCTCTTCATCGAGTGCGATTACCCGAAGGCCTTCGTCTGGTGGATCGGGCTCCACGCAGTCCTGTTCTACTTCTTGTTCAGAGATTTTTACAAGCAGGCGTACAACAAGAAGGAATCTGGCAAAAAATTGTTGAAATTGACCGACAAGGTCGACGAGATGACAAAAAATGGTGGAACGAAAATTCATCAGAACGGAGACGATAATAAGAGAGAAATGTATGCCGGACAGTACAAAATGGCGACTGGTTATATATCAGAAAATGGTTTGAGGAACAGAGTATTTATCGATAACAGAAGCATCGGCGAGTAGATTAGACATTTTTTTTATCACAATATATCAGAGCTGCAATTAAACGCTTTTCGGACACGAGATCTCAACGACGTTACGTAAAATTGATGAAACAAATTTCAAAGAAATTTTTGAAATTATCTATAGAGCGACCAAAGAGCTGTAAAACAGGATTTTTCATCGCGAAGTGATTTAGCATTACCTTTGTTCGTTTATTTTTTCAACTTCGATCTACACGCTGCTATGGTAAATGAGAAATACTTGCTGTAACTGTACATAATTTCTTTTTTTTGTAGAATAATAATTGTACTTTTTATAGATGAACGATTAGAGTTTAAGATTACGATTATTTTCTAATTCTAAATATATTAGGGAATATAATTGTTACTTTTGACAATGAGGTTGCGAATGAAAATTCATAATGTGAATTTTAAAAAAAGTGATTATACTGAATTTCAAATTCGCTTTCGATTGACTGGTACATACATACTATTTCCTCCGCAAATTATTAAGTCACGTATGAATGTTCGCGCGAAGAAATTCAAACGTTTAAACTATAGTGATAAGTAACAATAAACATTACCTCTAAACTTAGGCTGTTTGTATAATACAATTTATAATTGACGACCCGCTGATCCGAGATCAGACGTTATAATTCTACATGATACGTAATATTTATCGTAATTGTAACTAGGGCGAATGTAATTTGTATTAAAGTTGTACGAAGACGATGTAATTCTCAATTTTCACTTTCTTCCTCTCTCTCTCTCTCTCTGTACGTAGATGAATAAAAAAGACATTTCATCTGAGTCATGAATGGTTTTTTTCAAAAGAAAAGAAACACTGTGCGTTTTCGAAGATTCAAAAAATATTACTTATATTCAAATATTATCGAACGATGGAGACTCCAGCTGTGCCACGAGGAGGAGCCAATAATTCATTATATTATATAATTTATCTTCTTTTTTAGCGGATTTTTGCGAATCATTGCATTATAATAGTCGCTCAGACACAGTGGCGATGGTTATTTGATGCTGAACCAAAACCGTATGACGTTAATTTGAGGAGGGAGGAGATTATCATAATTGGAAATGAGTAATGATTCTACATAATTCACAAGTTTTTTTATTCTGTAATAAATTTTTATTCTAAGAAATAACAGGATTTCATTTTTCTAAAGTAAAATACTGATATTATGCATAAACAGCCTCGCGGACTTTGAGCCGACTGAGTATACCTGACCCCACGGAAGCCACTAGAATACTTAAATGATGAATGAATAATTTTTTTATACCAATAGTTGTCACAGCTTCTGTCTGGCTGATTGTATTATTTCTAATAGCTCTATAGCCAGATAATACCGATCTCGTTGATTTTTTCGTTACGGAGGTTATTATGAAAAATGAAGCTTACTAAATTCTCTACAACAAAGGTTCGATACACTTTTCTCGTATCTTCGATAGTTTTTCTCCAATACACCAGTGAATACGTGCATAATTCTCAGAAGGTTCTATGTCCCAGAAAGTGATTATCACTTTCAGCCTTGTATTACACAGAAACTGTTGCATATATGAAAAATATGTATCGAACCTTTGTCGTGGAGAATTTAATAAGCTTCATTTTTTGTAATAACCTCCGTGACGATAGGATCAATACTTGTCGAGATATAGTGAAAAAAGTGAATCCGAGCACCTTTGGATCGAGATGGTGGGTCTCCACCGATTTGTAGATCTTTTGTAATTAACTTATCTACTCGCTATATTTTTTTAAGCTAAATTCACGTATAATATGAGAACCTCAAACCTCAATTAATATAGTAGAATAACAGTTTTATGTTCGAACCGGGGTGATTGTGACTGACCAATGTCCCTGAAGACTGAATAAGGTCTTTTCGGAATCTCCGATTTTCCATAAACGATCATTTCCTGTCTACCTGCGTCACGATTCCCGGTCCAAAGTCAACTTTCATTAAATAAAATCGGAGAAATACAAAAATCACAGTTTCCTTCCCTCCTTTCTGACCTACAGTCGGTCATATCATCCGTCGATGTTCAGTCGTACCGATTTTTACCGATCTTCTCATATCCTTCGCATAGACAGCAAATCTACTGTCGATAAGGACGGGGATCAGTTTCCATCGGTCGGTAATAACGACCGATCGTCGATCTCTCATACTTATTATCGACGATTTAGCCGGAATTTTTTTTATCGGCTTGGTAGCTGATCTCATTTTTTCTCGTGTCTTTGGACGGTCGGTAATTTACTTCCGGGCACTTAGCGAGCGCGGTCTCGATCGGTTCGGGATTACGCGGGATATTCGATATCGCAACGTACGAGAGACGCTGGTGAGGAGGTTGTGTAGCCTCTGTTATGTGGAATGGTGATTTTCAATAGGTGAAAGTAGCCGTTCGACGGTTGTCACAGTGAAAGCGTTCCCAACGCGCTCAAAGCCGCAAACTTTATAATAACGAAATGCCACAAGGTCCGCGGGGCCCCGGAGAGGCTGAGGGGGGAAACGGCGAAGCGAACCTGTTGGCTGAACCCACAGCCGAATTCCGTGTCCGTGGTATTACCTGCATCGCGTTTAGCCTATTGGGTAATATTGGTTACAACGGATCTCGGTATTTACCTCGGAGTGGGTAAATAATCGATATATGCAATATGGACTGAAGAATTCTGATGGAGATGATCGGAATATCAATTCACGTATAAGAATGGAAAGATACTTGGAATAAGGCGGCATAAATACCGAGGAAAAGGTAAATCGTTTAATTGAAGTGCCAATATAGCCTGAAGAATTAGTTTTCATTATTCCCCGAATTGACGGATAACTAATTGTTTGTCGTAAAAAGTAACTGAATTAATGAGAATTCACTAGAAATAAATTGATTGGAAACTGGCACTAATTTATATAAATTAAAATTTTCAGATATCAGCATGAAATTGAGTAAATTGTGGAACATGATTGGAAAAAATATCAAAACTAGGTCAAATTGAGAACAAATTACACTTGAATCAAAAACGAAGTCGATTTGAGCCGATCAATTCTAATCACCGGGAAATTCGAAGAATATGTACTGAAATTTTCAGATACTCATCTTGAATTTATTCAAGGATCATTGAGAAAAAATTGCATCAACTGAATCAAGGAGAAATAAGTTGAATTGAACAAATAAAATAGTAATCTGAACCAACTGGAAAAATCAGGTTGAATCAACTGTGAATTAAATTGTACCACTCAAAATACAAAACTTTGATTCAAATTTGAAGAGACTCAACTTGAATTTCAGTAAATTGAGTCAAGGATCGGCGAGAAAAAAATGGCAACGATTGAATGATGAAAAAATAAATGGAATTGAAAATAAAGGTGATCTTCTGAATCAACCGGAAAAAATCAAGTTGAATCAACTGTGAATTGAATTGTATCACTCAAAATACAAAAATTTGATTCGAACTTGAAGAGACTCAACTTGAATTTAAGTGAATTGAGTCGAGGAATTGAGTTGATCAATTTGAACGACTTAAAACTAAAAGAAAATGACTGTGGGCACTCAAATCCTGATAGTCATTGATTCCCCCTCGATCCAAACTCTCCAAATAATTTCGGAAATCGATTTCGGTGGGGGTTGTGTGATAAAAAATAAATAAAAATCGATTCAATGAAGCCAGCGGTCAGTCACCTGCCAATATCACCGAGATCGATTCAATGTTAATCAATTATTTTTGCTCTCCATTACTGCGAGTACTTGCGGTGAAAAACTTAGTCCAGTCAAATTAGATCTGAATGGAGCGAATAGAAAAATTAATTAGAAAAGATCTATAAATTGGTGGAGACCTTCGTCTTGGCCTTCTGTTGAACGGACTAAAAGTCCACACCCCTAACTGGATGGCTCGAGCCGCCATCTTGAATCAAGGGTGCGCGAAATCAGTTTTTTCATCATATCTCGACAACTATTGATCCTATCGTCACAGAGGTTGATATAAAAAATGTAGATGACTAAATTTCCTACAAAAAAGGTTCAATACATTTTTTCGATATCCTCACTAGTTTTTGAGTAATACACGGCTGAAAGAATCGATATTTTTATTTTCCGTCCCAGCCTGCCGTGAGAGTCATTTTCTCGGTATAGAACCTTGCGAGAATTATGCACGTATTCACTGGTGTATTAGAGAAAAACTATTGAAGATACGGCAAAAATGTATTGAACCTTTTCTGTAGAGAATTTAGTAAGCTTTATTTTTTATACTAACCTCTGTGACGATGGGATCAATAGTTGTCCAGATATGATGAAGAAACTAATTTCGTGCACCTTTGATTCAAGATGGCGGCTGGAGCCATCCAGTTAGGGGTGTGGACTTTCAGTCCGTTCAACAGTAGGCTAAGACAAAGTTCTTCACCAATTCATAGATCTTTTCTAATTAATTTTTCTATTTTTGCCAATCTGACTGGACTAACTGGTTTCTTTTAAGGCTTGTTGACCCTGGCTTCGGGACACGAATTCCTTACATCAACTAAGTTTGATTCAATTATTCGTTCGGCGACTATACATATAATATCGCTTGTTCGATCTCCTGTTTTGATAGTCATTCTGATAGACTCAAAGCTCGTCTGAAAAAAATTCATAAAATTTGAATACCACATACCCATCACGTCACTGCTGAGAAAAAAGGTACTCGATTCTCTCACGGTTATTGATAATTATTCTTAAAGGATTGGCTAACTTGGGTTATTCCACAAATTTGACCAGACGAATGAAAAAAAAACAAAAAAAAAACAGTATTCGAAATTCACTTCGAGAAACGTTCGACGGTCAATATTCTGCTTCAAGGCTCTCTGACCGATAATTACACATGTTTGATACGATAATTCGATGATAGAATCGATCATTCTTCCTCACCTAATCGAATTTCTTGACTAATGTGGGAAGAAAAACAACGACAGACTAGTAACACCGTGATTCAGCATGAATTTCATAATTTGATCTTCGTCATCGGCAATTGATGAAATTCTAAAAACAAACCAATCAGAATTGATCATTATGATTCTATAGGTTCATTCAGATTCCCAAAAATATTGAATCGATGTTTTTGTTAGACGCAGCCAATTTACCATATAATAATTTTACAATAATGTCAATTTATCTGAATATCTGCAAAAAAAAAATGGAATCATTGAAATAATGAGATTTTGGATATAATTGACTGAATCGATTCAAATTTAAATAACTATATCTCGGTTATTATAGGATCATAAATTATTGGATGAAAATGTAAATGAGATAATTGAATTGAATTGATTAGATCGAATCGAATCAATCAAATCAAACTTTTAAAAAATCAGTTAAATCGAGGGTCATTGATAAATTCGAATCGACTGAATTGCAGACTGAACACAATTGAATTGATACAAAGAAAATCAGGAAAAAATGGAATAATTCATTTAATAATAAATTCAACCCGACTAATTATTGTTCTCTCGATGAATTTAATTGTCAATCTCACCACGGTCCTAATCGTGTACAAAATATTGTATTATTTGAACAACTCTTATAAAAACTTGGAGAATAAATCATTCAATGAATCCTGAAAACCTCGCAGACGCTAAAAATAAAAATGACTCCAAAAATCATCGCGGAATTTTGTGCGATAGATAAAAAGTGTTTTGAAAGCTTGTGACTTTTCCATTACATTGACGTCACATCGGCACCTGATTATCAGAAGGAACATTAAACGAATCCGGTAAAATCCCCGAATTCAATTGTCTCATTAACCAATCCCTCGACCTCGTGAAAATTTATTTCAACGTCATGAAATTCGCAGGGACAGGTTCTAGGTAGACTGTGAATTTAGTACACATTTATAACTATAACACAAAAGTCTTTTAAAATTACAAATTTAGTACATCAAAGTGAATCGCATGTTCTTTGAATTTATGAACAAATTTTCAACATCACACATACATTAATCGCAAAAAAAAAAAAAAATACGAAATCGTGTATAGATTTTACAAAATTGTGTGCTAAAGTCATCGAATTCGGGAAATTAATTTTATTTAAATGTGAAGTGATTTCATGACTCCTGTATGTAAATAAAACCTCCAACACATCGTTCGATGTTCGCAAGAAACATTTTTTCACAGTCTAGAGGAAATTCCCTCAGACGTCTAGTATACGTCAGCGTGCTGAGCCTGCAAATTGACATGGGTAAGAATTCGTTGGGCAATCAAACTGCGAAAATGGAACCGCTAATTTATTTATTTTCTATTTTTTGCCAAGTAAATGAAATAATCCTGATGTCGAAATGACTGAAAGTCAATGATGAATCTGAAATCTATAATTCGGAGACGCAGATAGTCTCGTGTCCAGTCTGACCTTGACTCGCCTTGGATCAAATCTCGGCGTACAGCCTCGTGAAATTTTCAAGGCCAACGCAGACCACAGGAATTTGAGAGTCGGATTTTTATGCGATGTCAAGTGAAACGGCACGTGTTGAATCAAATTTTTTTTTCTAATTTTTCTAATGTTAATCGGCAGTCGAGGCACCGTGTGACAATTCGAGAATAGCGATGTATCGAATTGAACTGAGTGCAAAGTCCGGTAAAGCAACAAAAAGTATAAATTTACTATGCGCAGATCGGGCCACGGCCGCCGGTCACCTCGGACGTCAGTCATTTAAATCACAAATCATTAACAAAGTAGATTGATAAACTTTCGGAAGATAAATTACACACATTTCGCTTAGAGTCCGGTTGCAAAACGTTTATTCGTTAAAATCGTCCTTGAGAACCTCTAATTCACTCGTCAATTATACACATCACTCGATATATTTTTCTTACTGACTCGTATTTATTTATTTAATTTTTTAGACACGGCTCGAGGAGATTCGCGCACTGAAATCGGTATTGAATATTCATCAGATTCACTTGCTCGTTAAACCGCGATGAATTACCTCAAATTTTGTCAAGAAAAATAATTGAAATCTTCAACAATAGCTTAGATATCAATTTCTGAATTCGATGTCATTTGAAAAGAAGAAAAATCCATCAGATTTGATCGATTTTCTTCTACCTCGGCTCACATTTTGTTCACTAAACTATTCCCAACAATTTCACCGAGACATTTTTTTTTTTGTTCGATACTCGGTTTGATGTCGCTGTTCGTTAATCCAAGTCGACGATGATGTAATCTTATAAAATTAAATAGCAAACAGCGAAACGTTATTGAAAAAAATTGTGTCCCGGTTAAATCGTGCGAAATATGGTTGAACTAACAAAATGAGACAAAGTAGAACGAAATCGAGCAAATCTGATTGATTCTTGTTCATTTTAAACCTCTTCGGAGTGAAGGATCGATATCCAAGCGCTGTTTTGTAACCGCAAGATTTTGTCTCGGAAAATTTGAGGAAAGTTATCGAACTCAGGAGTGAGTAAATTTTTTTTTTAACAACATGAAACTATATTATTTGAAATTATTTAGAAAAAGAACCGATTTTAGTGTTCTATCCATCTCAATATATAATTATTAGCGTCTAACTAATTCCCTTCCCTTTGCCATCTGGAATTTGGTCCAAAGTCATCATTCAATAAGTGCCATAGGCCAATCTTGACCAAATTAACAGATATTTGTTATATTCGCGAGAAAAAAACGCAGAAAGTTCAAAGACAACCTAAACCGATTTTTTTCTTTCAAATAATTCATCAAAATCGGATCCTCGCATACGATTTTCCTGTAAAAACCTGAATTGACATGGAAAAAATCGCCAGCTGTTATACCCGAGGTTTCTTAAGCAGAATCGACGAGGGAATCAGAGGCTTGGGTAATAAAGCTTGTAGAATTTCCGCTTGTCCACATCTCTCTGTACATAAAACCGCAAACCGTTTACTCTTTGATCCTTGCGTTGAGTTCGGGTCAATACTCGATTGCAAAATTGTGAATCGCTCATTGTCAAATAAAATTGACAAAAGATTATACCTCTGATTATCATCCAACAGCAGAGTCAGATCGGTGCAGAAGAAAAAGTGATAATTTAAAATTTAAAAAAGTCATGAAACTTCGAAATTGTATTTTTAATTTAAAATAGGCACGTGACATAAGTAGCACTATTCTTTTTTGTGCAATTTTTTTGTCGCCCATCTTCTTCCTCTTCAAAATTTATTAATCCTGTTTGGATCTAGGGATAATTGCGAAAGAGCGATTACTACTGCGATTCATCTTCTTTACTTGGATCGAGTCATTCGCGCTAAGCAAGTTTCGGAAATTTGTCATTTCAATTCTAATTCCTAGATAAAATTCCGCGACGTAATTTCACACCATCGATTGACAAGGATTCGTCTAATTAAAAAAGGATAATTATGCCGATCAAAGAAATTTTTATGGAAAATTTCTCTTCGCGATAAAAAGGAAGGGAATGAAAAAGCAAAGTAGAGTGCATGATTTTCCGATTTCAAATTTTTCCGCTACGGAACATTCCGGTATATGTACATATATGTTTTTGTCATTCAATTTAACGATCGACATTTTAATGAGACTTGATGTAAATTTACGTAATTAAGGTTCAATGAAAGTAGTTCAAGTACGGCGACCTTAATGACTGGTTAAAATCACATTGTCATTCGAATAATTTGGCAAAGTGTTTGAAGAAGGCAGAGGTCGAATCGGTGCTGAGGGGAAAAAAGGACGAGAAAAAAAATTGTTTAATCATGAATGAGGTCACGTCTTCGCACTTCTTCGCTAAATTTTAGCTACACGCGTACATATTTTACTTTTACATACACGTGCGATATAGTGATCGGTTTTGCGCCAAACTACGCAGGCAGTTTCGTACTTTAATCCGCGTGATCGCTAATTGCCGCGTAAATCTTAATTAATTAATAAATCTTGACTTGGAATTTCAAATTAGGTAGACGATGAAGAAAAATTACTGTCATCATTAGCACCCGGATACAGTATTCTGACGATTGTACATCATCTGAAAACGGAAATTAATTCCGGCCAACGATCCCCGAAAAATGTAAACGACATAAGATGAAAAAAAATAGGCGACCATCGTAGAAACTTTTATAAGCGAGACTGCAAAAAAGATTAGAATTCGTTCATTGCACTTTACTATCGTTGAAATCCCGTATTTCGTGACATCATGAATCCGTTTTGAATGATTTTTATTTTTTGTCATTGGAAAATTAACTTGCCTATTTTTTTTTTTTTTTAACGTGCGAATAAAATATGAACTCAGAAATCGTTTTTTTTCTTCAAATTTCTGTTTGATGGAAAATAGAATAATGTCTTTTGAATTTCTTGTACGAAAATAGAAAAACAAAATCGTCATCGGCACAGAAATTGAAAATAAAAATTCTCCAAAAATGGGTTCTCGCAAAATCGCTGAAGGGGTTGAAACAAAATTGGCACAGTATCGATGAGTGATGGCCTCATATTTCACGTGCAATTACTTGCAGGTTTCAAGGATCAATCAAAATTTAACCTCGTAGAAAGTAAAATCTAATCAAAAATCGAATCCGATTTTCAAACGAGGTGAGGAATATTTTTATTATTTACGGCCAATTATTCAAAGTTGGTTACCGATTTCGTTAGGCACTCATTATCGTCCATCGATCAAGAACGCTTTCCGATTAAGAAAGGAAAGAAGAAAGTCCTGAAAAAAAAATTATCTTTTCGAAATGAAAATAGGAAAAACAAGCGGGTTTAGGCTGACTATGAGCCAGCCTTCGAACTTCCCGTTATTTATTTTGTTCTCAGCTATTTTGAAATTTGTAAATCTGACCTCAGATTCTTGATCAGCGGTTCAAAAAACCTTCGAGTACAAATTTCCGTAAGATTTCGAATGTTTTTAGTATTTTTCCCAGAAAATCGGACTCGCCATTTTTAATTTCGCTAATCTGACTTCAGATTCGTGATCAGTGACCCAAAAAACCTACGAGTACCAAATTTCAACCAAATCCAAATGTTTTTAGTTTTTTTTCTTTTGCAGCATATCGAATACGCCAAATGAAAATTTTGCAAAACTGACTTCAGATTCGTGATCAGCGATCAAAAAAACCATATGGTACCAAATTTCATTGAAATCCGTTGATTCGTTCTCAAGATACCGTTATTTTTGTTGTGTTTTTTAGAATTTCGTTATTTGAATAGTTCAAAAAGTACTAATCCGATCGAAGCCAAAATCTAATCAGTTCTAAGTTAAGAAAAGCCCCGTCGATTGAGCTCAAGTTGATCGAAATCCGACCACGCGTTCTCGAGATATCGCGCGCACCATCCTGATAATTAAAGCAACCAACTATAAATAAGATAGAATTGATTTTTCGTTTTTTCAACAGCATTTTTTCATTTGTCTTATGCATATAACATATACGGAAATGCGAGATCAGCGATAGATGCGATAAATAATCGTGACAACCAACTTTTTAATGAGGGATTATTAGCGGATTGTACCTAAATGAGAGAAGCAACAGGTCTGCAACCGCATTAATTGTTGTGAGCAAAAAATCTGTTACGGCTTTAAATATTTTCTGCATTTTTTCATCTCTTCGTAATTTACAGTCATTAAAAACCATTCTTCTACCAGTGCATAAAATAATATAATAAAACTTGTCATGCTTTCAAGGTTTTAAAATTGTATGCACTGTAGACATCCGGTTTTTGCACTCGTCAATTATCAATTAATACCAGACATAAGAATTTTTTTTCCAATTTGTTATTCAAACATCATTCAAAATGTTCCAAAGTTTAACATGAAAATGAAAAATATCAAAGTTCCTACATATTTCGCGCGGTTTCATTCTACCAATAACTCAAAGTGTCTGGTACCCAGCGACACTTGACTCTAAAAACTTAGAGAACTGCGTCAATTCAACATCTGATGTCAGACTTCGAGGACGTGTCTCGTCACCTAACACATGAAACAAAAAAAAAAAAAACAGAAAAAAAAACATTTGGTCAGAAAAAAAATTACTGAATAATTGTTCAAATATTTACATGCACGTATATGAATTTTACGATTATGTATATGATCATGTATATGTATTTTTTATGATTGACAAATTAGTTGATTTCTTTATTTAAATGAGCTAATTCGAACTTTCGTGACTTTGATGAACGAAGTGGAATTTTGAAAAATCAGTGAGGGATAGAAATAGCGAATGTACTAATAGTAATAAGTGAACGGTAAACATTAGTCGACGAATTTAGACAGAAGAGGGAGAAGACAACAAAAAAAAAAAAAAACTTTATAATATATACTGTGTATATAGTGATTTTATATATCAATCAGTCAAAGCTAACATGAATAAAGTCTTCCTGGATGAACACGTGATATCTCATTCCGTGCGTCATGCTATCAGCATCGAACAGTAATCTTCAAATTTTTTTTCTTCCTTAAATTTCAATCGCTCGCCTTTCATCATCAGTGTCATTCCCATATGGGTGATTCCAAGATATTGGGTCTTTTGGTGTCTTTTAGAAAAAAAATTGGAAAGATGGACAAATATGATCTTTTAGAATGGTCATAATCATACCTTAGAGTGTGTTCTATACGGTACACTAAATTTCAAATATGAAATGTTCTCAGAATTCCAGAAATTTGCGTTCAAACACCAAAATTGTCTCTCCCCTGGCATGTCCCTCCGACAAATTTATTGATTCCCGTAGCGATATTTGGTGACTCTTCCAATAAATTACAATAAACAATGGACTTTCTTATAGCTGCATCAACGTATGATGATATTTCAGTAATAAAATTCATTTTATATTATTATTTTTCAAAATATTCCATATTCCGTTTTGTCCTCCACTTTCGACGTCTCCTCCCCTGGCATTTTTATGGCCGTTATTTTGAACTAATAAAATCAGCTTGCTTATTCAAACTTTGTCGGTATCATAAGAGTTTGGCACAAAGTTGACGTGTTGTGACGGGTGAGCACCCTTGCGCTTTCGTTTTTCGGTTAGCGCGGAATAACCGCCGCGTTCGGGTCAGTGTCGGAGTGATCCCTGTATCTACCCTGGTAAGTCGTATGTCGCAATCAGTTATCTATTTATTTTTATTCTAGGCATCATGTATTCTAATATGTGCACTAGTCACCCAGTTTCAATTCAGAATCTAACGAATAATTTGTTTCCATACTATTGACGAATTACCGCAGAAACATCTCTCCCCTGGCATATCTCCCCTGGCATATTGTCATGCCAGGGGAGATACAAAATGACCAGGGGAGATACGTATAGAGTACATTTCTCATTATATACTACGATTTAGAACATACTACATTCAGTTTTCTTGTTTACATGATATGGACGAATACTAGAACCGGTATTATTGACATTCTTACTGATATACGAGCAGAAAATGGCAAACCCGAAGAAATTTGAATCTCGAATATTTTATAAGCTAAAAATATGATAATGTTATATGAAAAAAAACAACAAAAAGTCTGGTCACCATGTCTTTAACATACCAGATTATTAAATATATATATTCGTATTTCGGAGTATTTTATTTTATTTAATCCATGAGTAATAGTCTCTCCCCTGGCCAGTGTCTTCCCCCTGGCACATTGAAAAGTCATTAAAAATGATCAAAGTGTCTCGCTCTTCCGTAGGCATCATAAAGACATTGTCAATATTCTAGTAAATTCGAAATTGACCG
This sequence comes from Euura lappo, assembly GCA_018257835.1. NCBI lineage: Eukaryota > Metazoa > Arthropoda > Insecta > Hymenoptera > Tenthredinidae > Euura > Euura lappo. Next base: position 198,740 of record JAEUYN010000401.1, on the reverse strand, counting down.
TAATTATTACATTTTTTGCTTTGCCAAAAATGTTAGGATCTGAGACGCAATATCTTGGAATCACCCATATAGGGATTAGTGTTTTAACAATATTACCAACGCAAAATCACGCGAATATCTTTCGTACATTGGCACAAAAATTTATTTTGAGGTTTTATTCAAAAATTTATAGTCAAATGATAATTTCAATCGCAAAAGAATTTTTTAATAATCTGAGTCCTTTTTACTTCTTGAAGGTATTTTCTCACTCTGAACAAATTGATTGAGGCTGTCAATTTTTGTGCCAGCCTTTGAACTTGCATATTTGATCTGGAATTCGTAATGTTGAAAATCTGACTTCAGATTCGTGTTCAGTGACTCAAAAACCCGTCGGATGCCAATTTTTGTTCGAATCTGTTGATAAGTTATCCAGATATCGTATTTTTTATTTGGATTCAAATGATTCCAAAATTATTAAACCAATCAAAGCCAAGGTTTGAATAAATTGTGAATCGATGCAAATTAATGCGAAATCACACAAATTAGACGAAGCAATTTTAATTGAAGAGTGATTAAATCGCATTGAATTAACTAATTCGAATCAGATAATGAAATCGAGTTACTTGACACGAATGAATTCCAATCGACGTAAATCATTGGAAATTAATTCGAAACGCAATGGATTTATTCAAGTTTTTTATATAATAAATACTTTCAAATTCACCTCAACGATAAAAAATGGACCGATTCCGATTCATAATTACTTTCCGTTTTTATCATTGTGTCTCAGCTATTGAAACATTTGAAAATAACATTGAAGCCAATTGGTGAATCATACGACGTAGAATAATGAATTACGTCAGCATATATTATCATGTATCTGCATATGAATAGGTAAGCATATTGTTCGACTTTACATATTGAATCCCTAACATTTTTTTGTTCGATAAACTGATATTGGGAAAACAAGGGAACAACAACAGACAATTGCGTTTATGAAACAAGACTGAATTTTGTAGAATTAAATTATTTTGTTTTTTTCTGAGTAACCATTACATTAAAAAGTGCATATGAATAACTTAAATATAATCCTATATGGCATTGAACACTTAAATCTAATCGATAAAGTCTGGAATCATGTTCTAAAAAATCTCGAAACGAATAACAATATCACATTCTTCGATCGCGCCGCTAATAAAAGGAATACCCGATACGATAGCCAAAAAACTAGTCTCAAAATTCCCGATTCCGTAAATGGGCTTATCCGCACCGTTAAATAGATATATAACGGGCCGTTATATTAATTTGTTTTGTACACAGTAATTGGCGTATGATTATAATTACCCTAACTACAAGACGTATTGATCACAAAAAGTTGTTGATTTTTTTCTGAATGCGTTTTCCTACGCTCAGCGTGCGCAACAAATTCCATTGACAAATATTGAACAAATTCTTTGATAAAATTTGGGGTTCGTGAACAAACAATCGTGTCCGATTTTTTATATCTAATTATTTGCTGAATTCGCTAAATTCACCGAGCTTGAATTATACCTTTTCTTTGCTACTTGAGTCGAAAACTACAAACAACTAATTTTGTCTGCAATATAAAAATTTTGAAGTTGAATAACTTCTACGATTTTCAGTATTTTCGACTGAAATTTGGCGTGCACTCTCAGTTTACTGCCCTGAACAATCATTCGTGGCAGATTTTTTATATCTCACTTTGGGTTGCGTTCGAAAATTTGTCGATGTTCAAATCTAGTTTTTCCGCCCTGGGCTGTACGACATGTTTTTCGGAACACAAAAGAGCATTCAGAAATAAATAGCCAGCTCTCCGTGACCTGTGTGTTAAGGATGTAGTTCGGGTTGAAGAAAAGCGATTTTGAAAGAAACTATTTATTGCGGATTTCTTTACTGAATACATTCACCTATCAATATCGGCAAATATCCAATCCGAATCTGATTTTGAAGTTGTCTAATTTGGGCCCAACGGTGATAGTCTGTAAAAATTGTCCAATTTCCCAGATCAGAATTAGAGCGATACATGTCACAAAAATTCAAGAGTGATGAGAAACTCGGAACTTGTCATCAGACCAAACTAACACCAAATATAAAACGATATGAGTATATATACATGGACTTTTCTTTTTCTGGAGTTCTCAATTGATACGCACACTGGAAAAAAAGTTTGCTGTTTCCAGCGGAATGAAGTTGTTGCCGAGAACGATCAGCTACTGTAGCGACACGTTTGGCACTGACAGGAAACTTTCGGTCAGCATAGAGAACTATCCTTGGTTTACTGTGACACGCTTGTTTCTCGCTGAGGGAGCGATACACTCTGCCGAGAGCGCGATGATACGGCTACCGCAGCTATATTTCTCGCTGTATGCACGATACTTACTCTCGCGGCAGACACAGAATAGGGTTAGGTTGCCGTAGCTGGGAAGTGGCGCTGCTATCCGCGCGAACCACGTGACAGCTAAGGCAACCAGAATTCTTGCTGTCGGAGACAGAATTTTTTTTCAGTGCATCCTTTTACGAATATTTGATTATCCCAAAAACACAACAACATGTAACTGGCGCGATGAAATATATTTATTGAATCAACTTCTAGTTTCACAGATATCTTCGTTGATTATATTATGAACAATTTCACGTGAGCTTTTTTAGGTCTGGTCCTTAAGTGCAGGTAAATTACTTCCATATTTATTAAAAAAATTAACAAAAAACGAAAAAAAAAGTGCTTTCTGGGGAGAAATTATTGCTTCAAACTTTGTTTCTGAGAATTTTATCAACTGTACAACAAATTCCTAACGTGAATCTACTCTTCTTTCTACTCTGATATTGGGAAAAAAAAATTGAGATTGCTGCAGTACTTCAGCTTATACATGGATCATGTATTATGTTTGTCTTTCTCACTTTTAAATGTAAAAAAAAACTTGTGATAAAAATATGAACCCCGTTTAAAATTTCCCGCTCAACTCCCGGACAAACATCCTCCACCAATATCGCTGCTCTTCGAGTTTCCCCAAAACCCCGACAGACGGCGTCCCCATCGCAGGTGCAAAAAGTGCTTTTTGGGGAGAAATTATTGCTTCAAACTTTGTTTCTGAGAATTTTATCAACTGTACAACAAATTCCTAACGTGAATCTAGTAATCTACTCTTCTTTCTATTCTGATATTGGGAAAAAAAAAATTGACATTGCTGCAGTACTTCAGCTTATACATGGATCATGTATTATGTTGTTTGTCTTTCTCACTTTTAAATGTAAAAAAAAACTTGTGATAAAAATATGAACCCCGTTTAAATCTTCCCGCTCAACTCCCGGACAAACATCCTCCACCAATATCGCTGCTCTTCGAGTTTCCCCAAAACCCCGAGAGACGGCGTCCCCATCGCAGGTCTCACATTCCCCGATAGAGTCGGATCTCGTTAAGTCATCGGTCGAGGGAGCCGTGTAGACCGCGGATAGAAGAGTAGGGGCGGTCAAGCGGCGGGGTAGGGCAGTCGCTTATCAAAATCGCGTCGACACCGCGGTGTCTCGATAGTTTGTGCTAAAAGTTAGAACGCGGAGGGATATATACCGCGATAAACCTAGTGTATTAACAGAATACGAAAAAGTACAGGCGTTTTAAAGTTAAAGGGACGATTATAAAAAAAAAAAAGACTCACTCCACGGTTCGACAAACGTTTTATAAACACAAACCGACAGTGAAAGATTCCGCGGATAATATAACAAACTACACGCGTTTGATGGTCAAAAATCGCAAAACTTTTTATCCAACAGAGTAAATCGTCGTTCGGTTCGTTTTGGTTTTTTTTTTTCGTTTTGTTTCTATTTAAAAAAAAAAAACACCACATATGTGCGACGGCAGGTGACAGAAAAGGATTTTTTTTTTATTCGATACATTAATTTATCATAATTCGGCGTTGGATTCCGGAGGCTTCGAACAACGGAGGCTTAAACCAGGTGGGTGTCGGCCGCGTACGCGGTTTGTGTGCAAAATGGAGTTCCTGACCTACTAGATTTTCGGGTTTAGGTTAGGGCGCCCCCCGAACGCCGATCGATTACGCTTCTTTATTTTATTTTTATTTTCTCTCTCTATCTTCATCGAGTAAAACGCTAATCGTTTGTTTTACTCGTTACCCACCTTCGTTTGTTTCTCAACCTCCTCTCATGATTTGTGTGTTACCATAAACGGCGAGTGACGCGATAATCATTCAGGATTATATTTCCGTATTTTATGAAATATTTCATGAAGCAAACTTTCGATTCTCTTTCGTCACAAGGATCTCAAAACCCTCTCGGGGGTTACAGGTTTAATTTCTATAATTAATCGATTGTATTGATAAGACAAAAAAATAAATAAAAAAATACGGATTAGAGCTTATGAATGCATTATATGGGTCACGGATCCGTGGAGTTATCGAATACCGGCGACCTTGGTAAAAGTAGTATATACTATACAAGCCACCTGTGACGATCGTAGTACAGAAAAAGACGAAAAAATATTGATAACAATATCAATTATTTATATTAATTTTTTCATGAGAATTTATTTTCGTTGTTTTTTTTTTTCAAATATTTTTTATAATTCTAGTGTCATTTTTTGAATAAATTATTTTTCATGAATCCCTCGATATCGATGATTTTTATTTATTTATTTATTTATTTATTATGAGTTTGAAGAATTTAGGGGATTTTTTCGTTTATATATTATATTATATGGGGGAAAAAAAATGTTTGGATTGAATAACCGCGTTTTATAATTAGTTTATATGAATACTCGGTATTTAAATTGCGAAATACACGTGTATATATGTGTATAATGTATATTATGTACATAAAAACATATTATTATGTACACTTTCATGCATGATTTTAGAAGAATCTATGTATGTATTCAGCATAATTGTTGATAATATATAATATTTTAATTATAACTATAATGAATAAAAAATAACAAATTGCAATTCAGCAAAATGAAATTTATATATACAGGATATAATAATTATTGATGGTAATATAGTATTTTCAAATTGAATTGAATTGATAATAAAATAAAATATATGAATAAAAAATAGCAAATAAACGAATAATATTTTTTTTGAATGTATCAGAAAATGTATTATTTACTCTCTAAATTTGAATCAGTGAATAGTCACTGATCATCAGCGAATAGTCACTGATGCCTTCAGTTATAAGTATACCACTGGAAATCAGTGAAAAGTCACTAATTTATCCAGTGAATTTGAATCACTGATTCAAATAGTGAAATTTTCACTGATTGAATCAGCGAAAATTATTGGTTCTTATATATATTTGATCCGGTTGAAGATATTCTCGAAACGGAAAGACAATACGGTATATTCGACACATTTTTGTTTCGCGAGTCTTTATTGCAAGTAAAGAAAAAACAGACTCCTAACGCAGATGAAACTTCTCCGTTTCCCATCTCGTCGGAGCGAGCCAAGACTGGACGCAGTGAGAAAACCTAACCTACCAAAAGTATAAGGAATTCAATGTCAGACAGTGAACAGCAATATTCACACAATTCATTGATTATTTGCAACTAACAAGCCAAATTGTGAAGAATTTTATAAATCCGCATGTGTACTTACGTTATGATTTTTACTGAACAGTTCACGTGGTTGAACCGACGCCCAAATCGGCACGCAACATATGAACGCGAACGATTTGGCGGTTAGTAGGCAGCTCCGTGGCGGTTAGAGACTCGGCGTACGCGGCGCCCCTAGCGTTCGTCACAAAAGTCACTGACGAAACAGTGAAGTTATGCACTGGTTTAGCAGTGGTAAAATCACTGCTGAAATGGACTTCACTGATACTCCAGTGAAAAAGGGTTCAAGTCACTGTTTCTGCAGTGAAATACCAAGTCACTGATTCAATTAGTGAAATTTTCACTGATTCAAATTTAGAGAGTACCTAGTTAGCGTTTATAGACTGATTTTTTTAAATTTCAAACCTAGTTTATCGATTTTTGAAAAATTTGATAGACGAATGATGTTATTGTAATCAGACACAGACAATAATAATAATAATAATAATAACTTAATTTATTTCTATACAATTCGGAAACGTATATAGGAGGAAGAAAATAAATGGTACATAAAATATTTGGAGAAATATTGTGGAAAATTTTTAGAGTTTTTAGAATCCATTTCCGACTATTAATCAATCGACCTATGCGTAGATGTATATATGTATATGTATTTGTGCAATGTGATCAATTTTTTTATTATTTTAGTCTCAATAGAAACTTATTCTTTAGACCGATTAATAATTTCGGCGGTAATCGGTCGAGTACTTTTCGAATTATTTGAATAACACAATAAAAAAAATGACAATAATAATAATGATGATAAAATTGACGATTTCTTGATAACAGATTAATAGATTTTTAATATAAAAATTCGTATCGAAAGGTTTTCTGGGTCACTGATCACGAATCTAACGTCATATTTGCAAAATTCTGAATTCTAATTCTAAAAAATATTCCGATTTTCATCAAAATTTCTACCAAAAAGTTTTTCGGGTGGCTGAACCACGAATTTGTCGTTCAATTTCCGTGAAATTGGAAATTATTGTTAATTTATTTCAATATCTGTGGTTTTTTCATAATTGGATCGTTCGTATTTTTCCCTGTTTCGTTCATTCATTCATTCATTCATTCATTCATTCATTCATTGACTTTGATTAATTATTTTGATTGCACAACATGCCTACGTATACTGAGATATTAACATATTGACGCGTTAATAATTCGATTCATAAAACTTGTGTAACTCCCGGTCGCAGCCGTTGCTTCTGGCTGATACTTCCGGTAGTACGACGACATTGCTGCTTCTTACTTCCGGCAAAGTTTCAAGGATGTATTTGGCCGTACAATCTCAACCAAAAAGATGATCAAAGTATTAACTTTGAATAATAATAATGCCCAAAAGTTATCAATAAATTGTTTAAACAAAACATTGTTTAACTAATTGACTGGTAACGTTATTTTTTTCTCATCTCAAATGAATGCCCTAATTTTTCTGAATACGCGTGAATTTTTTAAGAATTTTTTCACTATTTGAAATTTCCGTTTTCGAAAATTTCCAAATTTTGAAAAATGGCAAAAAAATCTGAATTTCGGATATGTTTTTGTGAAAACGATTTAGATTACAATTCCGAAGTTTCCGGAGCGTGGAACAAATAGTTTCGTAAATACAGCCTTTACAAATTTTCGAAAACGGAAATTTCAAAATAGTGACAAAATTCTTGAAAAATGCATGTGTGTTCAGAAAAATTAGGGCATTTATTTGAGATGAAAAAAAAATAACGTTACCAGAGAATTTGTTAAACAATGTTTTGTTTAAACAATTTATTGATAACTTTCGGGCATTATTATTATTCAAAATGAATACTCTTATCATCTTTACCATGGTTGATTTTTTTCCGATTTTTATCTCATCATGAAGTACTCAATTCGCCGACGAGAATCATTTTTGGTTGAGATTGTACGGCCAATACATCCTTAACTCCGTTCCGTTCCGTTCCGTTCCGTTCCGTTCCGTTCCGTTCGACCTGCACCTATAATAGACGAATCGTTCGATTCGATTCGTTAGTCTTGACTGTATACCACTTTCTCCCTATACTTCATCGAATGGCTTTTTCTTTTTCTACATCAGTATCGTTAGCAGATACGCAATTTTGATTCATTTTTCCAAATTTTCACGTTAAGGGGACCAGTACAGTACGTGACTCAAGAAAATTCCACATAATATCTTATCCAAACTTCATTACACATCGAAAATTAGACTTTCTTAAAAATCACTTCTCGTAAGGTTAACACGGTTGATTCGATTATGTCTCTCGACGCCTCGTTTTCTTCGGAGAGAAATTGTTCAACATCTGAATGAGGGAAGCTGAGAAAGAAAAATCCTGTGATAAGTTGTGGTCAGTTATCAAAACGTTTAACGAAAATCTAGTCACTCTTTTGCTGATAACTTGGTCAACATTTTTTATTTAAACTATATATTTCAAATTCGTCATCAAGCGAATTCTAAAACCGATATGATACAGAATCTTTTCTATTTCTCTCTCTCTCTCTCTCTCTCTCCTTATTTTTATTCACACGTGTAATTGTTGACTGAATGAATGCACTGCGTAGACAGCTGACGTCGAACGATTGAGAACATGAAGGTAATCGATAGGAAAATTTGAATAAAAAAAAAACCAACAACAACAATACTAAGTACATGTAGTCGAAATTATTATGTGATTATTCATTTAATCGACGCAGCTAAGGTGAAGTCGAACTCGAAGTCGTTCAGGTATTATATAAACCTAGTAGGTACATATAATCTTCTATAATCAAGATATATAGACGTCTATGTGTCGCTATTATGATACGAATAATTATTTTTCCCCTCTCTCTCTCTCTTCTCTTCTTATCTATATTAATCATTATTACGTATCTGATATACATCTATGACTATTATTCATTATTAGTCTCGATATCAATCATCGAAGTGAAGTAACGTATTTATCTCAACGTTGAATTCCTATCGTAGAAATGTTGAAATTACAATTAATAACTTTCGATATCTCATATCAGAATTAAATGAACAATTTCATTTTATTTCTCATCGTTTTTTTTCTTCTCTTTTCTTCATTTCTTCATTTATTTATTCTGGTTTTATTACTTTTATTCATATGCACAAAATTTGGGTAAAAAGAAAAACAATCACTCGCTTCATTCCAGGCGATGACAGACTGTATATGTAAACAGTACATGCAGGGAAAGTGTCTCGTTCGAATGGAGAGGCTTCAGACAGTTCAACTGCGAATGTGTCTATACATAGTTGAAATCGCAAAAATATTTACATATATAGGACTGGCATCTATTTGAATTTTTTTTTCTCTTTCTCATTTTTTTTCCTTCTTCCAATTTCATTGTTATTCATTATTTAAACGAATTTGTACTTCAATATATATGCGAGAGATTAAGTATTAAGGATCTAAACGAGGGAGGATCTAAAAATAATGAATATGTACAGATTTATTTGAAATATCTGTTTTATTTTTTTATTTTTACATATATTCAACAATGTAAATTAAAAATCATGTTATCACAAGTAACAAAGAAATACAAAAAAAGATTGTTATATTGTTATACTAGAATTCAAAAGCGGTTACAGATTTAAAAAAAATAAAAAATCTAGAAAAATTTAATTATTCCACATACAATTATTAATTAATAATTATTCAATTATCAATGGTATTTATTCTATGTATAGTTTAATATTGCAAATTCAAAGATTATCTATTAAATATCAAGTACCTATACATATAGGGTACATATATATGTGAAAAGGGTTTCTCGGTTTTTACCTCAAAGAAATCAAGAGACAGAAACGAACACACTCTCTCGATATAGAATGAAGCAGATAAGAAAATAAATAAATAAATAAATAAATAACACTACGATCATCGGCATCGTCACATTTCTCTCGTGACGAAGAGAGAGGAGAGGGGGCAAAGCGTTGTGCTCGTCATTACTACAACTCAAGAGAATTCTTACGTAAGATTAAAGTCTCTGTAAGAAGAATAAGAAGAAAAAGAAAAAGAACAAAACTGCGAGAAAGTGTTGACTAAATACTTGCGCTTACTCACTCGATGATGGTGGCGAAAGAGGGGGGGAGGGGGGAAGCTTGCTTTACTACGGTTGAAGGATCGTCGATGTTTTTATACATACATCTTATATATATGTTACACAAGTCCAAATTATTATAACACATAATAATTTCAGGTGTATACTAGGTATATAGAAATAAAACAAGATTTGTTTTATTGTTTTTTTTTTTTCGTGCGGGATTTATATATATATATGTATAATATATGTGTACATAGAACTTTAACATTTATTTCTTTTTCCGATCTGGATGATAAATTTTCAGTACAAATGAGAACAATTTTTTACCTACTTACAATTATACGTAATCCGCACTTGTGAGTTATTGCTTAAAAAAAAAAAAAAACGTATGAATAGAGTTTCACACTGTATATATAATTGATATTTTCTTTTTCCAATCTAATGAGTTTGGGATATACGTATAGTATTATGTATAGGCGAGGCGGTGTTATAATATACTATATTATGCATAATAACCGTGACTGGTAAAAAAACACAAACGTCGCTGTTACGTCAGACTCGAAAGTTTTTCCGCTGCTAATGATGATTTGATTTATTGTATTATTGTATTTTATTCTTTAAATATTGCGAAATATAGTATTGACAAAATGTGCATGATATTTTAAATGAATGAAGAGAATAATTAATTTGCAAAAAAAGAAAACTAGAATAAAAAAAAAAATGTCGAAAACCTCGAAGAACTTTTATTTACGCATATATGACATATATTAAGAAGAAAAGAAGAGAAATGAATTAATGAATAAGACGGTGGGAATAATTGATTAATTAATGAATAATCGGTGGTCGTTTGCTGTCCGCGGTGTATGCGCAGAAAAATGTCGCGAAATGACAGCGCGTGATATTCTCGAAGGCTGTCGCGACCATCAGCTTCTATTTCGCAGCCGTATCGATACGTACTGATACCGTATAAGTTCTTCATATACATATATATATATATACAGAGCGAATTCCTAACGACTGTAAACTAGAAATCCAGTGATACGCATGTGCAATTTGTATAATCGGGCAATTTTTTCATTCGCAATCGGCATTTGTTTCAGAGGCTATACATATACGATATCCCTGAATAGTTATTATTAATTTTCAGCCAACTTAAATTTTGCTAGTTTGAAAAAAAAAAATTCTATCCTGAATCGATTATATTTATTCAATATATTTTAGTACATTTTTTTTTATTTTTTTTTTTCATTGTTATAATTAGTATATTTTGGATTATTGTCTTATATATTTTCGATGTTCGTGTATATAAATATATAAATTAGATCGAATGGGATTTAGGAAGGATTTAGGAAGTTTTAGCTATACAATGCGAGCAAAGAGAGAGAGAGAGAGAGAAAGATGAAAGGTCGGATCGCGTTATAAAGGCGCGCGTGTAACGGGTAAAAATTTAACACGTTACGCGTCCGCCCACGACGATAGTGAGACTCTCTACATTTGTATTTATAAATGTGTTATATCATATCTATATTATACGACAATACGAACCACACCCCCATACCACTTTATATAATTAATCTGAAGAACAAATTTTAGTTTCCACATTTTTTTTATTTTTTTTTTTCGGTTTAAAATCAATTATTCTGAAATTATATAATGATTTTTGAAAAATTTTGAGAACAAAAAAAAATTGGATATTGCACCCTTAAGCTTTTTGTGATGACACCCCCCCCTTCTGTTTATTCAGGTCAATTATTGAAAATACATATTGAGAATATCGTTTTCTTTTCTTTTTTTTTTACAGATTTTAATTCAATTTTCATTTATTATAAATAATTTACATTAATAAATTTTAATTTATCCATGACTTTTGATTAATAATCGAGATAATAATTCACAATAATTATATTTAAATCGTGTTTTGACCGACACACTATAGGTCTGTTATAATTTTCTATCAATAATTGGGATTGATATTGAAAAAATAGTAAAATATTTTCTGAAATATATATATTTTTGATTTGCGATATCAGATCAATTGAAAAATGATTGATTTCATGATTTAAATTAGTACTTAGAGTTCGCAATCTTTCAGTTTCAAGTTTTAATAAGCCACGAAAAATCGCTTCTTCTTTTTCTTACTCACATTATGTATAATTTTGTCTCAAGTCATCAATCTTACCGAATTCTCTCTCATTATCGTCATAAATCTCTAACGTTTCAACTATGCCCACAAATTATACAAAAATAAAAAAATGCATTTTATACATGAGCTCGAAAAAAAAATCTCAATATATTAATTAACCATGTTTTTGCACTTTTAAAAAATGATTTATCAAATCAATTTTTTCTTTCAGACAAAAAAATTAAAGAATGATAAATTGAAAGACCATCACGCAGGGTATTATTATTATTATTATTATTATTATTATTATTATTGAAACTATAAACTATTTAGGGGTATGGACACAGGCTGCAGAACTCACGTTGAGAAGAGGTAGAAATAGAACGGGAAAAAAGGTCAGGAAATTGTGAGAATAGGACTGTGAAATAGGTTTTTTATCACTTTAGAAAGATTCGGGAAATTTTTTTTTTCAGAAAATTTTGTATATTTCTTGTGTATCGATGATTATTTGAAAAAACATTTCCAATGCCTGTGCCGGAAAAAACAACATACAAAAGGGGCTTACCCCGTGAAATATATAAATAAATGAATAAATAAATAAATATTATTAGGGAAACATTCTTGGAAAAATCCGGGGAAAACTCAGGATTTTTTTTTTCCAAAGTTTTCCTTATACATCCCGCGAATAAGATGAAGTTGAAGGCTGGCTGTAATGCGACTCTTGGGATCTACTGACAATGAGACTCGGAACAGCGGTTCTCAGCATCTCACGTCTTCACATAAAAATTCTCCGACTTTTCAAGAGACTAGTTTTGTAATAAAAAAAAAAAAAAAATCCTGTCAAATGGAACGTTTTACATTACAGATTTTTCCGATCGGTGTAAAATTGACTTGTAACTATAATACAAGAAAATAACACAACGATGCTGTTTTTTTTTTTTCGAATTTTTAGGTACGATTTTTCGAAAAGTTGACATTAAAAAATATTTTGCTCTTAAAATTTCTAATCAGCGTGAAAATTCCCTTAGAAATCTTACAGTGTAATTCAAATCCTGAAATTTTCAATTTTATTCCTCACTTAATGTCCGAAATAATGGCCCAATTTTTTCTATTATGTATATATATATTTCAATCAGAAGAATTCGTTTGTTGGAAAATATCTTTCGTTTTCATTTTGTTCAGTTTTTGTTGTTCAAATTTTTTTAATCAAACCAATCAATCAATAATAATAATAATTGAATTCTTCCGATTATTTCTATCGTGGCAACCGGGGCTCTTAGAAACGTCTGTGATTATTTTTTCAGGGTGGTAAAATGCCACGATTTTTATCGATTTTTGACTCGATTTTTCAACCAGGCGTTGAGAACCGCTGATTAAAATACGCTTCGAGCTCCGCATGAGAGTAGATTACAAAATCACATCACGATCTCTTCTTCTGGAAGTTTTGATGACTTTTATTTCTTCCTTCTCTGACGTATAATTCGTGACGTACGTATCCATGCACGTACATAATTCTGGACGTTATTAGCCACGCACCAAACCATAGGTCGACTACCAATTAGCGGTAGACAATCAATTGCCGATTAGCCCGTGCGCCGTATATGTATTTTCATACGGTCATGTAATTTTGAACAGTCATTTAATTTTCAACCATTTTCGTTTCATATTCATTTTTTTCATGCTCTCAATAGTATACATATTATCTTAATTTTTTAACTTCCCGTTTCTTTGTTTTCGGATAGTAAAAGGAAGTTATTGTTTTTTAAATCTTTTTTGGTCTCTTATCTTAAAGATTCTTAACTTTTTCTCTTCTATTTTTCACTATTGAATTCTATCATTTTTCAATTATATTTTTTACACATGAAATTTTCGCAATTTTTATTTTTTTTTATCGGCTAAATTTTTTACCATTTTCTTTCGAATTTGTATAACATTTTTCACAATAACTTGAATTGTTCACAATTTTTTATTCTTTTTTTTTACCATTACTCTCTTCATTTTCTCTAGAATCTGACTGTTTTTTACTCTATTTCCATGTATGTTTTTTCCCTTAACTTACGTTTGAAACTATGTTGGAAATAATATAAATCCATGAAACCCCTCCCACCCAGCACGTACACCGTTGATTAGAGACCTCGGTATCGTGTGGTACGCGAGATTGTGAATATAGAGCCGATATATAGTCTGAGAAGGTGGTGGTAGACCTACCTACCTACCTACCTACGTACCTACCGTAGAATCCAGATGACGTAAGGGAAGCTAATTCGGAGTCTGGTTCAGCCAGATACGTTAGGTTGTGCAAAATTAGGTCAGTTTCGGTTCAGGTCTAGGTTTCATATTTCTGGTTTCGGTCAGAGTTGGTTAAATCCGGGAAAAGTTAGTCACTGATAAAACCTCTTCTTCCTCTCTTTAAACGATCAAGAGGTCATTATAAACATATCACACGCTTTAGAGCACTAGCTAACGATATATAATTGCATCAAAACCAGACGACTTGAATCCCTTGTTCAGTCAATTAGCCGGCAATTCATAACCACATATTTCACGAGCTGCACTCGATAACTGTTATCGTCGTGGTTTTTTTTTTCTTTTTTTTTTGTTCTTCGGTTATCGCACATATTCAATATATTCATCGAATCATATTTACAGGGGTCACTTGTATCTTCGCTCTCAATTAATCAAGCAGATCACAGTCGTGATTTACTCGATTATCAATTATTAACAATTATCACGAAGATTCGATAAGTTTTATAGTCAAGTGAGAAAAGTTTATCATTCGCGAAGTGCGCATGCGTTAAATTTTCTTTACCGCACTGATATGAAATTGGCTAAATCGACGGTACTTTTTCAGACTGAGAAATTATCAGATTTGTCTTGACAACAACGCTCAACGGATTTGCAAAATTAAAAATGGCGGATCTAATGTGGAGGACAAAATCTAAAAAATATTCAGATTTTCATCAATATTGGTACCCGAAAGTTTTTTGGGCTCCTGATGACGAATCTGAAGTCAGATTTGCAAATTTTGAAACGGCAGATCCAAAATGGTGCCGAAAAAGAAAAAAAATTCTAAAAATGTTGCTATTTTGATTTAAATTGGTACCAGAATATTTTCTGGGTCTCTAACCACAAATTTTGTCGTTAAATTTCCAAAAATTCAAATTAAACAGTAATAATATGCTTATAGCAAAAAAGCGGTAAGCTCGATTCCTATATCAGCTTTTTTTTTTCCCCAATAATCGAGTCTGTGGATTCAAGTGATTAATATCGCACGTGGAGTCAATGATTCTCGGTAATATTGACAGAGGAGGGGGAGGGGAGCCGTTAAACGTCGTTGATATTTAACAGATAACAAACACTTGATTTATTATCATTATTATTATTATTGGTAAATAATTTTTACATATTTGCTTATTTCAGAGACCTCAACATGACGAGCGTAGTCGCAGACCTTGTACATGGGTATCGGGATCTGATGGACAACAAGTCCGGTAAGTTAATATACCTACCAGTACGACAGTCCGTTTGATTTTAACTAACGGTGTCTTATCACAGCCTACATATAGAATAACGTACAGAATACCGGAAATTAATGTCGTCCTCATCATCGTCGATCATCAAAATCGATGATAAGACAGACGTAAAAGCACAGATTTCTGAATCAGTTAATTCGAGATTTTTATCGACATGAATGATCTGGACGATAATAAAAATTTTAGAATAGCGATCTGAAGATATGGTCTAATTTATTCATAATTTATTGACGTGACGAATATTTTTAATTTCTTTTTCAATGATGAAAAATTAAAGAAATTCATGTAGTTATAATAATTTGACAGAATAGAAAAAAAAAGAGATGGAAAATTTCAGCGTTGTTTTATTTTTTAATTATTATTTCTATTATTATTATTATTTTCCAGCTTTTCCAGCAATTATAATAACCAGCTTCTATTTTGCATGAGAAACGCAATATCAATTAATACCGTATGAATTATCTTGGACGAATTCTAATTTTTATTCAATTGTTTTGCTGTTGTTATTTGCAATGTTTAATACAAGCTCTTCGAACTCTGATGTCATTGGATAATCACATGGTAATTATAGTC
The DNA here is from genome assembly GCA_018257835.1 of Euura lappo. Classification (NCBI taxonomy): domain Eukaryota; kingdom Metazoa; phylum Arthropoda; class Insecta; order Hymenoptera; family Tenthredinidae; genus Euura; species Euura lappo. Next base: position 182,875 of record JAEUYN010000401.1, on the reverse strand, counting down.
AAATTTATGAAACAAGAACTCAGATCAAACTCGTTTAGATTATAGCCTTTTCTCGTTCATAGTCATAATATTCCAACTCAACTATACGGTTGTAATAAAGTTTGTAATCAGCCAATTAAAAAACTGGAATCAACAATTTTTTGTTCTTTCTTATTTTTTTCTTTCGTCGCAGTTTTTGTACGCTCATCAGCTACTCATGTTCTTATACCAGTTTTTATTCAAATGGTTTTGTAGGCACTCCCTAAGTATATGAAATATACTAGGAAGACGCCTTATGTGTTTGCCATCGTACAAAATTCTATGTTGAATGCTATACCAAATACCTATTTCTAATGATAAAATAGAAGAATAAAACAATCTCTGATTGAATAGAGTAATTTATGTGGTAAATATGCCCAGCTATGAAGCCTTATGTGTTTGACATCCTATAAAATTCCTGTCCGGAGCTATATCTTTTCAACCGCATGAGCTAGCCGGGTCGTGAAGGGCTCATTTGTTAGCTAGCGAGAAGCTCTATTAACACAGAGCAAAAAACCCTTAACTTTTGATGTCAACAATAGGGCATTTCTGGGTTTTTGTCAGATTTCATGTCCGTCCAGAGCTATGTCTCTTGAACCGCATGACCTAACAGGCTCGTCAAGCTCTCATTTGTTAACCAGCGAGGAGCTCTATTAGCACAGAGGGAAAAAACTCCGACTTAACATCCACAATAGGTATTTGTGGGTTTTTGTCAGATTTCATGTCTGTCCGGAGCTATATCTCCTCAACCACATGACCTAATCCTGCTTCGGCACTAGTCGTAGATGATGGAAACTGAAGACTTAGACGAAGTACAGTCTGTCGTAGAGTACATATACCAAAATCTTGCTTCGACACTACTTGTAGATGATGGAAACTAGAGACTGGGATGAAATACAGTCTGCGATAGAGTAAATATACCAATTTCTCACTTCAACACTAGTTTCAGATTATGAAAACCAAAGACTTGCGTGTAATACAGTCTCCAATAAAGTGGATGTACCATACACTCACTTTGACACCGTTTGTAGATTATGAAGACTCACACAGTACTGCATACGCTGAATTAGCCTTGCGCTTTCAAATTCAGTGATTTTTAGAAAAGATGCCTTTTATAAATGAACAAAGATACTTTTTTTTATGAACCAATTTTTACTAAAGTTAATTTATAAGAAAAGTAATCAGATCGAATTTTAATCGGAATCAAAGACTGGAATCGGGGTTCACGAAAAAAAAAAAAGAAAATCCGTTCATAAAATAAAAAGAAAATGAAATTGGAAATTGAAATAAAAAATTTGTCGATAAATTGAAAAGCCAGTAAAATAACAAATTGAACAAGAAAAAAAATCGTCTTGATACTCGCCATTTTTCTACGCTAGTTAGTCATACAGTTTCGCGTATAATGTGACTCCGAGGGCCACTGAACTTTACTATAGGGTTAAAATCGATCGATTAATTATTGGGGTTAATGACTGCAAATTGATGATCTGTTGCTGCTATTATCCGATAAGCACACACACACACATATATATTCATATGCCGGAGCAAAGATGACACAGACACACACGTGTATCTTTTAGACTTGTATTCAAGTCTCGAGGATTAACGACGAGGCTAAGAACCACTTGAGGGTGTCTCTTTTGGTGCGGGGTGTATGACGTAGGCGACGATCTCGAGCGAAAAAGTAAAAAGAAAGAAGAAGAAAAAAAATGGTGCATCTTGCACTTTTCAAGTTATTAAGTATAAGGTAGTCGAGGAGGTATTCAAATCCTGGGTTGGGTTGTTAAAATTTGCAAACTTTGCGTTTTTCTATATATTGCAATCGTTGAGAAATCACTTTGTACTCGTTTTATAGATTGCAGCACTTTTTATCGCTTGACGTCGCAGCTTTTGATATTGCAAAGGGGCGAAAGAAAAGAAATTTTTGTTTCATTCGAGTATTCAAATTGTTTAATTGAATATTAATCAAGTTAATATTGACTCGATCAACATCAATTTCCTCAAGTTCACAGAGAATTCTTGGGTTCATACGGGTTCGGTTCATACAAGAAACTCAGCTCTTGTATTTTAGGTACAGAGAAAAAAAAAAGAAGTGATTTGATCACTCGATTTGATCAGCGATATTTCGTTATAGGTACCCGGATACATCGCGTCGCATCGTATATTCCACTATAGTTTCATCAGATCAGAGAATACATATTTACTATAACCTCATGGAATTTCCACTTCAGCATAAACTCAAGAGAGTTATGACTGACTAATCATTTCTACACAAACAGGAATGAACCAGAAATAAATTTACAATTCTTTAATATATTTTTATCAAAATCAATTTCACGCTACGATGTAGATTAGTGAAAAAACTAGAAAATCAATTCAATTGTTGGTTTTTTTTTTTTTTTTTTATAAATTCCATCGTTAACGTTTTCAGCCAACGAAGAAAAGAAAAATTACTAATAATGATGAAAAGAAAATGAATAATGATGATAATAAATTTTCTATTTACAAGCTATTTACATAACTTATGAAAGATATTCCATCGGATGAATCGATTCATTGAATCACGTTTGTATCGGTGTGCTTATAAAATTGTACAAAGTTCGCGAGTCCTCGTGGTTTAGGACCTATGTCCTGTACCATTGCATAATATGTCTATATGTGTGCATATATATACCGATATAAACATGGACGTGACTATTACCATGCTATTACCTCAGGTCTGAAGTGATATATATATATATATATACTCTCATGTCATCGTGGTTTCAGTATGTAGCTGAAACTTTCACCATTATGTACCACCATACGTCTTCACCATTGGCTTATATTATACATATATATGTATATATGTATATATAGTTTTGAGGATTCATTGAAAATTCCATCGCGATCACGTAACATCAAGAGCCGTATAGTAATATTATGCGCGCATAATTGGAACCGCAGAAATATACTGTTTAATGTGACTGAGAAAAGAATTTAGAAAAAAAAGTAGACCCAATAAAGATAACGATTTGAATTACTTAAATACTTTTAACCATGTGTCGAAGCTCACAGCTCATGATTGTGAATTCCTTAATTCCCTCGTTAATTCCTCTGTAGAATTAATTGCGTTTTGCTAACGAATTGAAAACACGAATTTTTAATTTTACATTAACACTAGTCTAAGGCACTAAATCGTCGTCTCTACTTCCGCATAAAAATACGAAATAGAAAAAAATAAGCATTTTAGAATATTCATGGAGATTTTTTATCGCTGAAATACGGAAGAATGAAGCTTCAAAGAACCAAAAAAATATATAAATATATCCATCCGGTGCTGATTTATCAGATTCTCAAACTGGTTTTCATAAGTCAGTTTATAACGATCTTTCAATTCAAAATTCAATTGAATAACGATTTTTATTCTCTTCGATAAATTATCAAATAGTTCGATCGGTGTTTTTAATGAAAATTCGAAAAATTTACAACGTTGAATTTTCATTTCATTTTCCTATTCTCGATAACAGAAATTATATCGCAAAAATTTAATTTCTAAAAGTATAGCAAAAGTAGTTGATCGTTAATTTTTCTTTTACTTGTATAAAACACTTTGCTCGGATCTTTGAGAGCGAACTTGAAGCTTTTTTCTTCACAGCGAAGAGAAAAAAAAAACAGTTTTCTAAAATCTGTTATCAGGTTGCAATTTTATTCACGATCTAAAAACACACACACACAAAAAAACAGAAGATAAAATCAAAAACAAAATTTCATATAGAGAGAAAATAAAAAATTCTGAGAGCATTGATATTTCATAAAATCTTTTCCTTTTGTTTCTTTTTTAATTGTCACAATTATTACTTAGCATTTATTGTTTAAATTTGACCTAAAAATGCAGAGAATTATAAATTTGTATAACAACGATTTGGACACTAAGTGTCAGCACAAAAGTAATACCATAATTTATAAACACCGCGAAAAAAGATGAAAAAAAAAACAATTGCGAAATAATAAGTTGACGAAAAGGATTACAAATAAGTGGGTAAAGTGAAGAATTTGTCTTTCTTTGCTCGGTTATAGTATAGGACTAAAGCTACTGCTAGAAGTCGTCACAATCGACAATCGGTGTTAACTAATGCAACGCGTAATGGAAATAACGGGTTTATGTACATACCTAATGAAACACTTTGGAATGTTGGAATATTTCCAAACGACTACATATAATATTCGAAGTATCGTTTTTTTTTCTTCTTCTTTTCCGTCTTCGTTACAATTATTATCTTCTCTCCCTTAATTATCATCGCACGTCATTCAATTAGTTAAAACAAATAATGATAATAATTTCCTAAGAACAATTTTTTTTTCTAAGAAATCATTCATTTGAGTGTATTTCTTTGTTAAATGAGGATTTCTTAATAGTTAAGAAATCTTGTGTATTTCTCTTCAAACCGCACCTGTTGTTTCAGCAGAACGATCATGAAGTTCAACTATGAATAGTTAAATAAATTGTGCTTTTCTATCAGTGCAGTTATCCACGAACGATGATCTTTTTTTTAGACCAATCAGGTATTGACTAAGAAGTCGTGTCCCAATTTTTTTTTTCAACGTGATAAGTGACTGTTGGAATGTCTTCAATATTTCCACCGAAAAAGATAGTGCATGCCCAAAATATGCTGCCCAAACAATGCCCAGGAACGGGTTCGCCTCGAGCTTAGAATGATGCGCCTCACGTCGGTGAATGTATTATGACTGGCGCGCTTTTATTCGCGAGAGTGTAGCTAGAGTATTCAGCGCCGCTCTCACCTCTAGCGGCAAGCGTACAGACTACTACGCACGAATTACATCAAATCTCAAACCCTCGTGTAAGATGTAAGATTTGTTAAATGTTAATAAATCTGTATTCGAGGAGACATGGTGTGATTTTTGTCTCAACCGAATGCTTTATTTATTGCGAATACTACGGAATTTCCACAGTAGTTGAAACAACATGTATATTCACTTCATGTTAAGATATTCTTTAACATAGTTAATCGTTAATCACATAAGTATTCGATTCCCAGATTCCACGACCTCGGGCAATATTATATCGTGATGAATAACAAATTCTAATCTAACGCAGTCAAAGTTCGACCTAATTTAAATCACATTCACTATACGAGAGTTCTTAATTAACGTAAACCCTAACCCTGAATTGTATAAGGTAGACGAGACTGATTATGACTAATTATCTTATCATCTACGACGTATTTCAGTTCATTTATCTCATGCGATGATGTCACGCTATCGATTTAATATCACTATGTACAGGATGATTGAACGTGTTTTGCCTTATGTATGTACCTACCCTACCCTACCCTGATTGAATTGTAAAAACCTCGAGTCTGCCCATGTTTCATTGAAACGATTGAATTATTGATATTAATTGATGATCGAAATAGTAGCGAGTAGCTGAAATCGAACTTATTGATGATGTATCTAATTATAGAAATCGGTTATTGCCCTGTTTTTTTTTTTCCTTTTTTATCACACGACCGTGGTGACTGGGGTAAAAAGAATAACGACAACAACAATAACAAAACATTCGTCACTTCACTATCGTTATTGAACTTGAACTTCGAACACTCGTCTCGGTTTTGATTCTGATTAGTAATACAGACATTTGAAAAAAAAAATAATAATGATAATATTATATGTTACAGTGAAAAAATGGAAGGGTTTTCTTTTTTTCATCTTTTTTTTCGAGTATCGCAAATCGAATCAGTTTATGATACACGAATATATGTGCGAAAGTTATAATGTGAGATCACGTGGTCAACTCGATCTTTGATCCTCATTAGAATGCAATACGAAATTAATTAACATACTGATGAATGAGTGATGAGTATTCGTTTTGAATATCTGAACTATTTGCAATTATTAACAATGTTGACAGTGTTGAAAATTACGTCTCATCGTAAATATTGTTGCAATATAGCCTTCAACCCTTTTATTATCATTATTATTACTAATTATAACTCATATAGTATAATTTGAATAGTATAAAACTAAATTTCGAGAAAATTGTATATCAAGGTATTTAAATAAATTTTATACAGTTGATAATTTTTGTTATCTACTTTTTTTTTTTGGTTACAGATCCCAGAGTGAACGATTGGGCGATGATGAGCAGCCCGTTTCCCACGATTTTAATTTGCATCAGTTATGCATATTTTAGTAAAGTTTTAGGACCAAGGCTGATGGAGAACAGAAAACCATTTAGTCTGAGGCAAATTCTTATTGTCTACAATTTTATACAGACAGTATTTTCATCGTGGATCTTTTACGAGGTGTGTATACCAATAGCATATCTATACAGACATCAACCAGTTATCGTGATTTGTACTATTTTCATAAATTATTATATATATTAAAAAGAAGAAAAAGAAAGAAATGAATGAAATTATACCATATAAGAAAGCCTTTTTTCTTTCTAACGTAAATAAAATTAATTTAAAAAAGTGTTGAAAACGAATATTTGAAAAATTAGTTCACGCAGAAGACGATAGATGGCGGTTGAGCGTTTTACCGAATGATGACGTCACATGCGTGGCGCGAGATACAAACGACATATTCTTAGTTCATAGTTATTTGTCTCCTGAACCAATGTTTGCGTTAATTAAACGAACTATGAAAGTAATAATGATACATGAATCGTTATTTGGTACTGCGAGATCGTTTTGGGCTAATAGGAAGTTGTTATGAATTCAATCCGTTATCGAATGTTGCGTTAGTGTTACATGTATACCAGTATGTGAGAACCTGTTTTCCGAAGTTTCTTATTTTCGCCATTTCTAGCTTTCAAATTTTTAACAGTTATATTATATTACAGTTTCAACTTCCGGTATCGATTACCGATTGGCTCTCGAATATCGTAATTCTGTTAAAACGCCCGTGTTTCATAATGAATTTGATTTATAACATAATAGCTGCCCATGGGTTCGATTACGTGTGTGTTCAATATCTCTCCATACTGATATATGTAGGCTGAAAAGTATATATATTCGCCCAAATTTGCCCACGCGACAATTTTATATACTAAGATTATTAATATACACAAGTTACGAAACTAAACGATGGAGAAATTTTTTTCTGGACAGATTATTATTATTATTATTATTATTTTCGTACGGTTCTACCAGAAGCCTGTTACACAAGTTGTGCGATGAATATAATATTCGAAATTTCTTTTCTTTTCTTTTCTTTTCTTCTATTTCTCATTCATTTATTCTTCTCTTCTGGTTCTCTTGACATATTTAAAACGTTTATTAATGCTGATTTTTTATTGTTGTATTATTTTTTTTATTTTTTTTTTTCAAAATTATGGAAGAAAGTATCACGAACTCTATTTCATTCTCTAACTGCAGTATCCATGTTTCTTATTTTATTTATTTTTTTCTCACATCCAGGGATCAAATATTCGTTCGAATTTTTTTATACGACAATCAATCAATAATCCATAACATTTTCATTCTAGTCTAATTCGCATGTAGTATATGTATTTTTTTTTCGATAATTTTCGTTTCCTGTAACAAATTTTCACTTTTAATCAGTCAAATTGATTTTATAATTAAATTTCTACGTCTTTAGAAAATTATCATAAAAAAAAATCAGTTGGGCAAATAAACGTTCAATTTATTTTGAAGAATGTCAAAATCGACGGACACGCACACAAAGAAAAAACTTGAAAAAATTCGAGAATATTATAAACAGTGCAGAATTTAAAAAAAAATGTTTATACAGGGTTTTGTGATTCGAAAAACCAATTAATCGATTATTCGATATTCTAGTGGCTACGGATTTAGCAATATTAATTAATCATTCAAGGTTTTCCCTTGATTGTTCTTTTTTTTTTCAATTTATTGTTCATTATTATTGTTACCAGTAATAATTTTTGTCGAGAGGCTATAGAGAGGAATCAATTGGAATTGTTCGAAATCATTTTTACCTAATGAAAAATGAGCAGAAATCATTCCGAATTAAAGATGAAATGACGTATGAAAAATCAGCTGATTTGATATGAAATTCATGCGAAATTATGTTTGAAGCATATGAAATGACGAAATCACGTACTTGTAAAATAAAAGTGTTTGAGTTAATAGCCCCTCGATTTTTGTGTTTATTGCAATATTTTTTTCACACTTTAGATTCTTCGTATTTAATGCTTCAAGTAACTGAATAATTGATTACTTATAAACAAATAGTGTCTAATGATGTAATTTACGATAATTTTTTCAGTACTTGATGAGCGGTTGGGCGAGAGGATACAGCCTGAGGTGTCAACCAGTCGATTATTCGAACAATCCATTGGCTCTTAGAATGGCGAATACTTGCTGGTGGTATTACTTCAGTAAATTCACAGAATTCTTCGACACGGTAATTATGCGATATTTCATCATTATTATTATTATTATTGTTATCATTATTTTTACCTCACGTAACATATTTGGATATGAGAGTTCAATTATCTCACTGACAATGAAACAAGGTGATTACCTTATTGGTCAGCTTCTAGCCTCATTAATCATTCTCACTTAGTACAACAAAATATAAATATTAGAGCCTCTTGAAACAAACTCGGCTCCATAGTCAAGGTTTCATTCTATGCCAATCACATTCGCCCATGAAATTATATGCGAAATGTCCGATGTTTAAAATCGCCGCTAACATGCAGGTGATAATATTTTTAACCTTCGATATATCTACTAAACGACGCATATTTGCAAGGATAATCTCGCAAATTGCAAATCGCGTAATCAGCTATTTTTATTTACTATTTCTATTATACAGTTTAACAACGGTGAACCCAGAAGACCGGAAATTTTATGGTCAATTAACGGTGCTAATAATTATTGTTGAAAAAGTTGACAAGCTTACCATATAATACTAAACACAGAATAGTAAACTTGAGGTTCTCTGTGACCCAGAAGTCAAGGTTCGTTACTTTCATATGAAAAAAATAAAATAAAAATGAAACAGCTACAAATACCTGCGTCATCGGAGCCTAATTGATTAAGAAGTTCATTAACACGGTCACTGTTTATACACTTCCGCGTATCTTTGAACCGGAATCTTCACGCTTGTTAAATACTATTTTGTCATGTTGTGAGTTATGTCGTATCAATGTATTCACTATCACACTCGATTATCTTATATTGCTTATCGACATACTAGAGATTACAGTGAATATTTTAATAACTTTCATAGATTTTTCATTTGTACGTATAAAAAAAAAATTCAGCACACTATATTCAATTTTTCTGTTCTTCTGCATGTTTTCCTACAAATTATTAGATTTGGTAGATAATTGAATAATACATTTTCCAATACCGTTTTCTAATTTCAATGAGGTAAAGATAGACGAAAATTAAAATTTGAACTTGTATGATTGAATGAAAATATATCGAGTACAGGAAATACGAATCCACTCGATCACCTTGGCCCGATAAAACACTAAACTACAACCGGAGTGAAGAAAAAAACATAAACAAAAAAACTTACCAACTTCGTTAATTCGCGTGACTTTTATTTTCCTATCGCAATTATCGCCCAATTACTGATTCCTGATTGAGTTATGATGGGGAAATAGAAGAAATGAAAAGAACACAAAATTAGAGACAGTCTTCATGAAATATATTGCGCGCTGTCTTATACACAGAGTTGAGTTGAATAACTGAAACTATAATTGCATATTCAAATTTTAATATATCGTCGACAATGATTTGCGAAAGGAAAAAAAAAGAAGAAGAAAATGAAAACCAATCGAGGAATGGAATGTATGTCCGCAGTACCCACGACGACCTTTGTTTATTCTTTATTTACATTTCTCACGACTACGCGCTACGCTATAATAGAGTTCAAAGTTGTTCGGACTCTTTTGTACGACTAGAAAGAATGAAAAAACTGTCGATGACAACGACTCGACACAAACTAGCAAATTATCAGCGCAAATAATCTTCTCGAGTCATAAATAATATGTTAAACGAACAAACTTGGATAATATCTTACCTAAACTCAACGTCTTATTTATTTATTAATTTAAATGTTTTTTACAGCTCTTCTTTATCCTGAGAAAAAAGAACCAGCAGGTGTCTACGCTCCATGTTATCCACCACGGAGTTATGCCGTTCTCGGTTTGGATGGGTATGAAGTTTGCTCCGGGTGGTCACAGCACGTTCTTTGCCTTATTGAACACCTTCGTTCATATCGTCATGTACTTTTACTACATGGTTGCGGCGATGGGTCCGCAGTACCAAAAGTACATATGGTGGAAGAAGTACCTAACGAGTATGCAAATGGTAAGGAAACAGACTATTCCTCATCGTCGAAATCGTTAACGAGCCGCTAATGAATTTTCTACCTTCTTTCACCCTGAACAGGTTCAATTCGTCATGATAATGACGCACCAGTTCCAGCTGTTATTCACGGAGTGCGACTACCCCCGTAGTTTCATGATATGGATAGGTCTACATGGAATATTGTTCCTCGGTCTGTTCTCAGACTTCTACAAGTCGAAATACAGCCAGACGTCTAAATCAAGATCAGAATCGAGTCCGTCGGGAGGATGCATGCCGGTCCTAGAGGACGAATCTAAACCGCATCAAAACGGAGTGTCGTCTTACGCGACGATATACAACAAGGAATACAACAGTTGTTACAGTAACGGGACGAACAATGGATACGTCGCGAATAATAACACAGAAAAGAAATTGGCCTAATAATGTACCGACGTTTTATGATAAAAAGAAGAAACAACAAATAACAACAAATTTGAGAATTAACCGACGAATGCTGATAACGTGATCGTCAACTTTGGCGTCACTTCGCAAGAAGCATCGATACGTGTTTTCCTACCGACGGCGTCTTATCCCCTCAAATAATTAGGGCACTGAAATTATCTATCGATAATTTAACATTCGTTTTTTTTTTCAAGTAATTATATGCTAGAGAGTGCCAAAATTATATAGCGGGTACAACAAGGGGCTCTGACGCATGGGAAAAATATATATATATGAAAGTGTATAGAAAGAAAAAAGAAAAAAAAAACTACCAACCGGAATAAACAACAAAAAGTGAAGATATATAAATTATAAATATAATTCCTATGTTCTGCCTAGACGCTCTACATCTATGGCCACAAATTCTTTTCGTTTTTTTATTTTTTTTTGTTCATATTTCTGTTTCAGTCCTCCGCAAACTTGTGTACAGTTTTCCTTTTTTTTTGGCATCTTTTAAAGTACATAGAAAAATTTTCTTTGCCTTTTACTGTACATAAAAAAAAAAGAGAAAAAGGAATAGAAAATGAAAAAAAAAAACGTAGTATACATCAATACTACTAGTAGACAAAAGTTTGATTAAATAAGGCCCGAGAATCGATATGATTTTGTGTGAAATCTTTTCTTTATACTTATTTTCTTAGTTGGTTTCTTTTCTTTTTTTACAATAAATTTTTACATCCATCTGGTATTCGGTTCATACCTATTAATATCGTTATTATTAATGTTAATATTATTATTATTTTATATATAGATCTGTCATTTACAATTGTACTTGTTACTATAGATTGTTTAGGGGATAATTTGAGTTAAATTATTTTTTTTTTTCTATTAATAAAATCATTTCCTTATATTTTGAATGTGGACAGATAAAACTTAAAAATCAGCGGTTGAGTGTAAAAATTATCTAAAGAAAAAAAAATGTGGGGTAAATAAAAACCTGAAAAAATAATAAATTAGAAGCAAAAACAAAGGAAACAAAAAAGAAGAAAATATATTCGATATACCTTGGTGATAGAGTATCTTTTTAGATATTTGGATTTTTGTCAGTTTTTATATACGGTTTATTATTAATTTATAGAGCCTTATTTAATTAAACTTCATTATTATCATTATTATTATTATTATTATAAGAACAAAGTTAGAATTGTAAAAAGACAACAACGGAAATGAAAAAATAAATAGATGAAAGACGGAGAAGAAGAAAAAAAATACCTACGTGTAAAAATTAAAATTGATACACCGAAGTTCATTAGATATGTAAGATAATTAGATAAACACTTATGTATTAAGGCTTTTTGTTATTAATTTTCTACTAGATAGGAGTGTACATGTATATTAAAGAATGAAAAAAAAAACGATACAGATAAAATTAATGATAATAATTGTTCTCACTGTTAATTATCGAATGAAAAACAAAAAAGCTTAAGCTTAGCAATCCTGTTTATTATACGCGCGTTATACCTGTAAAAATAAAAGTTTGGATTGCTTATTAAATTTATTCGAATAATTACTATTATCATTATTATTATTATTATTATTACGAAGCATAACGCCTTTTCGAAATGTTTTATAGGTACATACTAATACTATATAAAAATCAACGCGTTTTATTAATGCGTTTTAATAATGATCGTTATTAAGATTATTGAATTTTATTTTAAAGAAATTCTTATAACGCGTAAATACATAGTCAGCCCTTCGAATTCTTCGTGAATAATATTATTGTAAAATAAGGGCAGCGCCATTACTTCATTTTTAATACTACGAGGCCTTATGGAACTGCTGGCATTCATTATTAGCTCTCATTCTATTATTCTTTTCTATCAACCTGTCTTCGAGCCCTTTCGTAGTATAGGAGAAGGAGAAACAGTCGATAAGGAATTAAGGAATATGATTATTATTCTTAGGCTTTAGTAATCTCACAGTTACCTTTTATAACACAGTAATGAATATAATAAACGAAAGGATCGAGGCAATCCGTGATCTTTCAGTTATGTAATGCCTCGATCGTTCATATCTACTACTAGGATATTCAGTTGTTCAATTTTTAATTTAAAACATTGAAAGTCCGGGTAAAGAATGAGGAACCGGTAGTACCACTTCGACGCTCAAAGCTCAGAGCTTGCGAGCCTCGAAACACGACTGCGGAAGGGCTTAGTTGAGTCCAGGGACGTACCGCCGTACGATTTATCGTCCGATCCAAGTATCTCGCGACGATGAATTAATCTGATGCATTCTTCGGGGCGAAGTACTCCGGATCGTTGGCCAAGGCGTCCGTAGACTCTCCTCGATTCCGCGGTCGATGCGGGACCAATAAACGTCCTTAATCCCACGTCGTACCTACATAATTATCCGTGTTGATTATCGAAAAGCCAAAATGATCGTCTCTCGATAAGTTTGAGTTTTTTTTCTCTTTCTTTTTTCCTCCGTTCGTTTGTCATCCCCTAAGCAAAAAGATTCATACAAGTGTCAGCCATGTCTCTTGACAAAGACAATAAATAAGAAATGAGATGAAATAATGAAGTGAATATAGAGAATCTAATCTACGTCGACCGAACGATCTTTTGCGTAACGATGAGAACTGGTCACATTTATACAACATCGCATGAGTGAAATCGAAAACTTATTGTTATTGTACATTGAACGTAGTAACAAAGAAAATACACATCTAAAATAACTAAGAAAGACATGAGAAAAAATAATAATAATAATGAGACCTATGATATTATTGAGCATTAAGCCAACGTACGCACATACACAGCGAGCCTGCTCTTTCCTCCACAAGATAAAAAGAAAAATCCGTAGTTATTTAATACCTCTTTGTATATAATGATTATTGCTACTGTTTTTTTTTTGTTGTTGTTTTTTTGTCTAGGTAATATTATAAATAAATCATATAAATAAATTAATTAATTGATTAATAAATAATGTAAAACAATGGAGAAAAAAAAACTACTTTGAAGTTTAAATATTACCTTAATTATTATTATTATTATTATTATCATTATTATGTTAAGCAAATACACTGCGACTTATGAAATAAAAAAAATAAAAATAAAAATTTAAGAAAGGGAAGAGAAGTTTAAACAAAGTAATAATAAAAGAAAAAAAAGAACTTAAAAAAAAAACACGCATTGTCATGTATACCTTTATAAAACCTTGTATACCTACCCCTAATATTATTATATATATATTAAAAAAAAAGAAAAAAAATGTAATAATCATTTATTCTCATTATATTTTTGTACATAATTGGGGAGAATTATACAAAGAAAAAGAAAAGAAAAACATTTTTTAACAACAACAAAAAAAAAAAAAAAATTAATAAATAAAATTAATATAAAATAAACTTCATGTTTCTTTATTTCGTCTGATATATATATAAACATATAATATTTCCTTCTTGTTTGTATATAATATATTCATGATAGTCTCAATTCATTGTCGCAGATCTTAGTAGCTGACGATAATATGGTTGGGTCATATTTTTTTTTACAAGGTGAGAGAATTGATGGAGCGTTTTTTTTTCTTTTCAATTTGAAAACAAATTTATATAATGTGATACCTACGCACAAAAATGTACACATATAATTATTTATTGTCTGCATATATTATTATAAGTATATCAATGAATATTACGGTATGAGAATTTAGCCTCGTAAGGTCGGTGAACTTTTGGAATAATCATCAACCGGGTCATATATATACGGACTTGTATACGTATGTCATTATATGTATAATACCGATTCATAAAGATGTCACAAAAATGTGTTCGTGAATAAAATAACAAATTAAAAAATTTTACTTCCACATATAAATTACCAAATTAAAATCGACATTGGACAGAAAATATGCGAGGTCATAAAAAAATAATTCTGAAATTTGTTTTCTTTAGCGAAATTGTTAACAAATATGCCGGCTCTAACAATTATTGTATAGTTATTGTGTGTAGAACCTGATTGACACCCTATATATCAAAGTTTAACAAAACAAAATTTAATAAAACAAAAAAAAACGCGCGAATATAGGAACTTTCAACTGTTCTTATCAATCGCCAATTGTTTTCGTCATTATTTGTCTGCACGATGCATTTTATTATATCCATTAAGAAAGTAGAATAAATAAGATGTTCGATCAACCGATTCCACGTTTTTTGGAACAATACATCGGCAAACCAGGCAAGTATAATTTAATTAGCGTGTGTAATGAGTTTATTTTGACCAATCAATTATTTTACAAAAACGAAGACTGTTATGTGCGCATTTCATCTCGATTAAAGATGACCTGGTGCGCGATTGGCCAGGCCTTGAGAACCCATCAGCGATGATGTTCTTGTACGCTGGGTACGTCCTCGTTTTGACCTACGGAAGGCGAAGGATGAGGGCGATGTCACCCTTCAAACTTAGGGGTTTTCTCGTGGGCTACAATATACTGCAAATTATTTTAAGCGCCTACATCCTGACTGAAGTTGTCTTCTGTGCATCAACCGGAAATTACAGCCTCTCCTGTTCTCCGTCACCGAGAATCGGCCTCACGACGACGAGGGTATGTTGGTTCTTATTAATATCGAGAGAGAACAATAATCATGTCATCATGTGTGTATATTGATCAATTCTTTGTTTGACGATATCTCGAGAACGAGTTACCGGATTTTGATGAATTTGGTCTCAATCAACGCGGTTTTTCCTCACTTAAAACTTATTAAATTTTCGCTCTGAATGGTTCAGTACTTTTCGAATTATATGAATAACAAAATTCTGAACAAATGAAACGAAAATTACTATATCTTGAGAACGGAGCGACGAATTTGGGTAGAAATTGATTTCGGAAGGTTTTTTCGGTCACTGAACACGAATCTGAAGTC
Organism: Euura lappo; assembly: GCA_018257835.1. NCBI lineage: Eukaryota > Metazoa > Arthropoda > Insecta > Hymenoptera > Tenthredinidae > Euura > Euura lappo. Next base: position 167,200 of record JAEUYN010000401.1, on the reverse strand, counting down.
AGATTTGCAAAATTCGAGATGGCGGATCCAGTATCGAGGAAAAAATCTAAAAATTTCCAGATTTTGATCAAAATTGGTACTAGACAGTTATTTAGGCCACTCAACACGAATGTGAAGTCAGATTTGCAATCTTCGAAATAGCGATTCCGAAAAATTTTACAAAAAACTGGAAATTAAAAGGCTGCAGGCATGTGGGCTGCCTAAATCAACTTGTTCATTACTGTCAAACCTGTTCATTACAAAAAGAAAACAAAATTTGCGAGATGTAATTGAGGGTACGAATACATGAATAATTGGAGAATACCGATAGAGAGCGAGAAATAGAAGGATAAAAATACTAATTATGGATGAATTAATGATGTTAGCCCCTGGTCATTCGGCATGCAAGTGTTTTAATCAGAAGTAGCTCATTATAGTTCCGTAAATGACTTGCAAAAATACAACAACCTCTTTACATGGTTGCTCTTGAGGATCGTCGTGATCAGTCATCATCAGATGCTCACTACACTACGTATACAAGTACCGGAAAAAAGTAGGTAGATGGACAAGAAACAAAAAACAGACAAACATCAAGTTTCATTGACGCAAAGGCAATACGCACATTTGAAAATTAATGTTTAAAAAAAAACGATATAACCGTTCGTAAAAACTGTTAAATAAAATTGCTACGTGGCTGATTCTGTTATGTTATCATTGATTCATGAAATTACGTAGGTATTATTGTTATTTCTAATCAGAAAAAAAAATACGCCCACAACTATATTTAAACCACTAAAATACAGGAAAAGTGAAGTTTTTGTTGTTTCACACAAATTTTGATGAAGGATATGGTACCTAAACTGAGGCTGTATTCATATTTCGTGTCTAATGACAGAACGTCGTAAGCGCCAAAAAGACGTTTTTGGTGGCAAAACGTCGTATAAAAATTTTTTTTTGTTGCATTCGCTTTAGAAACGTCTAAAACGCATAGATTCATTGAAATTGGCAAGAAAAAAACGTAAGCGCAAAACGTCGTATCTACCAAAAATCAATGAATAAAAGAATAAGTTACATACGACGTTTTGTCATTACGTCAGCGAGCAAAATGACAAAAAGTCATACAATTTTTTTTTATTCCTCGAATCGCTTGTAAAACACCCGAAACGCGAAGATCTGTCGAAATTTTGAATTCCGAACGTCCCACCGAAAAGTCGTATGTGCCGCGTTCGAGAAAAAAAGTTACATACGACGTTTTGTCATTACGTCAGCGAGCAAAATGACAAAAAGTCATACAATTTTTTTTTATTCCTCGAATCGCGTGTAAAACACCCGAAACGCGAAGATCTGTCGAAATTTTGAATTTCCGAACGTCCCACCGAAAGGTCGTATGTGCCGCGTTCGAGAAAAAAAGTTACATACGGCGTTTTGTCATTACGTCAGCGAGCAAAATGACAAAAAGTCATACAATTTTTTTTTATTCCTCGAATCGCGTGTAAAACACCCGAAACGCGAAGATCTGTCGAAATTTTGAATTTCCGAACGTCCCACCGAAAGGTCGTATGTGCCGCGTTCGAGAAAAAAAGTTACATACGACGTTTTGTCATTACGTCAGCGAGCAAAATGACAAAAAGTCATACAATTTTTTTTTATTCCTCGAATCGCGTGTAAAGACACCCGAAACGTTCGACGAATTACGTGTCGTCATACAATTTTTTATTCCTCGAATCGCGTGTAAAACACCCGAAACGCGAGATCTGTCGAAATTTTGAATTTCCGAACGTCCCACCGAAAGGTCGTATGTGCCGCGTTCGAGAAAAAAAGTTACATACGACGTTTTGTCATTACGTCAGCGAGCAAAATGACAAAAAGTCATACAATTTTTTTTTATTCCTCGAATCGCGTGTAAAACACCCGAAACGCGAAGATCTGTCGAAATTTTGAATTTCCGAACGTCCCACCGAAAGGTCGTATGTGCCGCGTTCGAGAAAAAAAGTTACATACGACGTTTTGTCATTACGTCAGCGAGCAAAATGACAAAAAGTCATACAATTTTTTTTTATTCCTCGAATCGCGTGTAAAACACCCGAAACGCGAAGATCTGTCGAAATTTTGAATTTCCGAACGTCCCACCGAAAGGTCGTATGTGCCGCGTTCGAGAAAAAAAGTTACATACGGCGTTTTGTCATTACGTCAGCGAGCAAAATGACAAAAAGTCATACAATTTTTTTTTATTCCTCGAATCGCGTGTAAAACACCCGAAACGCGAAGATCTGTCGAAATTTTGAATTTCCGAACGTCCCACCGAAAGGTCGTATGTGCCGCGTTCGAGAAAAAAAGTTACATACGACGTTTTGTCATTACGTCAGCGAGCAAAATGACAAAAAGTCATACAATTTTTTTTTATTCCTCGAATCGCTTGTAAAACACCCGAAACGCGAAGATCTGTCGAAATTTTGAATCTCCGAACGTCCCACCGAAAAGTCGTATGTGCCGCGTCCGAGAAAAAAAAAAGTTACATACGACTTTTCGGTGGGACGTTCGGAAATTCAAAATTTCGACAGATCTTCGCGTTTCGAGTGTTTTACAAGCGATTCGAGGAACAAAAAAAAATTGTATGACTTTTTGTCATTTTGCTCGGTGACGTAATGACAAAACGTCGTATGTAACTTTTTTTCTCTTTACGAGACTTCATGAAACTTGACCATGTATGGATCGGTGCTTAAACAATCAATTATTATACTTTCGACAGAAAAAAAACCGGAAATCATATTTTTGGGGGATACGACGTTATGCAATTAGTCTACACAATTTATTCTGTTCACGTTCGTAACAAAAGGTTGTATCCGCCAGTACATACCACCTTCTGCCATTAGTTGACAGGCTTTTCGATTTCAACGGTTCTGGATGTATTTTTGCCTTCTTATTCGAAATACGAAAGAAAGAAAATTATACGCCCTTTTGCCATTAAAAACGACAAAACGTCGTATAATGGCGCTTACGACGTTCTGTCATTAGACACGCGATATTTCGGATTAATTGTTCCATCTTTGGAAGAAATCTTGATGTAAATGAACATCATTTACATCCATATCAAATTTATCTAACCATATATGGACAGATTAAGACGTCTGATAATACGATATCGAAAACGGTGCATATATGTATAATGTCATAATAATTTCTTACAACCCCACAGCACGCAGTCTTATCTATTCCTCTGTGGAAAATTCGTCAAAAATTATGTGAAACAAAAAATATATTAATAATAATCAAACAGGGTATTGAAAAAGATGCCTAAATCTGGTCTCAGTGATTGAAAACTGAAAATTGTTCGTATTGTGCCCAGAAAACAAAAACTAAAAATCGAAAAAAGAATTCGAGTTAATCGGTTCAGTGGTTTCAGAGATATTTTGGATACCAGTTTGAAAAACGCTTTTGAAAACGTTTCGATGGACAAATCATGAAATTTATTCAACCAACCGAAGACCCATCGATGTCAGTATTTAAATCGTCCCCCCCAGAAAAATTCCTGAAATTACCCTTTTTTTATCGATCTCACTTTATGTAAAAATCTTCAACCCGTTTAGAATTTGTCTCTTTTTACAGCTAGCCAGAGCGATTTGGCTCTTCTATCTTAGCAAAATGGTCGATCTCATGGACACCGTGTTTTTCGTACTTCGAAAAAAAGACGAACAGATTACGTTCCTCCACGTTTACCACCACGTTGCGATGTTGATGGCTTGGTACCTGGGGGCATTGTACACACCTGGAGGTCAAGGTAATGCCTCACAATTCAAAACCTGAATTTTTTTTATTAATACCACTTTTATTTGACAGTCGTAATATTTGCTAAATTTATTCAACGATTAGGCTCAATTGATTGGATCGCATTTAAACCACCTCACACATGAAATTTTATTTCTTAGCCTGGCTCAGTGTCGCCATCAATTCTGGGATACACGTTTTAATGTACCTCTACTACCTCGTATCAGCCCTCGGACCCTCGTACAGAAAATATTTATGGTGGAAAAGATATCTGACTCAAATCCAGTTGGTGAGTTTGATTAAATAATTAATAATTATATGTCCAGCCTCCATTTTTTTGTTTGAAAAATCTCCAATTTCAGTTGATAGGCGCTTTCGTAATTATTAGATTCTGCTTCGAAATTTTCCAATCTGTATAATCAACGGGTTCAAAAAATGCTTTGGACAAAAATTAAATTTTCTGAATTCTATAACAAAAATGATAATCATTTTCGTCTTACTTTTGATTCTGAGCGCGAAATCAAGAAAATAATACTTAAAACAAATAATTCCACGATGTTCTCCATCGTTTTTTGAAAATCGAATTACTTTTCTGACAATTCAGGAGAAAAGAATGTCTTGAAATTATCCAAGTCACAGTTATGGTTTCATTGAAAACTGAGTTTTCTTGTCATTGTGAAACCCTCAAATTTTTAATTTTGCGCTCAAAATGACAAGTTTAGATAAAAAAGATGATCATTTTTGAAAAATTCAAAAAATTTGCGATCCAAAACCGTGTTTAAAATTTTTTGTTTCCAAAGTATTTTTCGAAGCGTTTAAATTTCGAAGCAAAATCTAACAACCGAAGTCGGAGATCTTCCATACTGTAGAAATATCTTTATTGACACCCAAGTAATGCGAAGGACTCCTAAAAAAGGAATAAAAAATTTGAAAGCCGGATTTGCGAACCGGATTTGATGGAATGGCCAATTATACACGAATCTCTCGATTCGCGTCTACCTATACGTATAGAGAGCTTAGTTATTGAAATCATTAAAAATTATTCATTAAACGACACCAGAACACGTGAAAGCAGCGACCATGACGTAACAAGGATATCGTTAAAATTAATTGTACATGCAAAAAAAAAAAAAATCGGTATCTTCGATTGCATTTTTCCCACGTGGATGACGAATAGAATAACTCAATTCTACGTCCTGATGAGAGTCCATATCACAACGGCTTATCTCCACGTCGACTGATTTCCCTGCAATCGATCGTAACGACAATCATGCGACTTTAAGGATGAGCAATGACGGTATCTTTCAGGCACAATTCCTCGTGGTTGGTTCGCAAATCGCTTATCTCCTCTACAATGACTGTGCGAGGCCGATGTGGCTGGCTTACGTCGGGTTCTTTTACAACGTCACCCTGATATCCCTGTTCCTCGGGTTTTACCGAAAAGCCTACGGCAAACTGGACCGCAAAGTGGACGAAGCTAAAGAAGTGGATACCAAGTCGGACAGATGGGTCGTGGAACAGGAGGAAGACAAGAAACGATCGTGATTCACCGATCTTTGTTATTCGCAGGAACAATGTACGCGCGATAATCACGACAATTACATATTCAACCTGCATCTCTCGCCTTCGCGTGATGTTCGAACGGGGAAATCACTTTTCCCGCAATTGATCGTCACCATTTCATTGCGTCCCGGAACTCGGGACGGAAAAAATATTCAATTCGGGGGTCAATGGTTCTGGGAATTATTGATGACTTCAGAGGATCTGCTTCTGACCAAAATCCCTATTTTTTTTCCTGGGCTGTGGAGATTTTTGAAGCCCTAACGATGTTTGTAATCATGAATGCTCTCAGTGTTACACATACTCTGCAGCGTGACTTGAATGAAGCAGCGCCTGCACACATGGTTGATCGTTATCTAATCGCAGGATGCATGTGTACCGAACGTGTGATTTTTACACCGTCTCTAACTTGTCTACTGAACTATGATAAACGTTTTGTAATCAGGTTGAATAAACCTGAGTGTGTAATCGACTTTTAATCAGTCTCTGATATTCAAGTTTTCGTTTCGGAGACACGAGTGGTGAATTAATTCTCTGAAGTAAACTATGATTACACCGGATCAAATTAGTCGCACTGCACTGTGTCGAGGAATTTTTTTATCATATCCCTAGTCGCGGGGATTGAGGATGACGAATGAATGATAAATCGGGATTTAATTCTGCTTTATGGTTTATCCGCAAGAATCAATTTTACGTACGTCTGAAATTGGAGGGGGGATAATCGACAGGTTGCCAATATCGTCGGAACCGGATTTTTCTGGTATTTTACAGGGTCAAATAACAACGTAACGTAATTTGGGGTTTTCAGAGTCGGATATCGTGGCTAATAAAATTCAATTATTTTCATTTCGCAATATATTAGCGATCTTTGGATGGTCAGAGTATGTTTGCTCCTTTGGTTAGAGACTCCTGTGAATGTAATAATATGCACTGCGAATATTTGCGGTGCAAATTATAGTCATTTATAGAGGAACAATCGGCGGTCAATATGCCGGCGTTTCAACTTTCCGTTTTTTCAGTCCTCAAGCAGTAAATTGTCATTCGATTCGACACGATTCATGGTCAAAAAACTTCCTGGTACCAATATCGATGGAAATCATTCATCAGTGACCGAAAAATCCCATCGATATCAATTTTCGTCCGAACCCGTTTATCCGTTCTAAAAAAATCGTCATTTTTATATTACTTTTTTCATTCCAATCATTCGAAAAGTACTTGAACCGATAAAAACGAAAATCTAATCATTTCCGATGAACGGGAAGTCGAAAAGGGGATTCCTGATTGCCGATGACACCGTGATTATGCAATACTTAGCAATAATTAGGCCCAACGTTGTCTGGAGCGTGTCTGGAAGGGTGTCCGCAGGATGTACTCAATCAGTAGGCATACCACGATGATCGTGATACAATATTTCTACCACACATGCTTCAAAAACTCGTGTTTTTGCCCTCTTTAACAATAAGAAAGTCTTCTTCACCGGGGAAATAAACCGGGAAAAAAACTTTGGCAGGAGGGAAAAAAAAGTCGTAACCATAGTAACGGTGAAATAAATCAAGAAAGTGCTGCCCCTAGCGGAGAACGCCGTTCTTATGGTTCTAATCTCATATTTCATTCGTTTTTAATGCATATGTGGTAGAAAAGTAACATATATCTGACATGGGAAAGACGCAGCTTCCTTCCCTTGGTGCATAATATACATATATTGGACTATTACACAACGCGAGTAGGTATTATACAGTCTTTTTCTAAAGTCGTTGTGTTTTCGGTGGCTTCTACAATGCTGAGCGCCTTTCAGTCCTAGAGGATAAAAGCGGTCATTGTCGTACTCCGCGCATGCGCATTGGCCTCTACGGTTTCACCTAACCTCAAAACGCGCAGATCGTGTAAAGAATCGCGTGCAAGAAGGAGGCAACGGTCTTTTCGCCTCCTTTAATTGCGCGATATAAACATAATATAATTTCAATTCTGTCTTATATCGTAGGATTTTGTCCGCTAGGCAAAACTTCTAAGGATGTACTGGCCGTACAATCTCAACCAAAAGTGATTCTCATCGACAATATTAGGTACTTCGGGATAAGATAAAAATCGGAAAAAAATCAACCACGATCAAGACGATCAAAGTATTAACTATGAATAATAATAATGCCCAAAAGTTATCAATAAATTGTTTAAACAAAACATTGTTTAGCAAATTTTCTGATAACGTTATTTTTTTTCATGTCAAATGAATGCCCTAATTTTTCTGAATACACATGAATTTTTTAAGTATTTTGTCACTATTTTGAAACTTCTGTTTCCGAGAATTTCCAAATTTTGAAAAATGGAAAAAAAAATCTGAATTTTGGATATGTTTTTGTGAAAACGATGTAGATTACAATTCCCAAGTTTCCGGAGCGTGGAACAAATAGTTTCGCAAATACAGCCTTTACAAATTTTCGAAAACAGAAATTTCAAAATAGTGACAAAATTCTTAAAAAATGCATGTGTGTTCACAAAAATTAGGGCATTTATTTGAGATGAAAAAAAAATAACGTCACCAGAAAATTTGTTAAACAATGTTTTGTTTAAACAATTTATTGACTACTTTCGGGCGTTATTATTATTCAGAATGAATACTCTTATCATCTTTATCATGGTTGATTTTTTTTCCGATTTTTATCTCATCACGAAGTACTCAATTTGCCGACAAGAATCATTTTCGGTTGAGATTGTACGGCCAATACATCCTTAAATCGTCTGCTATGTTCTCTGCTTCATTGTTGTTCTGGTTACAGAATAACAATAGTCGGTGGGTTATGGACGCGGTGTATAGATATATGAAAAAACCACGTTGCGCGGTGGGATGCGCAATCGTTACGAAACTACAGCCCTAAAACCGAGGCGAACCCAAGTACAACACGCTCTCGTTGTAACCACGTGCCTGACTACTACCGACTGCCGAGTGCCGACTGGCGGTCGATCTACCTTGCCATAGTCGCGTTCCGGCTTCCAGTCTACCGGCCCCTCATTTCGTAGTGTATATTTTTAACCGGATCGCTTCGCGACAAATGTGGTCCACCTCGATCGTCAATTTCGCGGTATCAATCGTCGAAACAACCGCGATAGACGGTCAGACATCAGACAAAATCGACGAATACGAAAGCCAACGGGGTTCATAGCCTGTGCAGACACCGCCTCGAAGCAACAGGTGAGAATTGTTGTATCACTAGCCAGCCGCCTACAAGATGATTCGCGAGGGTCATGTGTCTGGTCGCATCACGAGTTCGGGCAACCGTCGCTGCGCCGGAGCGACAAAGTTGCCTGACGCAAGGGGCGGACGATAGCTCTTCCAGTGTTTCTTTTTCTCTTCCGTCTCTTATCGTCGGATGGAAGAAACGTAGTCTAGGCTTGATGATTCACGAACGGTTTTACAAAACGCGCGATAAAAACGTCGCGATTTTTATCGTCGTATTACGCGGCGATCTAGTTGACTAATGAGACTATATGTAACCGTTCTTACGATCATCTATATCTATCTTTATCTTTATCTATATCTACTGAGCCTTTCTGAGGAAGCGAAACAAACCCTTCCCCCTCCACAGGCCTGCGTTGGGCATACCTGGGCGAGGGAGAGAGAGGGTCTGTTTCGCTTCCTCAGAAAGGCTCGGTATAAAGGAACAAGTGGCATCAACGCCCAGCCCAAACCCATTGACCTAGAAGCTTGAAATTTGGGCAACATGTTCCCTTCCCTTCGTAAACACCCGCTAAGAAGCGATTTTTCGAAATTCGCCCCACAAGGAGAATAAAAGGGGTGAAACATGTTTTCGCGGATTCATGGATATCTCCTCGGCCCGATGAGATATTGACTTCGTTTTGACTTCAAATTATTGCGCATTCAAATACCTAGAAAGTAGTTTAAGCGTTTTTTGAACGTTTTGGAAAGGGCGCGCGAAGCCCCTAGTATCTTGATATACGACGGACAAAATCTCATCGATAGGAGTAAATACTGAACATTATCGTTGTGAAATTCGAGGAACTGCGATATTCTTTTATTCGTTTCATCATCCCGTCGATCTTCGAACAACGTTACTATTTCACTCACGGAAAGTTCGAGTTTATTCGAACTGGTTTAAACGAAACAATTCACAAACCACGATTCGAATTTATTATTCAACCGCAATTCACGCAGTGGGACGAAATCACGTCATAATCGTATTTTTCTTTATTTCATTGTTAATTACTTTTCATTCAACGGTCGTGGAGCGCGCTTTGTGGGTGTGTCGCCCATCCACGTGGCATTCAAATTACTATTTTCGAAACCACGTGGTGCCCTTATCGGCAGCAACGAATTTCTCCGAAGTCCCTTCACGCCGAGGGGGAAATAACTCCTTGAATTGACGTGTCAATAGTCCGTGAATTAATTCGTAATTCACTGAATTAACGAGAATTACTTGACTTAACAAGAATTGCCTGAATTAACAGTGAATTACATTGAATTACTCTGAATTATTTTGAATTGAATGAATTATTCTGAACTATTTCAACCCAAGAATTTATGTGTCACTCAAATCTCGAGTTATTTCCCCCTCGCTTCACGCGTTATCCTCATTTATGATAATGATTATCTCCCACATCTTCACATACCTATTGATTATATCTTATCTCACAAAACACATTTTTTGTTATCTTTTTTTTTATCAACACATTCACACGCGATGATCGGTTATTAATATCGCGTAAACTGAATAGTAATAATTAAAAAAAAAAAAAGACGCTACGTCACGCGAATATATCTCCGATTTATTCTATTCACGAACCCGAAGTTCACTCGAATTTTGGGTGTACAGTTGACTTCCGACTTCCAAACACTTCCAGAGGCTGCCATTTTAGTATCAAGAGGAATTCTTCGAATTCTAACTGATTAAGAATTCCAAAGACTTCCAAGGACTTCCAGGGACTACTATTTAAGTAGTTTGAGGAATTCTTCGAATTCCATGGTCAGAAAAGTCATATGAAAAAGTCAGAGAATCCGAAAAATTGTCGGTGAAAAGTCAAGGAATTTTCACGGCGATACGAAACAAGACAGAATAAAATATCCTCAACGATTTTTTTTTGTCTTCCTCATGCTGGAATCTTGATCAATGGAAATAACTTCAGAATCAAAACTTGTATGAATTATAAATAAAATAGTATTTTCTTTCAGCATTGATTCATTGTCAGAGAATTATTCATCTAATTTAAGTCAGGGAAAAATTATAATTTTGTCAGACAAAAGTGAGGGATTTTTTTTCTACTGCAATTATAGTGGCCTGCACCATGCACTTTAGGTTGATAAATATTTGGAGCGATTGAATCATTAGAATATTCCGAATGTGAAATTTGACGAGAAAATCGCTTCTCGTTGGAGTGAAATAAGTGAGAGTAGGTTTCTTGTTGATGGAAACTGACCGAGCTAAGACAACTTATGTTTCGCAATCTTCCCCCTGCAGCAGCGTAATATCGCACGTATTCATTCCAATGTCGTAATTTCTAATCGCGATTTACGTGAAATCAGTGCGTGTCTAAAACTCCGTCTATGACTATTTTTCCATGTGACAATCTAATTTTAACCACTTTCATTTTTCACTAACTCTCATTCATCGACACATTTTTCTTCATCAAAGTCGGGCTGGGTTTCATACACGATTCCTCAAAGATTCGCAAACAGAGGATCAATCGAACATTACAACGATTTTATCGTGTCAATTAATTCATCGATTATGACACTAGAATTTTTTGATGGAATGACAAAATTGCACAAGATGGGTGACTCGATGAGATTTTGAGAAAAAATGGCGCTGATCAGTTGACTATAAAAGAAATAACTTTATCTTGATTACGGAATTCGGAGATTCTAGACATATTAGGTAAAATATTATAAATAGCCGTTCGATATTTATCTAATGTGAAAATTCAAAATATAAAAGAAGACGAGGAAGTGGAGGAAATTATTTAAGAGAGGCAGTTTATTCTTCGTCACTTCATTATACGATAATTCAAATCACTTTCGATGGTCAGTTAAACGATGCTCGGTATTTTAACGAGGAAATTATAATAGAATTACTCAGAAATTCGTTCACGAGTTGGAAATAATAAATCGAGATCGTTGACTTCGACGTAAATTCTGTGAGAAAAAAAAACCGTCAGCATTCGCGGTATTTTCCTGGTACCGATCGTATTTTGCATTGATCGATCCAGTACTTTTTTTTAATTATTTAGATAACGAAATTGTAAAAAACACAATAAAAAGTTACAATATCTATTGAGAAAGGATCAACGGATTTGAATTAATTAGTTTAGAACCACATGGTTTTTCGAGTCGCTGATCACGAATCTGAAGTCAATTTTGCAAAATTTTAATTTGTCGTATTCAATATATCCTGAAAAAAAATGGTGGATCCAATTTGCTGGGCGAAAACAGTAAAAAAAATCGAAATCTTATCCAAATTGATATTCGAAGGTTTTTTGAACCGCTGATCAAGAATCTGAGGTCAGAAAAAAATGAATTCACGGGAAGTTCAAAATCTTGTAGCTGCATGGATTATCAATAAGTTAATTTTAACGAGAATTTAATTTTGTTGAAATAGTTTAATCTTGGAATATTTTGATACTGCGTGCTCCTCAATTACTTGCACTTACGTCAGTAAATTCCACGAAACTCTTGATCGAAACTCGATTAAATTCTCTTTTCTTAACGAGCAGGTTAGTCTACACTTGTCACTTGGGATATCGAATCAATGTCCGATGCAATCGTCATATTCTAACGACGTTTCGAGAAAATTTGACGATAATGGGGAAAATTCAGGAGTAAAATACATACGGTGATGCAGAATCGCTCGTTTTCGGTCTCAGTGCAGTTATTTAGCACATCAACGAGCACCGACCCATTCGTTGATTTATTATTCCGCTCATACCGTTGGATCACATGTGCGTCGATGAGGAAAAGAAAATAACAAAAATTAATTATACTTTATAGACACGATAATTCGCAGAATATCGAGTATAGTTTGTTTACGCGAATATTGATTTATTCAATAAATTTTCCTTGATAATTATTCAAATACCATTTTTTTTTTCAAAGCTTCGACCTATCTTCAATTATATGTATATTTGATTCGATGAAGTAGAAATAAATTTATTGCATTCCACGAACTTGTAATTCACTTTGATTATAATTTTATATTTGTTATTTTATTATTCACATCTTAATCTTGTCTTTTCCTGGTCATAATCACGTCTCCCCGGATGTAGGTAACATTTTTGGGAATTATGACGTATACGATCTTTTGCACTAATGTTTTTTCAATAAATATATGAGTTTTTTGACGTTTCCAAAGCGATTAAGACCTTTTGTCTTTGATTTTTGTCATTCGATAAACGCGATGTGATCATACGATGATTAATTATTCTTCTATTATCATTTTTTATACGATTAGGAATAGGATTCCTCGCAACGTTTTCTTCTCTTCATGTTCAATGTCAATTGGAATGATACATTCATTATGATTGATTGGTGAAAGATGTATAAAATAGTAGAAAATTCAGCTCTCAGTCAGTAGTTCATTACTCGACTACCAAATAAGATGAGGTTATTATGTAAATGTTTGTTTTTCGCACCGTGTCCTGCCATATCTGAATAATATGAAACTCGAGGTAAACGCACCGATATGACGGGACTTAATGGACTTCTTGGCGCTGAACACACTGCGAATTAAGGCTGTATTGGCCGTACAATCTCAACCAAAAGTGATTCTCGTCGATAATATTAGGTACTTCGGGATAAGATAAAAATCGGAAAAAAATCAAACACGATCAAGACGATAAAAGTATTAACTTTGACTAATAATAATGCCCAAAAGTTATCAATAAATTGTTTAAACAAAACATTGTTTAACAAATTTTCTGGTAACGTTATTTTTTTTATCTCAAATGGATGCCCTAATTTTTCTGAATACACATGAATTGTTTAAGAATTTTGTCACTATTTTGAAATTTCCGTTTTCGAAAATTTCCAAATTTTGAAAAATGGAAAAAAAATCAGAATTTTGGAAATGTTTTTCTGAAAACGGTGTAGATTACAATTCCGAAGTTTCCGGAGCGTCGAACAAATAGTTTCGTAAATACAGCCTTTACAAATTTTCGAAAACGGAAATTTCAAAATAGTGACAAAATTGTGGAAAAATGCACATGTGTTCAGAAAAATTAGGACATCCATTTGAGATGAAAAAAAAATATCGTTACCAGAGAATTTGTTAAACAAAGTTTTGTTTCAACAATTTATTGATAACTTTCGGGCATTATTATGATTCAAAATGAATACTCTCATCATCTTTATCATGGGTTGATTTTTTTCCGATTTTTATCTTATCTTACTAGTTCTCCCAAATTAGTCGTTTGTTCTTGTGCTCTTTGAGTATGACTTTTTTGTTGTGTAGCGGATGTTTATTTGCCTTAAGTCAAAGGTCGCGCACACGCGTCATTTTTACACTTTGATATTCACTCGAGTGTAAGTGTCCTATTATTGGTAGCTGTACGTTCACGTTATCTTCGTGCTACCTATAAATTGATTATAAGGCGACACGTGGTATATGAAATTTAGAACACAAGTAGGGTAGACTGCTCTAAGATGGCGCGGGAGATAAGGGTGCGCAGTGGTCATATTTGACAATGCATTTGCGATTTGCAGCCAACTTCGGTTCCTAGCTGTCACTAGATATGCCAGGTTTGGGGTCATCAAGTTTTGCCGGGAAAAAATGAAAAATACGGAAACCAGCTTATAGTTTTAGCTATTTTCTGTATTTCATTCAAATATTTTTACTTTTGGGAAACTGTATCCAGTTCGGGATTATGCGAATATCGACTGTATAATATGAATATAACCTTTTCAGTTATTTTGTTACAACATGGAGGGTGGCACTTCGTTATCTGTAATAAATGTTGCTAGCATGTAAGAGTGTGCACTCCTGTAGCTCCTAAGAGTGCGCGCGGAAAACCCATATGCTTGAAGAGTGGAAAAAGAAAAAACCCCAAAGAAAAACTGAACTAAATTTCGATGAGAACATAAAAAACAAAAACGAAGGCAAAGAAAACAAAATCAACACCCAAAAACTCAAAATTCCCCAACAAAATGAAGATGTGGCGGTGCCCAGGGTGTAAAGAAATGCAGTAGCCAGTAACGGATGCAGCGAGTCAAGAACCAGAGAATGGATACAGTGTGTAACATGTATGCAATGGTGGCACGATAGATGTATTCTTCATACGTATTGTGATCTGGAGCCATATACGTCTGATATTTTTGCGTAAAACACCGTGCGAACTCTTACATGTATATGTATTGAAGTAACTTCTAGTTTCACAGATATCTTCGTTGATTATATTATGAACAATTTGACGTGAGCTTTTTTAGGTCTGGTCAATGAGAATGAATCCAGGCAAATTACTTTCATATTTATGAAAAAATAACGAAAAACGACAAAAAAAAAGTGCTTTTTGCGGGGAAATTATTGCTTCGTAATTCGTTTCTGAGAATTCTATCACTGTACAACAAATTCCTAACGTGAATCTACTCTTCTTTCTATTATGATATTGGAAAAAAAAATGGAGGTTGGTTCAGTACTTCAGCTTATACATGGATTATGTATTGTGGGTTTTTTTTTCCTCACTTTAAAATGTAAAAACTTGTGAGAAAAATTTGGCATAGGTACAATATCAATTGTTATAGAAAATAGTTTTTAACCCGAACTACATCCTTACCTACACGCAGCTTTACCTAATACCTCAGAGGCTTTTAGTTCTACTCATATATCAGCTGATGGGAAAATACTCAAGGCATGCGGTTGGGCTAATTGATCGCCTCTGGGCATAGACCGACAAATGTACAAACCGAGTTGGAAAATGTGTTTTGAAATATAATATTGCAATACTTTGCGTTATATCGTTTCTACCACAACAATATACACGTGTTATGATTCTTTTAGGAGATTCATTAATCGCGCCGATTGATCCATCGGTCGGTTTATCGTCCAGACGTCTGGTGTTTTTCCCAACGTGCAGAAATTTTTAACGATCATGATGTACGGACATGCAATATGGGTTATTTTTTTCCTGATGCAGAAAATCCCGCAGTCATAGAAACACGTTGATCGAAATAGTTGTTGATGTGTTACAAAATTTGTTTACGCGTTTATGAGTTAATTACCAATACCTACTCTAAACCCGTGTATGTGTGGTGGTGAGGGAAAAGGAACGCCATTCAAATCGTTACGCAAATGATGGACATTCGCTTTCCTATCTTCAAACCGAGTGTGTTAGATGTTGATTAAATTAAAATCGTGACGTGAAGTCTAGGAAATATATGTAATTAGAGAATCACTTGGAATTTTTAATAAGGGCATTTATTGAGATGAAAAAAAATAACGTTACCAGAGAATTTGTTACACAATGTTTTGTTTGAACAATTTATTGATAACTTTTGGGCATTGTTATTATTCAAAATGAATACTCTCGTCATCTTTATCATGGTTGATTTTTTTTTCGATTTTTATCTTATCATAAAGTACTCAATTTGTCGACGAGAATCATTTTTGGTTGAGATTGTACGGCCAATACATCCTTAATTTCAGCTGCCACTGGATAAGTTCAAGATCACTTCTACTGGATAAATTCCTGATTGAAATATTTTATTATAATTCGTTGTCTGCGGTAGAATCATCGATAATTGTTTGTTTAGTTTGAGAAACCCGGCTCGAAAGTTGAGCCAGTGTCAATAAAAAAATGTTTACAGCATTTCACGCTTCGTTCTTGGTCACAATGATCGTTTCAACGTGACGATTTTCTCTATGTTTTCTCTCTGTCTAAAGGTGCGAGTAAATATGTTTAATTATGTAACGATAATCCAGCTCTAAACCGTCGTACAATAAATTTTGTATGTGGTCACGCGTGTTACTATATACGCTGAAGCTATTATTTTCGTACGTAATTCCTTGCCCATATGTTGTATGTGTTTTGACAGTCATTCCTACACCGATATAAATTCTATTTACGAATTCCAATACAGTGGGCCAAGGCCACTCGCGTTCAATCCCAATTGTGTTAAGCCGATACATTTATCATTTATTCCAAATATGTTTTCCCAATCTATTTTATTTTTCTTGGTATTGTTTTAAACTCCTCAGAAAAAAAAAGGGGGATTCTATCATCGCCTAATGATTATTGATTTTGTCGAGTATTTTGATGAGATTGTGAAAAATAAATTTCTATTTATCATCTCATTTATTAATTCTTGCATAATGCTTATTAAAACTTGAAAATTTTTTTTACTCTTTTATTTTTTGTTCCAAATTTGATGTAAAATGAAAAAGAAAAAAAAATGGCGCATACGTTTTCATTTTCATTCACTGCAAATTTCACCACGTTCGAGTCAATTTTTTTCAATGATAATAATAATAATTATCATTTTAATAATTGTTATTATTATTATTTCGGAAATTATTATTGTAATTCTAATGATAATAATAATAAAAATGAAAATAATAATAATGCATTGTTATAATTATTATTATTCCGAATTATTGCGACGAAGGTTGGCGAAACGATCCAACATCGCCGCGGCCACTGCTTTATACCGACAATTACAGTATTTTTTTGGAAACAATTTTTCGTCTTCATCGTTGAGTGAAATGAACAAGTTTTGCGATGTATGTGAGTAGAATTATATTTTCTCACACCCGGTCGCAAAATGCCACTTTTCATACCTCTTGAGCGGGCGGAAAACAGATCTTTTCACCCTCGGGCGGAAAGCTCTTTTTCCGCCCGCTAGAAGCGGGCGAAAGAGACTTTTTGCTGCCCTAGGGCGCAAAATCCTGTTTTCCGCCCGCTCACTCGGTCTGGAAAGAGGCATTTCTGCAGACCAGGTGATGAGAAAAACATCGTGTGCATCACGGGCGCAAGGCTATTTTGGCGAGTGTGCTCGCAGCAACTCGCCTTCGGCTCGTGCCGCCAAAGGCACACTCGGAAAAATAGTACTTTCCGCCCTTGATACACAAATAACTATTATGAGGGCGCTCACTAATTCGTTTCCATCCTTGTGATGCGTAGTCGGTGATATCAGTGAAAACAAGTGACGGTCCCACGCTTCGCGACACAAAATAGTATATTTCGATACAAGTGCGAAAGGTTTGTAGTCCACGCAATTTAGTCCAAAAATCGACCGAACCCTGACAAAATTTCATGGCGCGATTTTTTTGTTCCATGCCCTCGGGGGAGTCAGTGAGAGTGTAAATTTGAAATGGCGACCAAATTGAGCTTTTGCTTGTTTTAGAAAAGTTTTTTTTTCGAAAAAAACAGTTTTTCTCAAACAAGTCAGCCATTTTTGAGTTAAACGAAAAACGACTGGAACAAAAGTTGTAGGAAATTATGTCCGCTACAACTTTTGTATGAAACTTTTTTATGTAGCATCGATATTTTTCGAATTAAACTAAAAAGACGTTCCAAATTCCACAAACTCGCATTATCTCGTTTATTTTCAACTTTTCAACCATAATGTACGTAACCAAACTTGTAGAAAATCAAGCAATTATATCGCGGTTCATTAAGGGGAGGCTCTACTCGATTATGACCGACTTACCGACATAAGTGGGCGTGTCGCTTATTTCGATGAAAATTGAAGTCTACGGGCCTAAATCGCAAAAAAGGGCTCTGTCGCGGATCGCTACGTGCAATTCCGAACCTACCCATTAAACAACCCCCCGTTCATATTGGGCTTCATTTTTTTTTTTTTTTAATACGGAAAAGACTGAGCCCAGCATGCTCTTAAGTTCGCAAAGTATATTGCTAAAATTTTAATGTAACTACAATAATGAATGTAATGAAATGAATCAAAATAAAATCGGTGATTGCCGATGAACTTAGGGTAAGGTTGCTATCGATGGACCCCCTAAGCAAAGTTGGTCATAAAATTTGGATTTTGAGTCGAAAATGCAAAACCACTGGTGGATGTTTTCTTCGAAACCTATTCTACAGAGCAGTCACGAGTGTGCAAGGTTATTGTTAATTTCTGATTATTTATCACCGATTTTCTGTTCTTTGAATTTGGTCCATTCATGGCAACCCTGCTCCATGGACCGCTAAAATAATGAACATAAAACAATACAAGGACCTGCTCCATGGATGGACCACCCCATCTCCTTCGATGGACCACTAAAATAATGAACATAAAACAATACAATGATCTAATGACCTAATATATTGGTGTAAATGATAAATTGATGACGTATGAATAGATTTTTGAGATTTCAAACAAATTGTGGGTCAACCACGATAGATGCTCTCAACAGTGTCTTACAAACTGAAAAAGTAATACCTTCCGTACTGGTCCATTCATAGCGTTGTTGCCCGGTGCATCCATGGAATTTCGCATCGCAACACATAACCTATCCTACTACCACAGGATGGAAAGATACCTAAAAAAGTATCGGTATCATTTTGAAGAGCGAAGTATAAGCTTCAAAACCATCCAACACGATTTAGGAAAAATCACCGATACAAGGGTTCAAACACGTTTGCAAAATTAGGAAAAATAAGATCAGAAAGGGCAAATTCCTACCGCGCTCAATTTCAGCACACCTACGGCACCCATGTGACTGTTTTTAACATGGCCACTCTTTTGCCACTAGTAGACTTGATTCACTGCATTGATAGCAATGCCAAGCACTAACACATACCTGAGATATACCACTGGTCCATCGAAGGCAACGGTTCATCGATAGCAACCTTACCCTACACGGTAAAAAATGTTATTTGTGAAATTCCAACACAATATTTTCCAATACAGTATATTTTAGACATTTTTCACAGTGTCTACATCGATGAGTTACTGTTACATACGAAACGGGAAACTTTGGGGTTTCGTCGATATCAATGCGTGGTAAGCGATGACGCGATCACGTTCTATACAGTCACGTTCGTATCTATGTTCATGCAGTACAGCTTTTACTGCATAGTCATCGCAATGTGGATCATAAAAATCTGACATTGTATACATGTTGCGGTTTTTTCTCAACGTTTTTTTCACGCCGTCTGCGGATGTAACGAGCGTTTCTTGAAGGGGGGACGATTGTCGAGGGCTGTGAACCCTCTTTTTAAGACCCGGTGTCACCACGCGTATTTGCATACAATGTATCGAGTTGATAGTGCGGCTTGAAAACAACGGCAATACAAAAGAAAAAAAAAAGCAGAAGAATTGATCGGACCCGATGATAAATAATTAATGACGATAACGTACGGTGTAGTCATTCTCATCTCGATATACGGGTCATTCTCCCGGAAGATTCAGTTTCCCGGGGTCGAAGATGATGGAAAAATCATCAATTCCGAGTTTTAAACGTCTCTTGGTCGAATTTGAGGTTTTTACCTTCCTGTGATGCCAGAGGAATGACGATTTTGACGATTTTTCGTCCGTAATGTGACACGCGGAGTCTTTTCAGCCTCAAAACACGGCGATGAGTCGGTGCTGAATAGTTTTACACGTCAAAATACGCAAAGATTTTGGTTTGTTGAAAATGTAATATTTGTGTACTTGCCAGAGAAATGACGTCCCAGTTTGTGACGCCACTTGAGTGACAAAAGTTGAGAATTAGACTTGACGGTAAACCGGGTTAAAACGTCTGTACTTTTTTTTGGAACACAGAAAGGAGTCACGAAAATCGTTTAGTTTGAGAAAATATTCATGATTTCCAGTTCATTTAATTCCAAGTACGTTTTTAGCACACTACAGTCTGGGAAAATTTGACGGTTTCAGCCAAAGGAACTGACTTCTAGGGATCAAAAAAGGCAGAAAAACGACGAAGATGATTTCGTTTTTACATTCGTTGTCTTCGAGCCTTATATTATGGTAAGAGAATCTAAGAAACCTGTGGGATTACCGGAAATAAGCTCTGTTAGTGCAGAAACGAGTCTTTCGAGAGAATCACCCATATATCACCAGGACATAAAAGCACTCGACTCTATGACGTCAAACGGAATTTTCCTACCGTTGCACCGCAATTTAGCCAAATTACATGAAAACATTCTCAAACGCAGGTTCGCATCCTGCATCCCGTGATATGATTCTCATTTTATTTCTTTTGTAGAAAGTAAAACCCGGCTCGACAATCATATGTGACGTGAATGAAAATTCTTGAGATGAAAAATCGTCTCGAAAGGAAGAAAAATCGAGAAAAATTCCTGCTCCTCGCCGTTGGCGACGACGTCAATAATCAGGACAAAGAAATTAGCTATAACAAGATTTTTATGGAACGGTTGCATCACTCGTCCAGCGATTGATGAGGACTCGGTGATCAAACATTCTGGACCTATATTTTGACTCTGACTAATATACCGGTTACTGAGCTTACTCTGTTTAAACCCAGAATAATCTCTTTCCTTATTTTGCAGTATATTGAAATATAAATTCAAACAAAAAATAACAAAGTTGGGATAGTTTTAGTCGGATCAACATCGTAAAAAGTGGATTTAATTTTTCGGGTATTCAAATCGCGGTTCTCTGACACGTGTGACCGGTCGATATTCGCATTATTCTTATATACACTTCATGCGTGATTAGCGATCACCTACGAGTCGATTAATATCTCGAGGAACGAATAATTAGATCGCTAATAGCGTCTATCGATCAGCATCCGGACATCCAGTCGCGTGTGGGTCTAAATTCTGAAAGGGCGTCGATAAAATTTTTTCGACCCGGAAACCCGACCTTCCGAATCCACATTTACTGAACCGAGTTGATTGACTAGGAAGCGCATAATTAGTCGTTCCGCATGTCGCTGGACGCGATTACGTCAATGCCAAAGTCTAAACGTCTTCAGCAATTCCGCCGCGTGCACTGTTGGAAATAATCTGTGTAAATGTTAAATTTTTTGCGTGTTAAAATTTTTGTGTCATGTTTAACTATCCTTTTGAGTCGTTTCAACATTCGCGAATTATGTCAATGCATCAAAAAGTGTTAAAGCCAAATGTAACACAAAAGCCGCTCATTTTAACACAAAAATCTCGTTCGCTCCTTAATGGATATGAAAAATGTTAAATTTGTGTTGTTTCGTCAACACAACATACCATTTTATGTAGAAATGTACTACTGACAAATGTTGAAATGATAGTAGAACAAAAATGGCCACCGTCGTCGGATTTTGCCTGTTATTACGTGTCGTGCACGGTCTTCTAGACTCGACAATTCGATTTTCTGCGAAAATCTGTGAAAAATGTGCTACGCTAACTCAATTTCATTAACTGTACATCTGCAGAAATGATATAAAGGGAAAAGTTGTTTCTTTTATTAAGCGATCGTATAGCGTAGTGGTTAAGGCGTGCGACTCGTAATGCGAACACCGGTGAGCATCCCGGTTCAAACCCCGGCTAGGATTAGGAATTGCGAAATTTATCACTGCGAACTCGAAATGCGTTTTTCTTCACATGTATGTTTAAATGTGCATTAAAATATCCTTTACTAGTAATATCTAACAGCGTGCGCATCGAAAACAATCTGTTTTTTTTATTTCAATTTTAGTTCCGGCCATTTACTTATGCATTTTCCACGCATATTAAAAGTTGAAACAACATACGATTTGACATTATCGTTCTGTTCAATTAACTCAAAAGTGCAGTGTTAAAATTACAAAACAATATGTTGAATTTGTGTTAATTTTTACAACTATTTCGTTGTGTCAACGCTTGACATTAACGGCTTGTGTCAGATAAACATATTTTTTATAGTGGACCTACTGGGACACGCGAAAAATGTTGAATTTAACACTTTTCTTCTAACAGTGTGGGTCTGACCTTTTTTTAATTACGTGTAGAAAATGACTTTGATACGGTTCAATCAAAAGAGTATGAAGGAGCCGTGGAATTTCACACGTTCTAGATTGAAAAATCATGATTAATTAAACTATGACGAATTATAGTATAGGAAGAATTTCATCATTACTGCTCATCATTTACTTACGGTTGTGTAACAAATTGCGGAAGTCCACCGGCGGACTTGTTGTGAGCGTTGCCAAAAAGTCAACGTATTAAAATTAACAATTGAATCGACTGCTTATAGGGTCAGAATATTTGAATAAATTTTGAAAAACACGTTATCATCGCGGTCAGCGAGCGAATAATCGAATGAGCTATTACCACGCTTACGTGCACAAACTTTACTACTTGTCATAGCCGTTTACGTGTTGCTTGATTTTCATTAAATGCGTTTACGTGATCTATTTAATAAATGCAGGAGCTAATACGAGCTAATACTTGATTTTGACCCGTTTACGTTGTTTCAAATAGTGTAAGTTACGAAAATTAGTAGCTAATGACACGTAACTCGATGCACGTAAACATGGTAATAGTTTCAATCAAGCCTGAACTGTTTTTATCGAGGACTCCCCGATTTTTTTCCTCTTTTTATAATTTTTATGTGATTTCAATGATATAGTGATAATAATTTTGATCACTCTGTCGAAGTCGCTTGGCTTGGGGTTTGTGGAATAAAAAATAAGACCTTGATGAAGAACTTCGCCAGTTCTTGGCGTTCTTTTCGCAAAATTTCTTCGTATCACCTCAAACAAACAAAAAAATTAAAAAAAATAAATAAATAACAGTGTCACACTTTCTAACTGACCCTAATTTCATATCAGTTGAACCCAGTTTGAAGAAAATAATGATACTGATGTGGAGAATTGAATGGAAAAAACGCGGAAAATATGTATGAGTATAAAGATGAGGAAAAATTCAAAGAGATTCCAACAACTCGACGCGTAGTAATAATCGCGGTTTATGCATAATCATGCTCGTGCAAAATTATCCAACGTATCGAAAATGGAGGGATCATAATAAAAATTAAATGTCTGTCTGTCATTTTTGTATGTGCGTCAGTAACATATATACCTACAAGCTTACATTTACGAAAATTGATGTACATATCATTATTCAAGGTCATCTACCTATAGTATACCTGATGTTCAACAGCTGAAAAAATTATTCTATTCGACAAAATTAATTTTAACGATAGTAATAACAATAATAATTTCGTTTCATTGGCATATCCATGGTCAATAAAAATCCTTTTTTCCTCCTCACTCGACATTGCGAAGAAAAGAGAGGATTTTGGTTCACGATTTTGATACGAATAGAACGAAATCATCGTCTTCGACAAGGTCTAAAAGAAGAAGAAAGGATTTGTCAATATAACAATGATGCCATTGCTACTTTTTGATCCTTCAAACCGTGACATTAAATTCCTTTGAATTTCCGACTACATCGAATGTCTGCAGCGAGTATGTAGATGATGTAGCACCGAAGAAACGCGTAACATGATTAGGTGCTAATAGGATTTGATCATTTTCATTTTTACACCCGAGTCGTAGGTAAGGGTCCCGATTTTAGGATTACGTAATTGTTCAATTAACGGATGAAAAATAAAATATGATCAAGTATAAGTGAGTGACTCAGTTCTAATGAATACTACTTACGATCAGATGTACCTAATGACGACCGCGACAACGGAACCGCGCGCGAAAGGACACAAACTCAGGTGCGGAGGTAGTGGTGGTACCAATATGGCCGTATAGTTAAAAGCAATGCGCCAGTAAACCTGTCCACCAGTCTGCATCGGTAGTCGTAGATACGATACGAACCGTCGTCGATCCCTCGTACAATTTACCCATTTCAAATCGCGAATATCAATTCCGCAATACATACGGTACATAAGAAGAATTAAAAAAAGAAAAAACACTATCGTATGATAAACCGATTAATAAACAAAATTCGCGTTCATTCGCACTAATAATAATAAATACAATTATCTTATGATTGTTATCATCGGTAGACATATTTGATTATATAGGACAAAGTGTGTGGGTGCAGTTTGAACAAAAAAAAATCTGGTGAAGAATCTTTGGTGAGTATATAATATATACACTAGATGACAAAACAACAAAGTTTTATGTATAAAAGAAGAAAAATGACAAAACTGTGCAAATGTTTCTGTATCGAATTTTTTCGTTCTATGTTCTTGGTCACTCGGTCCTCACCGACCGTGAGGATTGGGGTTCTATTAGCAGCCCACTTAGATGAGAAGGCGTGTTAATTATCGGTCATTTGTTTGCTAGTTATGACGAACTATGTAACGGATATATTGGCCAATGAATCGTATAGAAAATGGAGTGCCCAAGGGCCTCGGCAAATTTGACAATTTGAAACTGGTCATTTCGAAATTTGACGGTCGCGAGCCTTGGGCCATGATAGCTTCCGTGTTTGAACACCGCGAGCATTGATATGCAAATATCGGAGTGGTGAATATGAAAAACGGCCAAGAATCCGCAACAACGATGGCAAAAAGGATAAAGATTCGCTCCGGAAGGTCAACCGCTTGTCGATAAACGGGTTTCATTCCGCAGCTAAGGAATTTCACAAAACGTTGAACCTGGTGGAAAATTTTCCTCATTATCGAACAGCAACAAACGTTGCGTAATGAAAACCGATCAATTTACTTTCGAAGCGTACACGACACCGTGCTGACACAGTTACAATTTCATAGTACAGCAATCGCGACGTACTTTCCCTACGGCACGTGACGTAGGTAGAAGGACGTTGCAACGCTTAATTCTAGCCAGTCGAATGCTAAATCCTCTATTTTCATTCCGCAAGTTTCCATGATCCTGGTGATGATCGGTAATCTTGATCACGTGGATGACGATTCCGTCTGTTATAGCTGTGCAGCGCGTCCGGCTGGAATTTCCAACCGCAGCGTTGTGAATTCTGACGGACCTTAACCGTCTGATGATCCATTGAACCCGGGGTTCGACCTTGCGTGCGAATATCGAGTTTTACCGTCTGCCTCAAAGAATACGAGGTGAACCTTCAGAGCCTCATCTGTCTGTCTCGGATACGGTTTAAGATTAACGTTCGTTTGGACTGTGATTGAACGCCGATGGTCAATCAACAGCGACTCTGACTGATAGACGGGGAAATAAGACCTTGAGATATTCGTCTAGGTGTTTATTTGTCAATTTTCTGTAGGTACGCAGAATTATCGAGATGCGTTAAGTCGGACCTTGGACATTATATGCGTATGCGATCGT
The DNA here is from genome assembly GCA_018257835.1 of Euura lappo. NCBI lineage: Eukaryota > Metazoa > Arthropoda > Insecta > Hymenoptera > Tenthredinidae > Euura > Euura lappo. Next base: position 141,761 of record JAEUYN010000401.1, on the reverse strand, counting down.
TTAAATTGGCGGGAAGTGTTGGCCTCGTTGCTGCAGGTAGCCGTTGACCATCCAAGGTTTCTTTCGCACAATGAAATATCGTAAGGAATCTATATACAGGTACTACGAGCTGTGATTGCGAATAGGCTAATTCAGCCGGGACGGAGATTCGCTCTGATCCATTTCGACCATCGCGCTTTTTTCCCGATTTTTCCGTTTTCTTGATAGTCAGGAGTCGAGTTTATCGAGCAGATATATATATACCCGTACAATCGAGAATGAGGCTTGACCAATATATTTTATTTAGATATATTGCTGATGTATGCGATTTTCGCAATTGAATTTAAAACAAGTATTTGCTTGCTTGCCGCGTTTTGGAGAAGCTTGCTGGTGTTATTTTGCAACTAATCGAATCGCGATGTATGTGCCGACGATGCATGCCTCCGCTGACACGTCGCAATCGATCTCGTATATTTCACGTTTACTTTTACTTATGTTTATATACTTTGAGCGATTATTATGCTTAACGTATAGGTATCTAATGTCTAAAAACGTGATTTTGGCGTCACTACTTCGAATCCATTCATTTAACGACTTTGTACGTTGTCATGGAGATTGGATGACAGTTTTTTTCATTCTTTCTTCTTTCTCTCAAAACCTGAATAGCCGTTGATTTCAAATTTGTATTCATGTGACAAAAGAATTCTGCAATTTAAATCTCAGTGATAAAAGATAAAAGTGCATGAAAAACCTCAATTCAATTTTGACGACATCGATCCGAGAATCTGTGATATTTGAAACGCAGCGGAATTGTCACGTGACTCTTGCAAAAAAAATAAAAAATTCCAAAGCTTAATTGTTCCATTGTGAATGAAATCGAAGGTTGAATCATTACGGGGTCTCTATATAGATGTGTTAATTATTGACTCGCAGAAACATTGAAGGTGGTCAATAACCACAGTCCAGTTTGATCCTTGATCAAGGATGCTTTTATTCGAGACAAAAGCTTGTTCCATCCTGCCACATACCAGCGATAAATTATATTGTTTTCATATCCAATTCGAAAAACAAGGTAATAACAATGGCGGGAATCCTAGACGTGCGTCAAAATATGGTCACAACACGAGGTTGGGTGAATTAGAAGTAAAACAGACACTTTTAATGCCAGCTTAGGCTACTGCCAATTCACTTTCGTTTGCAAACGGACTCCGAATCAGATTCATTGTCCGCACACCCAACTTTGTTTACTTATTTAGACAGAAGTAAGTTGGGTCGTACGGTACGTCCATACCTGGGGGCAACAGAGTTACGCAAGTGATCAGAGCGAGGCGAATAGTTTGCTTGTGTGCGGGTCTATACGTAACTTGGACGGCTCGGTGATGACACCTATTCAATTGTCTTAAGAGCCAATTGGCCTTGAGGTCGTCGAAAAGACGCTCAGAAGTTGCAATGGAAGCGAAATTTTGTTCAAACGGTTGCCACACGACGCGCCTTACTACATATTTGGCTTATAAAACTGCAAAACACAACGCAACTTGGACGTGAACGAGAACGCCAATGACCAATGTGCCACAATCATTCCAAGGGGGAGTTTATTGCTGTTAGCCACTCGGTCAACACGCTCAACCGCGTCTGTGTTTATGCTTGCGTTAACATCACACCCAAAGTTCTACAATCCGGACTAACGACATGTAGGTAGAATCACATACGTCGCGCTGCGTTAGGTAACTCGCCCTCATTCACGTACCCGATCTGATGTCACTGCTCAGACCCGATTCATAGATTTGTCCATCTGGGTAAAAGTACTCGCCAAGTACTGCACAAGGCCGTTGTAGCGCAGGGTGCGATCACGCAGTGCACATTCATGACGTCGATCAAGCTCTACAATATTGTGTGGACTCACTGCTCATACCCGATTCATAGATTTGATCGTCTGGGTTGAAATAGTCGCCAAGTACATAACCATGCGGTGCAAATTTATGACGGTGGTCAAGTTTTATTATATTTTGCGGTGTCTCTGCTCAGGCTTGATTCATATCTCGGTAAAAGTGCTCGCCAAGTACATAAAGCCGTTAGAGTGCAGGGTACGATCACGCAGTGCACATTCATGACGGCGATCAAGCTCTAAAATATTGTGTGGACTCACTGCTCATACCCGATTCATAGATTTGATCGTCTGGGTTGAAATGCTCGCCAAGTACATAACTATGCGGTGCAAATTTATGACGGTGGTCAAGTTTTATTATATTTTCCGGTGTCTCTGCTCAGGCTTGATTCATATCTCGGTAAAAGTGCTCGCCAAGTACATAAAGCCGTTAGAGTGCAGGGTACGATCACGCAGTGCACATTCATGACGGCGATCAAGCTCTAAAATATTGTGTAGACTCAGTGCTCATACCCGATTCATAGATTTGATCGTCTGGGTTGAAATGCTCGCCAAGTACATGAGGCTATGTCATAGTGCAGGGTGGGATTACGCAGTGCGCTACATTCAGCTCTGTTTTACGTATTTTTATGGTGCTATCTGTGATGGGTCACTGCTATAACCCGATTGACGGTATATTTGTTTATCCGGGTAAAAATGCTCGCCAAGTACGTCGTCGTGGTGCAGAGTGCGATCATGCGGTTAGGATTTATGACGTCGGTGTATTATGGTCAGGTGAAATTATTCCAGCGAATCTCTTCTGTCATTGTTAAGATGCAATGTTTTTTCCGCTAGGATACGCTCTCTCGAGAATTTGAGAAGCCTGCGAGTCGCGCTCAACAATATGTTGTTGCGAACGTCGTGTACGTGGACAGAGTACTCGATTAAAACTCTCTAATCTTTTATCTTGTTTTTAAATGTTCCAGAACGACATACTCTGATCCAATCTCAGCACGGCGCTCAAGACCTGCTGAAAGATGTCGATAATCATGCAGTACGTTGATCAGTTTCACCAAATATTGGACAAGCATGCCGGTGAGTGGAGACAATTTAATTATCTTAATACGACTGTATTATGGTTTTCAAGAAGCCAACTCTTCATCTCCGAATCGCAAGAATGTCGTTTTAATCTCCCGAATACCCCAGATTTTTTTCTCTTTTTCAATTATTCAGACCTCTGAGTGTTCTTTGAAAGGTTTGCAAAACAATTTTCATCGTACGCTCTTGCCAAACGAAAACAACAGGCGGATGTCAGTCATAGTGTTTGTATTTCCAATCTCGAAAACAATGTTCTACACTCACTAAACGTGACCATGGAACACATTTGCTTTTATATCAGAGTTCTAAACTCAATATGTGGAAAATTTAGAAACGCTGAAGTTGAGGATTTTGGCAAATTGTTGAGAGTAGTGTGACGTGCGAATCAACGTCAAACGAGGAACATTACAATTCGGTGTTGATATTCTCGACGACGAGATGTGCAGCATTTACATGCCGGTTTTAATATCTACTGAAAGATACTTTGAGCCTCTTCACGGAGTATACGACTTTTTTTTATTATTTTCCGATCAAGTGGTGGAACGAGAAAACCTCTTCAACGCTTTTTTTTTGCACGCACATTTCGCAGTTCACGAACTTGTGGACGGATGTCGCGCGATGACTTGGACTTTGCAAAGTGATTATTAAAACTCGAACACGATCGGACATAGGTGGAATAAATTATTGAACGCATATTCAATTGCTTCGGTTTTTTTTTACATAGTTTTTGCGCTGTTCGACTCTACGGAACAATAATTGATTAGCATATTCTCAATTCGTGGAATATGGAATCCGGAATGATCCACGTGCTCTTTAACGCATTACTAAAACAAGGACTTTGCATTACGCCTAATGGATATCAAAATATTATCCAATAGCCTTTGACTATGTAAACCGTACCTATTTGCCTTTTTCAACATATTTAACCTCGCAAATTCCAAAAGGTTCTTAGATCAGCAGAGTCCGATTGTGCAGCGAAAAGTATGAAGAGTACATGAAATAGCTAAAAACCTGAACTGCAGGATTCTGAAAAATTAATAAAAGATGCTTTTATCGTTCGAGCACCGATGTACCCACGTGGGGCTACACGGAAGTATCTTCAAACATTGCCGATACGTGGACTGAGATTCAAGACCGCCATTGAATCAAATTCATTCAAATGTACTCCCAGTCGTGTTGTAGACTTTTTACTTCCTCGTTTAAACGTCGTGAAGTAAACAATCGTGATTTAATGAGAAATCGGCTATCGTCTTTTTTCTTTTCTGCTGCTAAAAGTGTAATGACGTCACGATCGGGGCTCTAGAATCCAGATCCGGTTTGAATGGATGCAAATATTGTTTGCACCGACAGTTTGCTCACTTTTCTAGTCTCTACAGTCCCTAGCATCGACTCGGTCTCATTTTCGACGAAGTTTCCATAACGGTAGCGAGAATGCGATGTTAATTTTTAGTGTCGACTTGACTGACGCAACGTTGTTTACTCACGTAAGACGCCTTAAACTTGACCATGGAGGATTTTATCGAGCTGATCCATGAGGCAATCTGCCGATTTGAGACTGACTTCACGATCTTGGCATACAGGAATAAATTTTTCGTGGATATTTTGCACCGATTACTGTTCTAGCTCGGGGTATAGCGAGTCAAACGTGATATCGGTAATGAAATATCTCGTAAACAGGTCGATCGTGGCTGAGGACGAAGAAGCGAAGGAGGCATACTATTAAAAATTATCAAGCGCTGCAGGGAACTCGGAGGTACTTCCCACGACTGACCTTACAGAACGGACAATGTTACCAACCTTGACGACTCGCGGCAGACTATAGAGAATGAATTCCTTGTTAACCTCGTTATATTCGCGTTGATAATAATCTCGTTCAGTTTGATTTAAAAAAAAAAATCACATCGATTCGGTGTTTCATGATCATTTATGAAAATTATTTGTTCGAGGAAGACCGTTACAGCGTGAATCAACAAATTCTCCATTCTCCATTATCCAAAGTTTATTACTGGCTTCATCGTGTGAATGAGGGGAATTGGAATAAAAAAAATTTTGACCAAGTTATCAGCAAAAGATTGACGTTAAACGTTTCGATAACTGACCATAACTTATCAGAGGATTTTTTTTTCTAAGTTTCCCTCATTCAAATGTTGAAGAATTTCTTTCCGAAGAAAATGAGACGTCGAGAGACATAATCGAATCAACCCGGTCTCTAAAACCTTACGACAAGTGATTTTTTAACAAAGTCAATATTTTGGAGTATGTAGAATTTGTTGAATCACGCTGTACTGGTCACCTCAAAACGTCGGGGGCGAAGATGAATGATTATTTTCCACAACGATAGAGAAATCGCAAACTCGCGATATCTGGAATTTTCTGTGAAAACGAGTCCAGCCGAATAGCCACGTCAATTATGCGAATAGTTTTGAACGAAATGACAATTCGCCGGACCCAAATATCGAAACAGGTTTTTGGTCTTTGAACATTTTTTTATTTATTTTTTTTACGTTATTCATTTTTGAACCGCTATTACACCTTGAAACCTGGGGGTCGTCTTATCTGGGAGACTTTAACGAGCGAACAAGCTGTACCTGCATATAGGAGTGTCTCTCTAGAATTTTTCCACTCCTGTATATATTTTGTAAAATTGTAATATTTATTTACAGATTCGCGAACGACGAATTGGTTCCTAATGACCTCTCCATTCCCCACGCTATTCATATGCCTAGGATATGTGTACGTGGTAAAGGTACTGGGACCAAGGTTTATGGAAAATCGTAAACCGTATCAACTCAAAGAAGTACTAATAGTCTACAATCTCTTACAAGTTCTATTCTCGACGTGGCTATTTTACGAGGTGAGTCGATCGACCCATTTTGATTAACTGATAACCGCAATTATTATTCATTGTTCCATCTTCGCAATTTATTGATTAAGCACATTTTCAGCAGTTACATGTTATTCCTCTCGCTCTCGCGTCTATCAAATCTACATTTTTAACGATCTGTTTCTAGGATTGTTGAATCATGTCTGATCGTGAAAAAAAAAATTCAATTTCTTTTTCATTCTGGAAATTCAAGGCTCCTGAATTATTATCGACGATCAATTTTTATCATTGTTAATCTGGTTAGATTTCGGTATGAGAATTATCAGTCTGGAGGCCTCCTCACAATCGGTGGAGTTTTTTTTATAGAACCGAATAAATAAAATTTGTTGGCAATAAAACAGTGCCTGATGGGCGGATGGTGGGGACACTATAGCTTCCGTTGTCAGCCAGTGGATTATACGGAAAGTTCAACAGCCGTAAGGGTAAGCAACAACAAGGACAAAAAACAAAAAGAAAAGCATCGAAATCCAGGGCTGAAAACAAAAATATTGACAAACGTTCATGACATATTCTGGTTTTTTAAATTAATATTTCCGATAATCAAATAGATTCTTCGGAGCTTGATTGGTGCTTTGAGGCGACTATCCGAAATCTTCGTAGATATCTGCTTATGTCTTATCTTCATATTTCAGAACTCTGTTATTTCATATGTGTTTATAAATCAGTTTAACTAACAATATTTTCAGTATATTAGACCGTTTACTGGGATCTTCAGACATCTGAATCATTTGCGATATCGGTTATCCATTCATTGACAATCATCTTTCATTTGCATCAGTCGTCACGTTCATTGAAAAATTGACTTTATCTTCTGTCTCTGTCACGGAAGTTTGAATTAACGAATTAATTTGTAATTCCGATGACAGTGACGTGATCTTCGCGGTATCCGAATCTCTCATTAAATGTTCGACAAATTGCCGGCCAAAGCTCATCCGGACATTGGCGAATTGTGATTATACGTCTTTTCATACCGACACGTTTTGGACTTTGACAGTCAATTATTTGGTCAATACCTAATCGAGGCCTTCGCCGCGTCGAAAGCAACGTGTTTAAAAATACGTACAGCATGTGTGACCTTCGGATATCAATCGCGAATATATTTTATCTAAAGAATCTCGGACATGCAGTGTTTAATTCTGCATTTCAATTGCCCGATTAGACTTTTTCGTAATTCTAAATTCGCACATATACCTACATACTTGCGAATATTAAATCAGCTACTGGCATTCTTCTCAATTTTACATTTTCATAGATCATCAGACGTCGATCCAAGTATCTTGCTTTCTAGTTAAAGTCGTATTTTGGGAAAATAATTGATTTGCAAGAGGTGGATGATTATTGTCAATAAATGGATGAACTGATTCGACGAAAGAAATGAAAAAAAAAACTCTTTTCGAATGGTGCTGGCTTTGTAGTATTTTAAAAGAAACGGCGCCCCTCGGGCTGTTGTGCTTGCAGATAGGATTTTCCGGATGGTTCACAGGAGACTATTCGTTGACGTGTCAGCCCGTAGACTACAGTGATCGGCCAATAGTAATAAGGGTGGGTTTTCATTAACAAACTCACTCTACTATTATTATTTTTTTTTTTCAATCTCTACTCTCTACTCGATCACTTATACCCGATTTACTACACTAATACGCAAACTATATGTATTATACTAGCACGCATAATCACTATCGTAGAAAAAGTATCATTATTGATTATTGATAGGGTAAGGTTGCTATCGATGGACCGTTGCCTTCGATGGACCAGTGGTATATCTCAGGTATGTGTTAGTGCTTAGCGTTGCTATCAGTGCGAATCAAGTCTACTAGTGGCCAAAGAGTGGCCATGTTAAAAACAGTCACATGGGTGTCATAGGTGTGCTAAAATTGAGCGAGGTAGGAATTTGCCCTTTCTGATCTTATTTTTCCTAATTTTGCAAACGTGTTTGAACCCTTGCATCGGTGATTTTTCCTAAATCGTGTTGGATGGTTTTGAAGCTTATACTTCGCTCTTCAAAATGATACCGATACTTTTTTAGGTATCTTTCCATCCTGTGGTAGTAGGATAGGTTATGTGTTGCGATGCGAAATTCCATGGATGGACCGGGCAACAACGCTATCAATGGACCAGTATGGAAGGTATTACTTTTTTCAGTTTGTAGGACACTGTTGAGAGCATCTATCGTGGTTTACCCACAATTTGTTTGAATTCTCCAAAATCTATTCATACGTCATCAATTTATCATTTACACCGATATATTAGGTCATTAGATCATTGTATTGTTTTATGTTCATTATTTTAGTGGTCCATCGAAGGAGATGAGGTGGTCCATTCATGGAGCAGGGTTGCCATGAATGGACCAAATTCAAAACACAGAAAATCGGTGATAAATAATCAGAAATTAACAATAACCTTGCTCACTCGTGACTGCTCTGTAGAATAGGTTTCGAAGAAAACATCCACCAGTGGTTTTGCATTTTCGACTCAAAATCCAATTTTTATGACCAACTTTGCTTAGGGGGTCCATCGATAGCAACCTTACCCTAATCCACTACAGCGATACACTCCACGCAACTTACTCAACACCTTATTAGATGCTATGTGCACTGTGCCTTTGCGAAAACTAAGATGCATATGTAGATTTGGATATCCTTTACTTAAATTCTACACTTTAATACTATCTCAGCTTGTGATTAAAGATACCACATTTTGTTTTCAGGAAATTTACCAGTAGAAATATAAGAACTAATCTGTCGTAGTTAGATATCACAATTTAATGTTTGACCAAATAACACGCAACATGTAGTTATTGTTGCTATTTTATTTTATTTTATTATTTCTCAGTAGATTTTTCGTTATCACTAAACACTGGTAGGAATTAAAATTAAAACATTAGAACATAGAACGTTTGATCGTTATTGAAAAAACGCACTTTTTGCACTATATACAATCTGTACAATACCAAATATCACAGACACACTGTAAAATAATAGGAATTAAGATCTATGCGAGCAATTTAGATACAAGTCATTAATCAAATGATCAAATCTTTTCCTAAAAGGTGGTGAATTTCTCCTGGTAATTTGAAATTTTTCGCAATATGTTATATATACATTTTTTTTATGCTCTTGGTCTGCAATATTTTAATATTTTTTTCTCACGATTTGAAAGTTAATTCGATTCGTAAATTTTAGAAATTTTTATTATCCTATCCTTCTTTTCTTTTCCGTACTACTAGGTAACTGTTCTCCGTTAACCTTGACGAACACGTGCGAAACTATTAAAAATCATTCGACAAATTATTCAGTTTATGACATAAAGTAACGGTATAAGCACTGTAGACCTGAATCGGTCAAGGGTTTCGATTTTTTATCGCCAATTCTTCTTTTAGTTTCATCATTTTCTATATTTATTTATTCATTTTTTTTTCATTCTGCTACAAAGATATTAGCATACAGATTCACGAGTGCGGTCGTGTCCCGAAAAACACTCGTTTATCTCCGCATACTTAAAATCTATCAGAAGAGTCTCACACACTAATCGATGATGACAAACAATCTTGTATAATGATTCGTTTCCTGGGGCTAATTTTATTCATGTCAATCACGTGAAATCACGTTCTTTATGCGAATTACGATATTTGAGAAAATTATGATTATTAGTAGAAACTATATTTGCCACTTTCTTGAGTTCGCATCGATTTTAAAGAAAATAAAAACAAACAAAAAACCAATATTATAATTATATATATATATATTATAAATATAGTATAATTAATTGATGAATTACACAGTTTAAGGATGTATTGGCCGTACAATCTCAACCAAAAGTGATTCTCGTCGGCAATATTATGTACTTCGGGATAAGATAAAAATCGGAAAAAAATCAACCACAATCGAGACGATCAAAGTATTAACTTTGAATAATAATAATGCCCAAAAGTTATCAATAAATTGTTTAAAAAATTTTCCGATAACGTTATTTTTTCTTCATCAATGATTACAATTCCGAAGTTTTCGGAGCGTGGAACAAATAGTTTCGTAAATACAGCCTTTACAAATTTTCGAAAAGGGAAATTTCAAAATAGTGACAAAATTCTTAAAAAATGCATGAGTGCTCAGAAAAATTGGGGCATTTATTTGAGATGAAAGAAAAATAACGTTACCAGAGAATTTGTGAAACAATGTTTCGTTTAAACAATTTATTGATAACTTTCGGGCATTATTATTATTCAAAATGAATACTCTTATCATCTTTATCATGGTTGATATTTTTCCGATTTTTATCTTATCATGAAGTACTCAATTTGCTGACGAGAATCATTTTTGGGCGAGACTGCACGGCCAATAGATCATTAACTGATTTTTTTTCCTTGTCTGTCTCATTTGCATATAGCAATAAAATTAATATACCGTTTAAAACAATTTGCTAACTTTCTTTATCAATGACAGATGGTCTACGCCAGCTGGTGGTACTATTTCTCCAAGTTTACGGAATTCTTTGATACGGTGAGTGACAAATTTCGTCGATGCTAAAGTTTGTTTCTATAATTTATTAATAATTTTATGTAATTTTTGGTAACGTAAGGATAATTTTTAGCCCCTCTATTTATCATTAACAGTAAATCTTTCTAGCCAAATCTGACATTGAATCCGTTTTAAAATCAATAGAAGAAATTTTACTTATTTCTTTTTTTTTTTTTAAAGGAACGATCAAATCGAGTCAAGTAGTAAAAACACATGGATTAGTGTTCGCAGTTTCGGTAACCCATCAGGAACTTTAATAGACAAAAAAAAAAAAAGAAATGAAGAACAATGATACATACGAAAAAACGTCATTTAAATGTAAGGGTACATAACTTAATTATAATTACGTTATTAAGTATATATATATATAATTAAGTTATGTACCCTTATATTCAAACGACGTTTTTTCTTATGTACAATTGTTCTTCTTTTCTTTTTTTTTGTCTAACAAAGTTCCTGATGAAGGTAACGAAGCGTTACCGAAACGTCGAACACTAATCCATGTGTTTTTGCTACTTGACTCGATTTGATCGTTCCTTTCCAAAAAATGAAGACTTCGAGCGATAAATTCGCACATACTTTAATTTATTTCGTTTTAAAATGAGTTTCTTGAAACCCTCGAGTATATGATAACCGTTATGCTGTTAAACCGTGTCCTAAAATTCGATATTGAACTTTGATATTCAGCTCTTCTTCGTCCTCCGAAAGAAGAATGACCACGTTTCAACTCTCCACGTTATTCATCACGGATGTATGCCAATGTCGGTATGGTTCGGAGTCAAATTCACACCAGGTAAATCGAGCGATTATTTTTATTAAAAATTCACTCCTTCAACCTCGAATCTTCAGCATTTAATTGCGAATCGTTATCTAAATTTCAGGTGGTCACTCGACGTTCTTCGGTCTGCTCAACACGTTCGTCCACATCGTGATGTACTCGTACTACCTCCTCGCCGCCCTTGGACCGCAAATGCAGCCCTACCTCTGGTGGAAGAAGTACCTGACCGCGTTCCAGATGCTCCAATTCGTTGCGATCATGGTCCACGCCTTCCAGCTCCTCTTCATCGACTGCAACTACCCGAGAGCTTTCGTCTGGTGGATCGGCATGCACGCGGTAATGTTCTTCTTCCTGTTCAATGAATTCTACCAGCAACAATACGCTCAGAAGAAGATAAGGGCTGATAAGAAGCTAGCCGACGCTGCGGCGGCCCGGCTGAACGGCAGCGCGACCCCTAACGGTAAAACCGATACGATATCGAACGGTTCGGTGCGCAGAAAAGACGCCGCCGATTATTACGTCAAGGGTGAGAGTCTAACGGCGTCGGAGTTAGGTCTAAGAAAATCGTATTCGGCGACCGAGTGACCCGGACCGTGTAGTCGTATTTTAATATTACAAATAAATATATAAAATCGATAAATATATCAAATTTCATGAAAACGGCGACTCGTTATATTGACGAGTTTGTCGCAGCGCGTTTCATATCGCCCAGCTTTACACATAGAAATGCTGTGCTATTTCGAGTGTGTAAAAATACTATATAAACCACACTTCCGGATAGAAAGATGATGATGATGATGATGATAATAATAACAACAAAATATAAATAAAATAAAAAAAAGGTGAGTGATACATAATATATATATGTACATATATACATATGTATGTAACGTAATGAAAAGAAGTATCCAAAATATTGTCAAACAGTTTTTGCTATTGTTCTTTTTAACGCGTAAAAACCAGATTACGTGAATAATTATGCGATTGTGCTCAAACGGATCTGTGATAGAGAGAAATTGATCAAAAATATCTGATATACATACACAACATATTATTACACATGTAGAATTTCTTTGATAACGTTTGAATACGACACTTTCCACAAACACAAGAAAAACAAGATCGCTGTCGATCCCTAGCCTATAGACTCTGATGGTGTCCGAACTCGTCCGAACCTGTCCGAAGGTGTCCGAACTCGTCCGAACCTGTCCGAAGGTGTCCGAACCTGTCCGAAGGTGTCCGAACTCGTCCGAACCTGTCCGAAGGTGTCCGAACTTGTCCGAACTTGTCCGAAGGTGTCCGAACTCGTCCGAACCTGTCCGAAGGTGTCCGAACTTGTCCGAACTTGTCCGAAGGTGTCCGAACTTGTCCGAACAAATATATGAATTGTTAATTGAATTATTTGTTTTTTCTTTTCCTCTCTACTGGGTTATGCATTGATTAATTTAAATTCAGCCGAATATTTATTATTCTTTTTCTTTTTCTCTCGAGTAAAACATATCAATAGAAACAGAAATGAAAAAAAAAGCAAGGTTTGCAAGTGTAGCGTTGTATTAAGTTTATGAAATGTTAATTTGATGTATCGCAATTTTTTTATTTTTCAACAAACAACAAAATTAATGTGTCAAAAATTATTCTCCACGTTACATAATAATGTCTCTCTATATCAGAGACAATTGAAGAAAAAAAAAATAATAAATAATTAAAAACGAGAAGAATTTTTATTTCATAATTATACATATAAACGTTGTAATTCCATGTTGAACGATGAAACGCTGCATATTATTTTAGACATATATAAGGGTACATTTTTAGTTGAAAAACTCTCACGATTCACTGCATATTACAAATACATATAACTATACTTATGGAAACGTCTGTTCAACGAGCAGCATTAATTTATGTATAGAAAGAAAAAGAAACACAATTTTTAGGTAGTTATTATTGTTAATAATATTATTATTATTATTATTATTATTAATATTGTATGAATAATTGTTAGGAAAGCGGCTATATATATATATATCTGTACATAATATGGTATAATTGATGATTAATCTATATATTTAGTATAATGTATATATACGATAAGTATGTATGTGTGAATATATTATAAAACTGGGGACGTGATAAAAGATAATATTCTCTGCTCAGAAGTAAATGTAATGAAAAACGTTGGGTAATTTTGATTGTTTTCGAAAAAAAGAGGTGCAATGAAAGCAATGAATTTGTATAATATATCGATCACATTGATATGTTACGTTAAGTTACATGTAAAGATAATATTTTGAAGAAATGAGATTGAAGAATATACCCATTACAAAAAATCTGAAAATTGTATGTTATAATAATATTAATGCAATAATTACATTATTATGAATTTCAATGTTATTGTTATAATATTTTGAAGCGACAATTTTTTGTTGTCGCACGATTATAGGGATCAATTCGCAGACTTTATATGAGAGAAAATAATTGTGCCTATACATATTATTATGAACGTGTTGTAATCGATTTTATCAGTTATCATAGATAAACAATAGAATTTTATTCTACTAGATATATAATTCTATGTATGTTTTTTTGCACATGTATTTTATAGGCATTTATTTTAGTTTTTCTTAATCTACATCCAGATACAAATAAATTTCATATAAAAAATAAAAAATAAAACAAAGTAAAAATTTGAAGAATTATTATAACTATTCTCTGTTATTTCATTGGCGGATTTCCCTTGGCCAGCGTACCTATATTTTAGTACTGTCTGTATATATATGTATTGTTTGTATACACCGTATCAATGTTTCTCGTTGTATCTCATTTTTAGAAATAAATATTCAATGCAATATGAAATTTGAACGACGTTGATTGATTCAGATTCCCAAATCTTGGTTTGCGCCATACTGCTAATTTTTCACTCCTGATGATCATGCAGATAAATTCTTGAGGTGCTTAGACGTTCATTATTAGTTACGTCAAAAAACATAACAAAAAAAAACCCGACTTTTACGTCTTGTCTTATTTTTTGCTAGTTATATATTCACGCATCGGAATCAGAAGGAACAAAAAAATCTCAATTACAGGATACGAAAAAAAAATCTGTCTCATGTGTAATAATACTACAAGATAGAAGATTCGATGAATATCCACATTCAATCACTCATGAATATTGATAAATTCGTGTCTATAAAATGGTAAATTGTATAGTTCATCATGTATCCTGGATTCTCGTACGTCAGTATGCATATCATGATCGCTGTTTATAATGAATAAAACATATCCATAATTGTACGAGAAAAGTTTATTGATATATTATCACGAATCGGTGAAAGTATAATTAGTGAATTTATGATAGGTCCTATTAACAACTCCATTACCATTTACCCCTACGGTTATGGGGTTAGGTGTGTAAATCTAGTTGTAGACTTTGTTGAATAATATTGAATATTAGCATCTCATAGCAATGTTTCGAAAGGAGCAAAAAAAAAAAACTACCGATTAAAAGTAATGGCGTGGAAAAAAAACCAATTAACTTGTTCGGTCCTCATCAATTACCATCTCTTTTTTTTTATTTTTGTTCATACAATGTGCGCAGTATTAGGAGAAACGAAGATGTAGCATTTGTGACCGACCTTGTCTGTAGGCCATCATCGATACGAGAATAATAATTCTCGGAATTGAATTTAGATCGATTACAGATAACGTAATGAGTTCATGACTGCGTACAATGTATCCTGTATTTCAATATACTGTCTTTATTAAAACTTTGATTCAAGATTAAGAAAAATTAAGACGTAGGTAGGTAGACACATCGAGTACTTTATTTGTTATCCTCTTCAGAATTATTAACGTTAAGCATAATGGATTTGACGGCATCCGGTTGGCAATTGACCTCTGCTCGAAGGAATGTAGCGATCCATAGGCACTTGGTTCTCCTTCGCAATAAGCGAGCATGACTATTTCGATCTTGAGAGGTGACAAAATTAAGGAAGACCAATGATACAAAAATAATATTATATCTTCTTCTTTCTTCTATTTTTTTTTCCAGCGTTTTAAACATTTTGCACAAACACAAAGCGATGCTTCAACATCACGAAAATTCTTTAAAAATTACGAAAAATTATATGCTAAATTCTGATTTATTGGTAATTTTTTTTTGAGAATTTTCATAACGTTGCAGCATGGCGTTTCATTAGTTGAGAATGTTTAAAACGCTGAAAAAAAGCATTAGAAAAAATCGGCCCATCATTGGATGGGTGTCTAGATAAAAATTGAGAGTTTTTAAGATTTTTTTGGAATGAAAAAAAATTCAATTTTAGATGGGGTGGAATAATCATAAACGATTAACATTTTTTTCGAGATCGAAGAATCATACAGGAAATTGTAAAGCGAATTGAAAATGGTGAGTTGACATGAAATGCGACTGGATATTGAATTTGGGGTTTTATTCGGGATCGATCGATTACACGCAAATTATATAGATGTGATAGTCGGTTTTATGCGATATAGGCTTGCTATTATTTTTGTCAATATCCATTAGTGGCATAGTTTATGTGTATGAATACTAATTTGCCCAGGAAATAGGTAAAAAAAACAAAACCAATGTTGAATCATTTATTGCCAAAATCTACGTTCTAATTCAATTTCAGGGATCTTGATAACAGAATCATATTCAAATTACCATACGCGGGTTCATCGCTGCATCTGAAATACACCCACAAACTACTCTACAGTATAACGACCTATACTTTTCAAAGAAACTTCTCTATCCCTGAAATGCCGGGGCACGCTTGTTGTGCTACTTAAAATATTGATGAATAATAAGTTGAAGATTTTAATATTGATAGAGTCGTTCCACGTTCAGAGAACAAAATTTGAATCGAATTAACGGTCACCGCAGAATCAGACGCGTGGCGCCATCTATGAGAATTATTCAGGAACCTAGATTGTAACTCCGTTACCGACAGAGTAAAGAGGAGCGTCTATCTCACAACCGAGATACAGATAAAAAAATCCAAGAACAAAATCAATAATCTCGATCTTACAAATCCTAAAACTATAAGATAGTTTAATCAGAGTATCGTCAGGCTCATAGGTTCATGATTACGGAAGCTTGATGATCAGTCCGGTTACCGATAGAGCAAAGAGGAGCGTCTATCTCACAACCGAGACACTGATAAAAAAATCCAAGAACAAAATCAATAATTTCGATCTTACAAATCCTAAAACTATAAGATAGTTTAATCAGAGTATCGTCAGGCTCATAGATTCATGATTACGGAAGCTTGATGATCAGTCCGGTTACCGATAGAGCAAAGAGGAGCGTCTATCTCACAACCGAGACACTGATAAAAAAATCCAAGAACAAAATCAATAATTTCGATCTTACAAATCCTAAAACTATAAGATAGTTTAATCAGAGTATCGTCAGGCTCATAGATTCATGATTACGGAAGCTTGATGATCAGTCCGGTTACCGATAGAGCAAAGAGGAGCGTCTATCTCACAACCGAGACACTGATAAAAAAATCCAAGAACAAAATCAATAATTTCGATCTTACAAATCCTAAAACTATAAGATAGTTTAATCAGAGTATCGTCAGGCTCATAGATTCATGATTACGGAAGCTTGATGATCAGTCCGGTTACCGATAGAGCAAAGAGGAGCGTCTATCTCACAACCGAGACACTGATAAAAAAATCCAAGAACAAAATCAATAATTTCGATCTTACAAATCCTAAAACTATAAGATAGTTTATCAGAGTATCGTCAGGCTCATAGATTCATGATTACGGAAGCTTGATGATCAGTCCGGTTACCGATAGAGCAAAGAGGAGCGTCTGTCTCACAACCGAGACGCTGAATCGAAGATCCAAAAACGAAATCAATAGTTTCGGTCTTAAAAATCCTAAAACTGTAAGATACTTTAATTAGAGCACCGTCAGGCTCATAGATTCATGATTACAGAAGCTTGATGATCAGTCCGGTTACCGACAGAGTAAAGAGGAGCGTCTGCCTCACATTCGAGACACTGAAACGAGAATCCAAAAACAAAACCAATAGTTTCGATCTTAAAAATCCGAAAACTACAAAGAAGTTCAAGTATCGTCATATTTATAAATTCAGGATTAAGGAAGCTTGATGATCAGTCCGGGTACCGACAGAGCAAAGAAGAGCGTCTGTCTCACAACCGAGACGCTGAAACGAAAATCCAAAAACGAAATCAATAGTTTCGATTTTGAAAATCCTAGAACTATAAATTAGTTCAATTCGAGTATCGTCACATTCATAGAGTGGAATGCGATGGATTGTGATCGCTTTAATTGATTCGACCTGCGCGATATACGAGCGTGAAATATCGAGATGGACCAAAATCTATACGTATATTTCGTGGTTGTCAATACATGGGCGTAAATTGAGAACCACTGATAAGAAAATCTTCTGCTTCGTGTCAGGAGCGGAGAAAATAATCAAATTTAATCAACCGCGTATATCGCACTCGATAAAACGAAAACGCATCATCAAATCAAGCGGCGTTGATAAACCACCAACAAAGAACATATCGTCACAGGATAAACAGAATTAATACTCCGTATTAGTCACCCCTGACTTTCGCGGCTGACTAGTGCGGTACCTACACACCTCCTCCTGTCGCCGTATTCGCCTGGCCACTAGCCACCGGAGTAGTTTGACGTTTGTGTGTGTGTGAATTGAATTTTTTGTTCGTCACAAATTATTTATCTCAACGCCTAAATACCTCGTAGGCGATACTGAATACCCTAAAGAAAAATAACAGCCTCGAGGTGGTGAACGAGTCGATATAAATTTTCGCGAAAACTCAGAGGAACCAAACGACAAAAATATGTTGGCTTTAATTAATCGCATATTAGACTGGTTCAAGTCACTATTTTGGAAGGAGGAGATGGAACTAACCCTCGTCGGTCTACAATACAGCGGAAAAACAACGTTCGTTAACGTCATCGCGGTAAGACCCAAATTTTATTTACACAATCTCCGCCTCGTCACTCAGAGGTTATTCCTTTGTTCTTAATTACAGTCTGGCCAGTTCAGCGAGGACATGATTCCGACGGTCGGATTTAACATGCGCAAAATAACAAAGGGAAACGTGACCATCAAGGTTTGGGATATCGGCGGTCAGCCCAGGTTCAGGTCCATGTGGGAGAGATATTGCAGAGGGGTCAACGCCATAGTCTACATGGTCGATGCTTCGGACCCCGAGAAGATTGAGGCCAGTCGCAACGAGCTTCATAATTTACTGGACAAGCCACAGCTCACCGGCATCCCCGTATTGGTGTTGGGAAACAAGAGGGATCTGCCGCACGCTCTCGACGAGAACGGTCTGATAGAGAGAATGTGAGTATCGGAGAATGAAGTCAGCAGGGCTGGTAGCGAGTCGCTTTTTCTGGTCCTAATTTAGTTTCGCACTGGCAAAATATCGTTTTTTTTTCTCAAATCTGTTCGATATCGTGATCAATCGCTTCAAATTATTCTTGTGTTCTACTCCAATTAGAATTACAACCCATTGCAACGACCGTTGATCAATAATTGATTTTTCCCAGTCACTTTTTGGAGTAAAAAACTCACTTTTCTCACTTACTTTGGGCAATACTCGACTATATCTTTGTTCTATGATTTCAGGAATTTATCTGTGATCCAAGACCGTGAGATTTGCTGCTACAGTATCTCATGTAAAGAGAAAGACAATATCGATATAACGCTACAATGGTTAATAGCGCACTCTAAAAGCGGAGTTCGCTAATGTGTGTGTCTATGTGATAAAATGTATAATCAGTTTTTTTTTACTCAAGGAAGAGAAGGAGAGAGAGAGAGTACCCGATAACCGATAAGGCAAACAAAATACGATTTGGGATCAAATGAAATGAAAATTATGAGATGTGAATTGTTTGTTTTTGCAGAATTTATTGTTTTCACTCCGACGAAGATTCTTGTTCATTGAATAGAGATGAATTTTTCTCCCCTTAATCGTAATTGCTGCTTTATAATGCTAAGAGAATCTTCGGTTTTACATATTATTATATGATAGAAAAAAAAAGAAATTTTTCGAAAACGATTCAATGTTTTTCAAGACTATATGGAATAAAAAAAAAAATAATGCTTTCGCGGAGAGTCGTAAAACGCTCATATAAACTGTATTGTGAAATTATAAATTATTGTGTAATAGATGATACATTGAAACATGGATCCATGTAGAATGAGTTTACCGATGATATACATATGGGTAATACATTTTTTTATATTTTTCCGTTTTTAGGATATACATGTATGTATGTATGTATAGAGTATGTAATTTTTAATTTTAGCTCTACTAATTTCGAGAAATTAAATTAACACACACGAGTTACGATGGAACAACAATTGCTAGCCGATAGCTATTATACATATGATAAATACAGGTGTAAACATATTATATAAATTGAATTTTCGATTAAACGAAGAAAACAAAACAAAAAAACAAAAATCTGGCGAAGAGATCAATTTGAAATTATTGTGGTACGGATTAAAGTAACAAAATGTTGAAAAAATTTATCAAATTTATTATTAAAAATTGTTTAGGGGTATTACAATTGATAACATTATACACATTTAACAACTTAAAATACTATTGTATATCCATTATTCGACTAGAATTATATATAATACCTAATTACATACTTATCTAATATCGATTTATTATCATTCGTAAAATAATATCTTATTAACGTTGTGTTATGTATATATAGAGGAATAAAACAATGTACACCATTTTTCAATGGATCATCCACCCTTACAATTCTTTATTTCAATTTCATAATACAACAAACAACCCTTCCCCCATTCGATGACTAAAATAGTCTCTGTAACGTCGCATACAGCTTCTATAGCCCGTTGATCCTACGATGTATGCTGCATATTAATTAAGCTCTGTATTCATTTCTATAAATATTAAAATTGGCAGGGATCTTGTCTAGAGTCTTCAGGTCTGCGATATCAACACAGCGCCATCTCTGAAACTGTAGCACAAACTGTTTCATGCAATGATAAAAATATCCAGTATTCCAGTCAATTTGTGGTCGTTCTGTAATCCGCAGTAGCCGCTCTCAGGGCTGAGTAATATCGCATCCTTTTTTGATCAAATAAAAATACAAAACGGGTAAGCCGTGTTTACTATTTCTGTTTACTATTCTTTTCTTCTTATTTCCATCCATCCCTACGGTAATGCAGTCCCAAAGCGTCAATTGTTTTCTTCCGACCGAAACATAACCTCTTTCGTTAAAATTCTAGAATCAATTCGCAAATTAGTTTCGAGGACTTATTCCTATAAATTAGAACTCTGAATGACATAACACTTGAAAGTTGGGATTTGAATCTCTATTCACGATCGGAATAATAACCTCTGGGTTCAGCCAGTCGCTCGACACACGGGATTATTGAGTTTCACGATATTTTGAGGTTAGGATTCGTTGATATGAGACAATTGAAAGTCTCTTTCGTTGGCTATTCGAATTTCCCGCCCGTTTTTCACCACAGCTGAGGCAAAATGTAGACAAAAATTCTCATAAAATTTACAGAATGAGCGGAAGAATATCCGGGCTCCTTCGAGTCGTTAATCCGTTGCATATATTATCGAGAGAATTGAGCTGCCAGACAGCTGCGATAACGAAAGTTCACAGAAAAACGTACGAGAGGATGTATCCTACGATTCTTGTTCAAGCTGATGGAAGTAGTATAAATATAAAGTACCATGAGCCAAGACAGATTATAGTACTGCCCTTGAATGTAGCCACTCTTTCGGAAGCCGAAAGGAGAGCTAGAATCGCAGGACGAAGACCGAAGACTGTGATCAAGATCGAAGAAGAAATCGAAGATGGATTTGACTCGAAGAAGTACCTGAAATACGTCAAGAAATGAGCTCGTTTGATTCGTTGGAGCATGTAGAGTAGAATACGAATAATCATTCTGTAAATAAACATTAAAACATTGTGCGAAAAATAATTTTATCCGTATTTCCGTCTTCTTCAACTTCCCGCTACTCTGTGTTCGGAGAAAAAAGGAAGTTATTGCAATCACCCGGAAAATGAAAAGTTCAATTTTTACTGGATCTCCTCGTTTTGGACCAAATTTTTGTCCCCACGACATCTCGAGAACGAGTGCGTGGATTTTGAACAAATTTGGCTCAATCGACACAGTTTTTCCAAACTTAGAACTGATTGGATTTTGGCTTCGATCGGTTCAGTATTTTTTGAATTATTAAAATAACAAAATTCTCAAAAATACAATAAAAGTGACAATATCTTGAGAACGGAGCAACGAAATTGAATGAAATTTGATACCACATGGTTTTTTGTATCGCTGATCACGAATCGGAAGTCAGTTTTATTTGATATGCTCAAAAAAAAAAAAAACTAAAAACTTTTGGAATTTGATGAAAATTGGTACTCGAACGTTTTTTGGGTCTCTCATCACGAATCTGAAGTCAGATTTACGAAACTCAGAATGGCGGATCCAATTTGCTGGGGTAAAACACTAAAAACATTCGAAATCTTATGAAAATTGGTACTCGAAGGTCTTTTCGAGTCGCTGATCAAGAATTTGAGGTCAGATTTGCAAAATTCAGAATAGCTGGAAACAAAATAGATAACGGGAAGTACAAAGGCTGGCTCATAGTCGGCCCAAACCCGCTTGTTTTCTAGCTCATTTCAAACTTCAACATTCTCGTGCGATATTCTCAGTCCTATTTGTAACTTTTTTCGAAGTATTTTCATGTGGACCCACGTGGGGACAAGAAAAAAACACAAAAAAACTACGGTTCGACCTTGAACTTGTTGGAGAAAGAAAGTAGCTTCCTGCAGAGTGCATAGGTCCGTAATGTGAGGTCAGACGATTATGAAGATCTCGCATGATTTGGAACTACACCGAGAATGGACCACTTTCGAATTACGTTGATTTCTCTTCCTGTTTCCTTCATGGACTAACACGCGTTGCACTCTGTCAGCCGCAGCGTCATCCGAGAAATAACGAGCGTAACTTTACTCATTTTACAATGATAATCATAATAATTTATAAATAAAAGCCGACACGCAAACCACACGTCCGCAGACTTAATCTGCGTAGTGCGGTTAAGGAGCTTCTATTTTCCAAGGAAGTAAACTTCAATCCACGCTAAGTGGTCGAAAATACAATTATAGAAAGTATGTGTCTATAACGTTAAGAATGTGGGAAATTACGGTCCTCCAAAACATGGAATGTCTAGTTTTTCGTCCGCTAATTAACGAAAAAAAAGTAAAAAATTATGCCAACGAAACTGAAAAATTGGCAGGTTGGCAAACAGCGATGCGCAGAACTGTCGTTTTTTTATTCACTGTTGTTGACTGGCTGTTTAAAACCACAGGAGGAAAACTTTCTCTGAAACTTTTTAACGCGCTGTTCAATTCGCCTCTGTAATTTTCGACCAGATGCTAACCATGGACGTAATTATTGAACAAATTAGTATCCAGAAAGGAATTTTCAACTATGTATAAAATCTGTATTATATATATCTATAATATGCTCATGTACTAGTTTATACATGCTGTGAACCGCGCGATTATGAGTTCAGTAAACACATCGCGGTAAATTTGGTCGTATGAAAGTTGGCACACAATGCAATCGTCGATACAGGTACGAACACACCGACGCTGTTCCAGCAGCGAAAGTAAAGGCCAGCTATGTCGTATTCCATATTATCACTTGACCCCTCAATTAGAGTTGGGTAAATGGTGGTAAGCGGTGATACCGATTGAACTTGTAGTCAGATATCTGGTGACCTATAAAATTCATTAGAAATTCGGCTTATCAGATCGATTACAGAACTGAAGTAGCCTATTATTTCGTCATTGAATGCCTACATAAATCATGTTCGCGATGCGTGTACCTTCTCGCTCAGGGCCGAAGATGCTAGGTAGGTATTTTACACGCGCTGATTTCGCAGCCATCACTTCTGTGAGGCCTAATTAAATGGTGAACAAGCGGGTTTGGGCTGGCTATGAGGAGTCTTTGAAATTCCCGTTATTTATTTTGATCCAAGCTATCTTGAATTTTGCAAATCTGACCTCAAATTCTTGATCAGCGGTTCGAAAGACCTTCGAGTATCAATTTTCATCAGAATCGAGTACGCCAAATTGAAATGTTGCAAAACTGACTCCATATTCGTGATCAGTGATACAAAAAACTATGTGGTGCCAAATTTTATTAAAATTCGTTGATCAGTTCTCAAGATATCGTAATTTTTATTGTATTTTTTTTAGAATTCTGTTATTTAAATAATTCAAAAAGTACTGAACCGATCGAAGCCAAAATCTGATCAGTTCTAAGTATGGAAAAACCGCGTCGATTGAGCCCAATTTGATCAAAATCCGCGCACTCATTCCCAAGATATCGTGGGTTCAAAATTTGGTCACATACACACACAGACCCAGACGTCAAACTCAAAATAGTTGGAGATGAATCTCTGGACCTCAAAACGAGGAGATCCAGTAAAAACTCAACTTTTCATTCTCGCGGTGATTACAATGTCTTCGGTCTTTCTCGAGAAGTTAAAAATGAAATTTTACCTCAGCCTTGGCTAAAAAGAGCTGGATGTGGAACATCTTGAGAAATTGTTGCGAATATAACATCATTAACTCGTTGAAAACTATCCTTGGGGTTATCGTGTTATATCTAATCGCAAATTAAACCGTGAATTCTCGATTGACCGTCCATGGCTGCTGTCTCGAGCCTCGGCTCCGAAATATACGGAACAGCGATTCAGTTAAATTTGAATAAGCGCAAAACTGGAACGGTGGAAAGTGTGACGAATTGACGCTCCCGCGAATACTGGCAAGAATAATGGCATAAATAATAACAACCAGGGAATCGTCAGAGAGACATCGGACCACATCCACGCGGACCTTTGACCCGTCGATATATGAACGGAATAAAGAATTTCGAAGAATTTAATTCAGTACAGCAACCCTTGTGTAATAAAAATCATAAAGTAGACCGTACTTTCGGACGTAGTGAAACTATTCTCTGTGTCGCAACTCGAACGCAGTGGAAAAGTGTAGACAGTAGATGGCTGAGGGTGTTGAGCAATTGCAAAATAAATTTATAGAGCCTCACATCCAAAGCTGTAAAACAGTACTGTCAGTAATCCTCATCGCATGGTGGCCACTGCAGGTCAGGGAAAAGACAAGAAATTCGAAAAGTGGTCAGGGAACTCGTGGGAAAATCTGCAGGGAATCGGAAGAATGGTCAGGGAAAAGTCAAGGAATATTATGGAGATACAAAACAAGACATAATAAAAGATCCCCAATGAAACTAGTAGCAAAACTTGTGACTTTCATCTCGTCATTTTTGTTCACCATTGATTCAAAGAATTATCCATATAACCACTAATTCCTCCGAATTTCAGTCAGGGAAAATTATAATATGGTCAGGAAAAAGTCAGGGATTTTTTTTTACTCTTCTCAGTGGCCACCACGTTATGTTAAACCGGTTGCAAAATTATCCAACTAACCGTACATGCCCACAGTTTCAATACACGTACTGGACCCAAACTCTTACTTCCAATGCTAAATGGCCTTGGTTAGTATCGAGTCGACAAAATGCAGCTAAAATTTTTAACCGATTTCATTTTCAGCTATGTCACATCTCTGCAGAGAATTCCCCGGATGAATCGTTATAGTTTGAAATCAGCAAAACTTGGTCACAATATTCGACTCGCGTAGATCATGGGCAAAAGATCACGTTCAAGAGCAGGAAACTCTAGGCCATAAACATCGTAATAAATCTCAATAAACCGTGTAATTTCTGCTAACAATCGTTCCGTGAAACGGAAAGGGATATAGATTCTTGTGCCTTGAAATCGACCAGGATATTTATCCGGTATGCAGCTGACGTAAAAGTGGATTATTCAATGGCGCCATACCCCTGTTTGGTATTCGACGCGAATTTTTGCAGATGATTCAGAATGGATTAGTTGTTTACAGAAGATTCATACATGCTTTAATTTGCAATAAAATTTCCATTTTTGTCAGCATGACAAATTGAAAATAAAAACTGCTCGAACCTTTTGTTATCTCCGTATAAAAATGACGACAATGACAACGACATGTGATTCCAGAATCTCGATGTGACGCAACATCGATAAAAAAAACTACTGACATAACGAACCTTGTGCAAATTTTAATTAGAAGCACGCGATTTTATTTCCAGTTGCGGAAATTTGAAAGAATGATAAGTATTTCCCTCAATCGTGTCTGCAGGTCGGATTGTTCAACCCACGGTGATTCGATTATCTGCAGGAAGTTGAGAAATGACGTGATATAATTTTATGTGTATAGACACGATTTTTGATCAAAGCGATATTATTCAAGAGCAGGATGTCGGGATTTTTAATTAACCACAACATGCACGTGGTTTCCCACGTTTTCCGTTGTCCACATGATACATTATCATACCCATGCAACCATAGATCCATTTATTGCGCAACTGAACCTTTCCGTGTTGAAATCGATGTTATAACCGAAGCAAAAATTATCTGATCGTTAATCAATCCTCGCATAATATCCCGAATGCTGGAGCGGGATTTAAAAGACAAAAAAAAAATGAATGGACCGTGTTAAGCAGCCCATCAAATTAATATGCGATGTGTCATTGACCCACTAACCAATGACGATCAGAATTTCGACTAACTGTAACTAATCCGAACACGTCGGACATATTTTTTTTAGTCCAAAGATGAAAGGAAAAGTTGAAAGCGCGAAGGAGGTTCTTGATTGGTCTTCCACTACCGGGTTGACGTCATCGTCCAATCAGCGATAAACTTTCAACTTTTGCTTTCATCTTTCCTGACAGCCAAAAGAGTGAGAAATACGCACGAGGTGCGGCGTCGGGTGAAACTCGGGACTCATAAAGAATTCGAAGAAAATAATACCGCATCCCCCTCATCTTAGCTGAATCGGACTTTGACTCCGGATTTAAAAACCACCTCAGCGTCCGGACAGGAAAGAATTTCTTTCAGCACAGAATGGGAGAACAATTTCGAAGCGAGTCTCTGTACGTTCACGGAACCCCGATCTCGTCCCCGTCGACGACGACGTCGAACCTCGAGGAAAAGAGCTCGCCCCGCAGAGGTGGGAGTCAGTTCAGTTATAGTAGGCCACCAGGCTCGAGCCTCCGAGCTCCCGCGGCAACGTTCGACTCCAGCAACTCTCTCTTTGCCGGATAAGGCCCAAGTGCGCTTCGTGCTTCGAGTATAGTTTCAAACCGCTGGTGTAGTCAGTCTGAGGACAAAGAGCCAAAAAAAGAAAAAGAAAAAGGAAGTCAATTAAGAAAAAAAAGAGTGCAGAGATTTTTTGGGAACGATGTGGTCGTCTCTACGACGGTGTTGTGCTCGACGTTCTGCACCGGCCTCCGAATGACTGAAATCGTTGAATTAATTCACCACGAGTTCAGTGAGCCGAGGATCTAAAGACAGAGTGTAAACAATGAGGCAGTATATCGCGTAACCGGAAATTAGTCCAGGATTCGATCTCCGGATACTCGAGACTGTGATAAAATTAAACGTTTGAGGTATATCCGGTGGTCATTGAGTCCATATAGCTCCGAGGACTCGTTATAGCTTGTAATCTTTCGAAACGGCGGGTGTACAACAAAGTCGACGGCGAGGAACGCGATAATCGATCAAGTTTGGATGTTAAAAACCGAGCAATTAGAGACCTCGATAGCATACAGATAGGCTGTTGAAGACAGACCTGGTGGTATCGATACTGTTTACAATCCACGAAGAACGTCACTCCGGCCCGGAAACACTTGCTGAATTATTAACATGGGAGTTTAGGAGCACACGCGTTCTTCGACGTCCTCCACAAGTGTGCGGTTGACATCTGCGATGATCGGCAAGCTCCTCCTCGCTGTTTGGATATTTCGATGTCTTCGGGGTCTCCATGGTGCGTATGAAACGAGAAGCTGAAGCTAGCAGCCAAAAGCGGTGAATCCGATTAAAACGATACGACGAGGCGACAGAATTTGAAATTTGTGAAATATTGTGGAAAGGAATCCTTCCATGAAATCATAGACATGAACTCAGACAGCACAGACCCCAAAGCTGTCTGAAAGTCGTCGTATGGACGTCAAATGTTCCACTTTATGACGTCTAAATGTTGTCTTTGCTCTTAAAGAGGTTTATAAGAGACCAAAAGACGTCTTTAAGAGCTAAGACAACATTTAGACGTCATAAAGTGGGACATTTGACGTCCATACGACGACTTTTAGACAACTTTGAGTTCTGTGATGTCTAAGTAGGAATAAATGTACAGAAGAAGCGATGATCAACCGTTAGAAATTTCGGCCCAATTTTCATCTGTGTTTCGTTTTTCTTTCCTTGAAAACCGTTACGTGAACTCATAAGCGTTCGAATGCGTGTATTGTGACACATTGGTAGGACATTGTGATTCAAATCATGGGTCCTTTCTTCCGGTTCTCACGAAACGTTTGCTTTTTTCTACTTAATTCTCGTAAATCACACGCCAGGAAAAATTCGTCTTTTGTTTCATCGAATTACGGTCAATTAGCCGCGATTAGAAATTTAGCGCTTGACCTCGTTGAGTCAAGGCGTCTCCCGGTATTAAAAATATCGTGTAAGTATAACTTTCGGAGACTCCTATATACAAGAACGGTCGTCATCCACGCCTCCTAGATCTGGTGAAATTATTTCTTTAGAAAGGCGACCGCTCTGACAGTACAGTGGATACATTGGGACTGGACCACAAACAAACCACGACTCCAGATCGTAACGACCAACTAACAGAATTAAAAATGATATAAACTGGGTTACAGACCAGGTCACGGTTTACTAAAACGTCACCTAGACGTTCTATCCACACTGTCTCGGTGGGTGTCTGACCACCCAGACAGTACAGAACTCAAAGTTGTCTAAAAGTCGTCGTATGGACGTCAAATGTCGACTTTCTGATGTCTAAATCTTGTCTTAACTCTGAAAGACGTATTTCGGTCTCTCATAGTCATCTTGGAGTGTTAAGACAAGATTTAGACGTCAAAAAGTGGGACATTTGACGTCGATACGACGACTTTTTGTTATGTGCTGTCTGGGCAATGTCTGCTGCAGGATTGCTGATGCAGGAGGCTATAGAGGTTTTCCACAATCTCCATTAAAGATCGTAAATTACAAACGATTATAATGATTGAATGAATTTAATGAATACTTTAATCGCGGTTATTCTGCATGTTGCAGTTGGTACATAATTTTCAATATCCGTGCACAGTGTGCCCTTCACATTGCGGGAATGATTGCAATTGAAACACCCTGTATAACTGTATGCGTATACGCAGTGTGGTAGCACGTTCGTTGATTCGTATGACAGAATATACAAGCACATACACATAACGATGGATAAATGTCGTCGCTTTCACTGTCCAGTCTGGTGTTGGAGGGGTAATAAGAAAAGACAAGACAACTTGTCGTTCCGTAGGCTCGTACGTATCAACTAATTTATTTATTTCGAGTAACTCACGAGTCACGATTGCAATTTCATGCTAGATTGGGTCAAAGGATAATAAAAAAATTGATTTTTCTTCTTATCCAAGATGAAGTCAATAAATACGTGTATGAACTTGACATACTGTCATGTCGTCGAGAAATCAAGCAATCAGATCGTCGAAGAAAGGCGTTGAAATATAGTCTGGTAGATTAGAAGAGCGATCTAGTAGCAAGTGGATTCTGACCGGGTTATTTGGTTTTTTATATCGTCTCGTCTATATCCCGTGTGTTCTTACGTAACATATCCAAACGTTATACCTAGAGGTGGATTAGGTTCAACGCGTGACGAGTATGAGGACTGGATAACATCAGTTCAAGTAGACTGGTTCCAATTTCATCATTCTATTGTTTTATCGTTGAAATTCGTTGACGTTTCCTTTTTACCTCAAGGACAGAATTAAGGACGTAAGAGTATCCCACATGTGTGACGGTATATAACGTGACAAATAGTCAGAGAAAAAGGTACCCAGATGACGTATGCAACACTTTTTAACGTCTAAATGGTCTCCAAGTCCAAACGATATCTTTGAGACATCTTTTGGACTAAGACAACATTCAGACATTTTTAAGACACCTTTTGGACTTACTTAGACAACATTTAGACTTCTTTGCGACATCTTTTAGACTTAGACAACATTTAGACAACTTCAAAACATCTTTTGGACTAAGACAACATTTGGACATCTTTTGGACCTACTTAGACAACATTTAGACATCTTTGAGACTTCCTTAGACAACATTTACACACCTTTGAGACATCTTTTAGACTTAGACAACATTTAGACATCTTTAAAACATCTTTTGGACTTACTTAGACAACATTTAGACATCTTTGAGACGTCGTTAGACAACATTTACACACCTTTGTGACATATTTTAGACTTAGACAACATTTAGACATCTTTAAAACATCTTCTGGACTAAGACAACATTAATACATCTTTTGGACCTACTTAGACAACATTTAGACATCTTTGAGACTTCCTTAGACAACATTTACACACCTTTGAGACATCTTTTAGACTTAGACAACATTTAGACATCTTTAAAACATCTTTTGGACTAAGACAACATTTAGACATCTTTTGGACTTACTTGGACAACATTTAGACATCTTTGAGACTTCCTTAGACAACACATTTACACACCTTTGAGACATCTTTTAGACTTAGACAACATTTAGACATCTTTAAAACATCTTTTGGACTAAGACAACATTTAGACATCTTTTGGACCTACTTAGACAACATTTAGACATCTTTGAGACTTCCTTAGACAACATTTACACACCTTTGAGACATCTTTTAGACTTAGACAACATTTAGACATCTTTAAAACATCTTTTGGACTTACTTAGACAACATTTAGACATCTTTGAGACGTCGTTAGACAACATTTACACACCTTTGTGACATATTTTAGACTTAGACAACATTTAGACATCTTTAAAACATCTTCTGGACTAAGACAACATTAATACATCTTTTGGACCTACTTAGACAACATTTAGACATCTTTGAGACTTCCTTAGACAACATTTACACACCTTTGAGACATCTTTTAGACTTAGACAACATTTAGACATCTTTAAAACATCTTCTGGACTAAGACAACATTAAGACATCTTTTGGACTTACTTAGACAACATTTAGAGGTCTTTGAGACATACTTAGAAAACATTTAGACACCTATGAGACATCTTTTAGACTTAGACAACATCTAGACGTCAAAAAGTGTTGCATATGTCATCTTAAGAATTCATAATCGTCCTCCTGGCTCGAATGTTTTTCGGTAGTTCGAAATTTTAGGCATTGAATACGTTTTGGTTGTTGAATTTTACAGAATGTTTGTCATTGTCTGCGTTGACATGACGTTCAGAGGTACTGTAAGATACCGGATGGTGAGTCTCTCACGCGGCCGCGGGACGTTTTGACTGTAAGACAACCATAGGAGGCTCGTGATTCTGATTGTTTAAAACCTAGGAAGCACCCAACTTCAATTTCAAAGGTCACTAGGTCTTACGATCGCAACCGCTATGAGTACAGTTAATAATCACTGAGGTGTACCGACTTGAGGCACGACGGTATGCGTCCATCGTAAATTTATGCTTCGCGGATTTCACGTACCAGGCCACGACCATTGACTGTACATTTGTATTTCTATTTTCCTTTTTGCGAATCTCTCGTGCGTAACGTGGATATAATATATAACGATTGCCAAATTCACGAAAAACCATTGAAATGTGGTCATTGTTACGGAGTTGGGGTTTTCGATCCAAAAAATCCAGTAGTACAAGAAAATCTTAGTGAATCGATCCATACGATTTTTAACACCCAACGACGTCTCTAAAGCGTTAAAAAAAAACATTCCAATTTCCGGATCTGTGCAAATAAGTAGGTAATTTATTCGAAATTTTCACTTCCGCATATAGAACGTCTTCAATCAAATGTATCTTGATTCACGTCGGAGATCGAGTCACCGATACGACAGTAAAAAAAAAAAGGTACAATACGAGAGAACAAAGGGACTCCTCTGTGAAAAGTCACGACCTATTTCTCACGCGTTAAATCTTATGATCTGATAAATATCGAAGCAGACGTTGCGTACAATGCCAAAGATGTCCTACTATAACCCTTTTTCATTTTCGTTCGGGGAAGCCGGCGTCTCTTGCCGTTTACGTTATGTAAATTGAGTACATTAGCATAAAAAAAAAAATTTCACGAGATGTGTAGTAGGTCAATACTAAAAAGATGTATAAAAAATCATCAATTTTTTTTTCAACTGGATAGAGTTTAATGTGTTTAAGAAGCCTAAAACTTGAATCTTAGGTTCAACGACCCAGCGCTACGGGAACTGTGTCAATGGCCATACCATAGCCACTTTTAGGACTAGACCCTGTCTCTTCTCTTATGGTAATCAACTGTGACGTCATAGTGAACCTCATAGGTTGAATCCGTCAAAACAATTGAAGTTCAACTAAAATCTCCTAAATCTTGTGAAATCGATCTAAAGATTAGTGGGTCACGAAGAAATGAAATGTTGGTTTTAACTTTCCAGACAGCACAGAACTCAAATTTGTCTAAAAGTCGTCGTATGGACGTCAATGTCTCGATTTTTGACGTCTTAATCTTGTCTTAACACTCCAAGATGACTATGAGAGACCAAAAGACGTCTTTAAGAGTTAAGACAAGATTTGAAAAGTTGTTTTCACTAGATCTCCACGTTTTGAGGTCCACAGAATCACCTTCGACTATTTTGAGTTCGACGTCTGGGTCTGTGTTGTATGTGACCAAATTTTTGAACCCACGATATCTCGAGAACGAGGGCGCGGATTTTGATCAAATTGGGCTCAATCGACGCAGTTTTTAGAAACCTAGAACTGATCAGATTTTGGCTGTGATCGGTTCAGTACTTTTTGAATTATTTGAATAACAAAATTCTAAAAAAATTCAATAATAATGACGATATCTTGAGAACTGATCAACGAATCTGAATAAAATTTGGCACCACATAGTTTTCTGTATCACTGATCACGAATCTCAAGTCAGTTTTGCAACATTTCAATTTTCCTAATTCGACATGCTGCAAAAAAATCTAAAAACATTTGGATTTTGATTAAAATTGGTACTCGAACGTTTTTTGCGTCACTAATCACGAATCTGAAGTCAGATTTGCGAAATTCAAAATGGTGGATCCAATTTGCTGGGTAAAACACCAAAACATTCGAAGTATTATGAAAATTGGTAACTCGAAGATTTTTTGAACCGCTGATCAAGAATCTGAGATCAGATTTGCAAAGTTCAAAATAATTAAAAAGAAAATAATTAACGGGAAGTTCAAAGGCTGGCTTGTAGTCAGCCCAAACCCGCTTGTTTTCGATTCATTGAACTTCCTATATAATCAATTCAAATTTCATTCCCCTGAATGAGAACTGAATCATGAAATGGTAGATGTGATCAGATTTCAAGTCAGACTTCCTGATCTACTCGCGGTGTGCACGAAGGCGTTGTTATTTCGTGTCATCGCGAAGCACTCGTCAGAGTGGGTAATTGGTTCTCGCGACAGGTGTCCCGACGTCGACCTGATGGATATTATACCGTTGCATTTGTCGAGAAATGCAGAGTCCCGGGTTTCCTGGTGTTACCGCGCGTTCCGCGCTGCTCGCCCGAGCACATTGTTTCGTACCGTTGCTCGTGGGCCGCGCGCGGGTTGGCCTGATGCCCAACTGACAACAATCTCTCGTCGACACTGTACCAAATTCATTCTCCTCGGGATTTGAGAGGAACTCGAAGTTTGAACCAGATCACCGACCTCGAATCCTTACCCTTGACTTCTATCTCGAATTCTCATTATAAACTCGGGTTCATGCGGTATAAAAACTGGATATTGTGTAGTTATACCTATTCTACCTCAGTAAATTGTTTCTCATTAAATTACAGCCTAATTTAACTAGTTGGTTAAATTCAACCGTTAGCCGAGAGACTTTATAGTGCAATTTAGAATCTCATAATTATAGTCATTTCGTTAAAGACTCTGCGGTGTGTTATCACATGTCAACGAACACTGAGCATTTACCTCGCACCTAGTTCCTCGCATTCATCGAAATCAGGATCGTACTATTATATTACTGATTACAACTCTTCATCGTATCCGTGGCGATGGGTCTTCTGGATAACATCATCAATTTTTAAGGCGGAAATGGAAATGCGTTTTTGTAGACTAAGCGTACACAACAAATTTCATTGACAAATATAGAAAATTGTAGAGAAAAGGAGAATAACTTACAGTTTTTAATATTTTTCTATCAAATTTGGGGTTCACGCTCGGTTCACCATCCTGAAGAATCAATTGTGGCACATTTTTTATATCTCACTTTAGGCTGCGTTCGAAAATTCTACAATTTTCAAATCTAGTTTTTCCGCCTCGGGCTGTACAACATGTTTTTTGGAACACAAAACAGCATTCAGAAATAAAGAAGCAGCTCTCTGTCACCAGAGCGTTTGAGCTTCCCTTAATTAAGCATGTATTGGCCGTACAAAACCAAAAGTGATTCTCGTCGACAATATTAGGTACTTCGGGATAAGATAAAAATCGGAAAAATCAACCACAATCAAGACGATCAAAGTATTAACTTTGAATAATAATAATGCCCAAAAGTTATCAATAAATTGTTTAAACAAAACATTGTTCAACTAATTTTATGGTAACGTTATTTTTTTTCATCTGAAATGGATGCCTCAATTTTTCTGAATACACATGAATTTTTTAAGAATTTTGTCACTATTTTGAAATTTCCGTTTTCGAAAATTTCCAAATTTTGAAAAATGAAAAAAAAATCTGACTTTTGGATATGTTTTTGTGAAAACGATGTAGATTACAATTCCGAAGTTTCCGGAGCGTGGAACAAATAGTTTCGTAAATACAGCCTTTACAAATTTTCGAAAATGGAAATTTCAAAATAATGACAAAATTCTTAAAAAATCCATGTGTGTTCAGAAAAATTAGGGTATTTAATTGAGATGAAAAAAAAATAACATTACCAGAGAATTTGTTGAACAATGTTTTGTTTAAACAATTTATTGATAACTTTCGGGCATTATTCAAAATGAATACTCTTATCATCTTTACCATGGTTGATTTTTTTCCGATTTTTATCTTATCATGAAGTACTCAATTTGCCGACGAGAATCATTTTTCGGTGAGATTGTACGGCCAATACATCCTTAAGGACTGGCCTCAGTCTTTGATGAACCATCAATGTGAGCATCGCGAGTAGCTAGACAACCTGTTTAATCATGGTTGATGAATGAATTCCATACGCACATGAAACTCGGGCATTTCTTATGAGCCGATGCTGAAAAAGGCAGTGGTTTACCGAGCAATGAGCATGACTCTTCGGATCAGGTATATCAGGTTGGTAAATCGTAAAGGAACGCGTACATCAGCACTCTTACAGTGAGCCGAGTTCAAATTTCGTACGCTGATCGCAGTCGCCGCCGATTGATTATGGCAGTGGAAAATCATATGGTGATACAAGAATGCGAGTGTAACAGGATCAGCACTAACGATAACGAACACGATACTTGTTACGAAATTATGTGTGTTTGCACAACGATTTAAGGAATGTCTTTTTATCGCCTTTCATTCGGAGTAGGTCATGTAATTACCACATTACAACATTGATTTGTCCAGTTCTATGGTATCTCGATAATGACATGCACCTCAATCGTCGTCCCACGTCTGAATCGAATGATCGTTAAAGTCAGACGATTATTGCTCGTATCGAGATATTTAGAGCAGATCACCTCCGATCGGATTCTGTAAGACTGTTGCGGCCTCACCTCTCACTGGTACAGATTGCGAGCAATAGGCCACGAGTATGCGATACTCAAGGCTACCAGAGGTCTGCTGTTTGCCACAAATGGAAAAATCACACAATCTATGTAACATTATGAGTGCTCATTCGTTGTATGCACGAGCAATTTAATACTCGTTACTATTACAGGCTCAGTAATTGTTTCCAAAGAAATTTCATACACCTGCCAACATTTGCATCTTCATACGAGATCATTTCCTCAGGGTTCAGTTGTATATTTTATTCTCACCATATGCGCGTTCATTCCACTCACTAATGACCTTAATAACATTACATTTTCACACCTGAATTGGATCAATAAACAGGCAAAAACCGGAAAAATGGTATAAATAAACAGTTTTCATTCTTTCATCTTTTCAAGCCCCGAATCATCGAGTTCAACCCTTAGACTACTTTGGTGTGATTATTACGGGATAATAATAACAGGTTTCAACAATTGATCGAATTGCAGGAGATCCATCGGTGGGTTCGCGCCTGTCAACTGCCCTGGAAGAGGCATACGACGAACGAAACGATCGTGAAATATATCAGGCCGTTGTTCAGTCAATGCGAGAATGGGAAGCGCACAAGAAGCACAACCGGCGATGGAAGAGGGACGTCTCCAGGGTTTGCTACGAGGATGTGGGATGCTTCGAGGACACGGGACCGTTCGGATACCTTGAAATGCTCCCATCGCCTCCCAAGGACGTGGGCACAAGGTAACAGCATAATCACCGGATGGTCTCGGACCATGATTACACGTCACATCATTCGAGGATGTCATCAACTTATATGAGATTCCGCAACCAAGCTCTTTCTTCCTTTCGACAGATTCTTGGTTTACGGTAGCAGAAAGGCCAGATCAATCCCGATGGACGTGGCAGCCGAAGAGATAGCCGACAAGGCGTTCCAGGCGATCGATCCCGAGCTCCCAACGAAAGTCATAGTCCATGGTTTCGGTTCCAGCTGCGACCACGTCTGGGTCTACGAGATGAGATCAGCCCTGATGTCCGTTCACGAGTGTAACATAGGTGAGGGAATGAGAA
The DNA here is from genome assembly GCA_018257835.1 of Euura lappo. Lineage (NCBI taxonomy): Eukaryota > Metazoa > Arthropoda > Insecta > Hymenoptera > Tenthredinidae > Euura > Euura lappo. The sequence continues at coordinate 105,643 of JAEUYN010000401.1, read as the reverse complement.
AGCAGATCCACGCGTCACTTCTTCGATCATAATTTCGGAGAAATCGTGAAAATATGTGACACCACGTGTATTCATGAATTCTTTATTCCCCAGTTTGCGTCGATTGGGGCCCAGGCAGTGCGGTTCCAAACTATGTCAGAGCAGCCGCCAACACGCGGCTGGTTGGACGACAGCTCGCCAGGCTTGTTCGCAAGTTGAACGTTCCATTGGAACGTGTTCACCTGATAGGTTTCAGCCTGGGAGCTCACGTGGCTGGGTTTGCTGGTGCGGAACTTGGCAACGTCTCTCGGATCACTGGTGAGTCGAATTGATCAAGACGCGGGGTCCCGTCATCAGCTAACGCTATCGAATTTCCCCGACCTCGTTGAAGGTCTTGACCCGGCCGGACCCCTCTTCGAGGCTCAGGATCCCAGGGCTCGCCTGGACGCTACGGACGCGAGTTTCGTCGACGTTATTCACAGCAACGGGGAACAGCTCATCCTGGGAGGTTTGGGCTCGTGGCAGCCGATGGGTGACGTTGATTTCTATCCTAACGGAGGCCGAATGCAGACCGGATGTTCGAACCTATTTCTAGGCGCTGTTTCGGACATCATTTGGTGTAAGGCATAATCTTCTTAACTGTTTCTAAAGATTTCTTTCTTGCTCGGTACACAATGAGGATTCACAGTGGGTTACTTAAAAAAAAAAACACCGATGGAAAGTGTGCAGGGTATAATTTGTCTTAGCTTGTCGCTTAAATTACGAGTGGTACGGCTCCTAAGTACTTTTTCATGTATCACCCACTCACGTAACGAGTTTCAGATCCGGCTTCCTTTGAACATGGACAGAAAACTGACACGCGAACGAATCTATTCAGGCCTACAATTTGCCTTAGTGCGTCATCCGCGACCCAGCGCCCGTTTCTTTATCTTTGAAATCGGACCGCATGCCGGTACAAAATTAATTATCCACCTTTCAAGGAAGTCGAAACGTATTTTGTTATTGTTCGATAAATCAGCTAAGCTTCTCAATAGCACCGTCATAAATATTCAACTCTCTTCGATTCGTCATCCCTGATGTATGTAGTCATCTCTGCATTGATACTTACAGCTAGCGCCGTCGAAGGAAGGTCCTTGTGCAACCACAGAAGAGCGTACAAGCTCTTCACAGACTCGGTGAGTCCAAGATGCCGTTTCCCGGCATTCCCTTGCGAACATGGCTACGACGGTCTCATCCGGGGAGATTGTTTCCCGTGCGGAGTAAACGGTGCTGAAAAACCGTGCGGTGACATGGGCTATTACAGCGACGAATCAACAGCCCGAGGGCAGCTCTATCTGGTGACCAGAGACGAGGAACCCTTCTGCGCCCATCAGTACCAGATAAAATTGTACAACAGCCGCGGAGAGAGACCGGCAAGAAGTTATGGAAAGCTGCAGGTCTCTCTAATCGGAGAGGGCGCCCTGAACGAGACGTTCACCATGACGCGTAAAGACGATGAGGAACTCTTGGTCGGCGCTATTCTTCAGAAGATTGTGGTCCCTCACCCCGCGGTAGCGGATCTTGAGGCCATTGAGGTATGAGAGAATTTCATTTGACTCTTCACAATTAGTGTAATATACAACATTCTTTGGTCAACCAAACCATGATAACTGTTACCACCAGTTGAAATTTTACCGAGACTATAATTGCATAGTAATCACTTAAAAGACTTTCTAATTCCCGCACATTGTTTCAAGTTGCGTCAAAGTATCCAGATTGTGAAACACAACATGCAACAGAAATCAGATGGGAATAATTCACTATTCTTCGTTGTTCCCTCATACAGATCAAGTACACGGCTTACAGCGGATGGATATCCTCGGGTCTGGTGTCGTGGAGCATAGACAAGGTGTCGATAATCGACAGTTTCGGCAAGAGTCTTTCGGTCTGCAACCGCGGTCTGCTTCTCGAATCGGGTCATCCCGTGTACCTGCCATTGTACCCAGGCGAGTGCAACATTCCACCTGAACCAGAGACCACTGCACAGCCTCAAACGACCCCTTACGCCCAGGAGAAGCAGGGGGGCATCGGCCCCTTCACGAAGGAGCAGAACTTCGAAAAGGACACTTACCTGACCGAGGTCGTCACGGAGAAGCAGCAACCCACACCTCACAAGGGTCTGGGTCCGTTCACGAGGGATCAGAACCCGAGGCACCGTGAGAAGGGCGGCTTCAAGCCGCAGGACATCTTCAGCAACGTCAAGAAGGTCTTCGGCGATGCGCCATCGGAGCAGGCCGCGAGCCCTTGGACCGTGGCCGAGCTGGTTGACGGCGATTCGAATTCGCTCGAGAATACCGAGGCAGAGAGTGGTCGAGGGTTCTCTGAGAGCACGTCCCTCCAGAGGAGCCCGACCACGACGAATTCCCCGAGGACACTCCAGCCCCCAACGACGGAATTCTCGGGCGAGATCCGGGAGCCGGTGCTAAAGCCCTTCGGCAAGGAGACCGGAAGGTCGTTGAAGCTGCCGGAAATCACGGAGCCGATACTCGGGCCGCGACCGGTGAGGCAGAACGATAAAAATAGCATGCGACGCAGCAGCAGAGGCAAACAGCACCCCGAACCGATACAGGAACCGACCGCCAGAGGGTTCACGGTTCAATTCCTGCCGGAGAGGTTGGCCGGGATTTTGGCGCATGCCGAGAGATACGCGAGGCAGACGCTTCTGCCATTGATATCTCAGTACACTCCGAGTTTCGTTGGCGGTCCGAGGCACAATCAGCCCACCTACTTCCCTCCATTGGGCGACATCGTCAACGAGAGTCTGGAGAACACGGAATCGAGAGAGATCGTTGACTCCGAACGGCCATTTTCGTCTCAGGAAGAGAATGACGGAAGCGGAAGCACCTCTTCGTCCGAGGGCAGCTCGAGGACCGGGAAAAACTTGGACCACGAAGAATCGTTGCAGAGATACAGTCCCAAAGATTCGTCGCAGAAATCGGAAGAGCAAATTGTGACCAGGAGTGACGAAGCCTTAGACATCGTGTTGCCAATGGTAACAGATGTGAGTCAACTGAATTCGTCACCGGCCGAGGGCGATGGGCTTAGAGAAGAAAATGCGACGTCATCTGACACCGGAGATAAAATCAATGACTGGATACCGATGGTACGAAGTGAAGAAATATCGGATGAAGGAGGCAGGGATGAGGAAAGAAAGTTTATCCCTCTTCTTGACTTTGCGAATCCTGACGAATATTTCGTCTCTTCGACATCGAAGACTGAAGTTGAGGATACGTCGATGAATTCAACATCTGTGGCGACAACAACAACGACGACGACGACGGATTCGTCACATATACAAAAAATACCAGCTAGAACAGACCTGAAAGAGGTTGTTGAAAGAACGCCAAAGTCCGTGGCTCCTGAAACAGTATTTCCTTATATCTATGAGAGGAAGAACGATCCTAGGACCAGGTACATCCCGCTGCTCCCGGAAGAAGACTTTAGGCAGACTCCTCTGAGCTTGGATAAAGCTCGATGAGACTGATAGGTTCTGGGTGTCTCTTAGACATCAGGTTTCAAAGTTCCAGAAAATTTTGTTCAATATTCCCAGTGTTTCGAGAGCCACAGACTTTTGATATCCTCTGATATAGTTTACAGAGTGATGTGTATAGATAAGATGGGCCGAAAGTGACCGTATAGCGAAAACTTCCCACTATATTTATTATTCAACACGACAATGCGACGTTGCTTGAATCACTTTCTTTTCTTTCTTTTTTTTTTTTTTTTTTAATACATTTTATATTTTCCTATGTATATTGTTAAATCAACAACGCGTTTATAAATCGTATGTGAAATTAGACTGTGATCAGCCGAAATAGCGATGAGCAGGATATAAAGTATTAAAGGCTCGAATAGTTTGTTCTTTTTTTTTTGGTAAAAATTAAGAGCTTTTGTCTTTATTATTCTATTTTTTTTTTCTTGTATATATAGGAAACTTTACAATATATCATGATAATTTCATTGATATTACCATTGTATGTGTAGTAGTTGACGTTTATCGACCAAAAATGTTGCTGTTCTTGTTATAATTACAATTACAATTAATCTAATTATATATTTTTTGTTTGTTTATTTATATTTATTGTTATGTGTAATTTATAACGAGTATGGAAATTCACGAATATTCCCTGTATAAGAGAAAAAGGTGGAACTAGAAAAAGAAAATTAAAAAAAAAAAATATTGTAACGATTATCGCGGTTGAAGATTCTATTTAATTATTATTATTATTATTATTATTATTGTTCTCGTATCGTAATAATAACGTAATTTATAAAATAACACATATCTTTTCTGTGTAATGAGGGGCGAGCCATGTTATACGTTGCTATTAGTAATAATAATATATTATAGTATTATATATCTATATATACACACGTATACTTTGTTCTACAAAGGCCTATCGCTATATTTTATTAATTATTATTGTTATTATTGTTATTATTGTTATTATTAAAATAGTCAATTCGATTTAATCATTATACATATACAATTGTTATTTGGATTGAATAAGGAAAAACTACCTTCTTCAAAATACTGGATTTTCATATTAACTGTATAAATATATTCAACAAATCTTACCGACGATGAGAAAAATCCACGATCGTTTGATATTATTTAAATACTGTAAATGTAATATTTTATACTATAAAAAATTAATACCAAGCTGTGTGTAATCCTGTGAGGAACAAAGTATAAAGTCTATTGCGTTTCTATATTCATTCATCATTCCCTTTATTTATTCAATATTTTTATTTCAATTTTTTTTTCATCATTTTTGTTTTTCATTTTCTTATTATTATTATTATTATTATTATTATTATTATGTATTCACTATACAAAGAAATAGCACGTAACATTTGAACGACACAAAGTAGTCAAAATTTATATGGAAGAAATGATTTATATATAATTATTATCATTATTATAATTATTATTAATTTTACATAATTAAGATTTTTTTTTTGTTTGTTTGTTTTTTTTTCATTCTATTTTGTACAATCTATGTCTGTTTTTATGTAAAATAAATATTTCATCTTTTTCTGTTTTTCTGAATACGTTTTTATAAAGAGAAAAACAACAACAATTAATAATCTAAAAGAATTCGTGTGATTTCAACATATTCTAGCATCAAGCAGAATGAAAAAAAAAAAATTCACACGCAAACGATATGGGATTTTCTTAATTAATCTTGATATGTTCTCAGCAGAATTATTCATTAATTTTTTGTTCTCTTTTCTTTATCAACAGTCGTGTAGATTTAACGCTCTCACTCAACGTCTTGCTCGATCGGCTCCCTGTATTCTCTTTCGTCGATTAGCAACAATCTTTGACGTGTTTCGTCGGTGTTTCAACGGTCTATAGATTGTATTTACCTGTTTATCATATTAAAAAAAAAAAAAAATCAATAAAATCAAACTTTTCGCCTACTATGTATATACATTATACTAAATAATTATTATTATTAACATACAATATTCAAAATTCAACAGTCATACAGTCTTATTCCATAGGGTATCATTTCACAATCCCTTCACAAAAAAAAAAAAAACATCTCTAATTTAATACCGGTTTATCATTGTATACAACTATATATTTCGTTTCATTGAATTATTCATTTTATTATTATTATTATTATTATTATTATTTTTCTATATTTGTTCAATTTAATTTTAGGAAAAATATATAAGAAGAAAGAAAAACACATCTTCAATTTCATAATCTAACAGTACGGCGGCGGCGGCGTACTTTTCCTACCGCATCCCTTATACGTTGAATATTTTGGAGCAAAATTAAAAACTCGAAGGAGTTTATCTGTGTGATCGTATAAAATACACATTTGATAAACAGACAATTCCTTGATACTAGTAGCAAAAAAAAAAAAAAAAGAAATGTCTTCCTTCGCCAATTTTCACCTATAATTTATTAATTTATTGTTTAAATTTTTTTTTTTTTTTTTAGATTATTATTTCAAACTCCCGTTTCGTACCATCTTTATCATTAAATCATTATTATTAATAATTCTAACATTTTATTTATTCATTTATTTATTTTTTCCATTAGCCCTACGGCGTACAAAATATAAGGCCGCCTCATAAATACACTGACTAGATCAGTTTCAATATATTCTTTACTTTTTTTTTTTTGTTTTGTTTTTTTCATCTCGCTCATTATGGGATCGATCCTCTCAAATCTTGGCTTATACTGAATCACTGAAAGAAATTTAATTGTTACCTACTAGTCGGACGGTTTTATACGCTCCTCGTTAAAAATTGGAACCAAAACAACTTTTTTTTATCAAATTTTTTTTTCATCTACTGGACGCGATTTTTGTATAACAATTTAAATTCCGTATCTCGTTTGCTTTTCATTTTATATGTATACTAGTAAAATCCGTTTAAAACTTTACTACTCAGTTCATAAACTGGTAACCGGGTGTTTGATTTTTTCTTTGTTTCTTTAGCTCAAAGCAGCTACAGTTTATGTGATTTCTCTTAAAGAGTATGTATTTAGGACGGAGCTGGCTAGTAGGAACTATGAGGCGGTTTTTTGTGTCACCATTTTTTTTTTTTTTTTTTTTTTTGGGGGAAAGAGAAATTCCGACACTTTCAGAAATACCTCAGATATTCAAAATTTGAGATTAATTACGAAAAAGTACTAATAAAACAAAAATTTGTTTGTTTGTTTTTCTTTTCTTTATCATTTCTGTAAGAATATTGTTGGAAATTTGCTTAAAAAAAAAAAAATCTCAATCCTGTTAAGCATTTTAGTACAGCTCTAAGAAATTATAACTCGTTGTATATAAGTTATCATTATCATTATCAGTTTTCTTATATCTTTCGTTAAAACTTTGTACAATAATAGAATAATTCTTTTTTTTTTCTCCACTTTTCAGGTATACTAAGAAACCCAACTTCCTAACGACGATATCAAGATTTTCTATAAATTTCAAATACAAAATATTCGAGATCCAGTCAAGTTCATGAAACTGATCGTAAAAAATGCAACAAATGATAAAACAGTTACATAGGAAATGTAAAACAAACAAAGAAAATTGTTTAAATAAAAAATTGAACATTTCTAACGCAGAAAAAGAAATCACATCAATCTTTTTACTACATAAATGCAAAAACCGAAAAAAAAAACAGAAAAAAAATATCTCATAAAAATTTGTCATTTGAATTTCTGATTGGTCTCGAAGTTTTTTGTATTAAAATTCACATAAATTCTTGAATATCGTAGGTAGAGCCGGGTAAACGAATCGGTCATTTTTTATCAAATAGCGAAAGTTTGCTACGCACGGCTCCTTCGCATACGACGAGTCGTTGAGCGGCAGATATGCTACAAATAGGTACAGTCTCCTCCAGACTAGCCCTCAACAAAGCTATCCTGCTCGGTCCGGGATCTAGACTGGATTCACCTAGCCTCAAGCTGCTCCCCGAAGCCTGTTTCCTCTCAAAGTATTCTACAATCTTAGAAATAGTCTTGCTAGTTGAATTAATGCTGCCTAGTCTATCCTCCCAATAGGACGAATCCCCTCCGCCCAGACTCGCTATGTCCTCCGAAGAGTCCGTGTATATCGAGCTCGTCCTGTGATCGTCCAACAAGAACAAACTACTAGCTGCCGAGCTGCTCAGGGTCGATGCGTGCCGACGGTTCGGTGGTTCCGGGCTCAAATCCTCCCCGACGCAGCTCCAGAAACCAGATTCGCAACTTCCGCGTCTTCTAGGCTCCCAACCCTCCCTGAACAACGGATGAGCGAAGAGACTGGCAGCCCCGACCTTCGTAGCTACCTGAAAACAACAGTTGAGCTTTAAAATATTGAACAAAATTGTGAAAAATGATTTTCACAGATTTTTTTTTTTATATATATAATTTAGCAAATGAGAAACAAAATTTTTGAGAGCTAATTTTTATTGTTTTGTTTCAAGCCACTGCAACCAGTTTTTCATTATTTCTGATTCACTGAAAACACGAGAGTCACAGTTAATGCGTTTAAAACCGGTAAATCAACAGCGATATAGATATATGATTGAGCGAATACTTGTATCAAGGACACTCCCGTTCTTCTCCTCTGAGAACCAAACTCTAATCGCAGCAGTTCCAAGTTCTGCGATACGAAATCTGTGAAAATCAATCCATGATTTTCCCGTCTGTAATAAATATTGGAAAAATTTATACCTTTTTTTCCCACTTTTTTCTAGCCGTAGGGCTGCTGGGTTCCGAACTCGGTTTTCTCCTGTGTAAAATTTTCGCTATGCTATCGTTCTGAGCTGGTTTGAATTTGTTTGCCGGTCCGTCGGTGACGCTGGGTCTGACGTCTTCCAGCGAGGGTAATTCCAAACAGCTCGAAAATAAATCACCCAATATTTTCTTGACTCCTCCGAGCGCGTGAAATGGATTCGCGGTCATCGGTCTGTAGTGCGGATCTCTTCTACTCGCCAACTCTGCGACTCGACGAGCCGAATGGCATCTGGCCTTGTCGGAAGGTGTCGCATTGTCGCAGCCTCTGGCATCCGCGGAATGACTTCTTTGTCTCATAGCTCTTCTCTTCGGACATCTACTTTCTCTTCCTATCTCATCCAGACTGGAAAGCAGCGCGGGATCAACCGACTGACGTTTGTTCGTCGCATTTTTCGACTCTTCTTCGTACGACAATATTATCGTCTCCAAGCTTGCCACTATCTCTGGAAAAGTCGGTCTCGACTTTGGCTCGTACTGGTGGAAAAAATTGACAGGATTAGGATCGAAAAATTCGAAAATTGCAAACAAGACATTTAGGCATTCTTACTCTGCAACAGTTGAACGCCAATTGCAGAAAGGCTGGTGGGGGATCGGCGGCGCTGCAGATTTCACCAACGGCTAAATAATCGAGGCCAAAATTGTCGGAGCGTGATAAGACGTCGGGATCAGCAGATACTCTGCCAATTAATTCGCATACAACGATGCCAAACGAGAATACGTCCGATCTGTGGTCGTACCATTGGCCCTTTAGGCACTCCGGAGACATCCAGTAAGGACTGCCAACGGTGCTCAGTCTGTATCCAGAATTTGGATCCGGAATCTTAGCAGCGAGTCCAAAATCACCGACAACGGCGACCATCTCGTTCGACTTGTCCTTCTTGATCAATACATTTTTCGACGTTAAATCACGGTGGAATAAACCCCTGCTGTGGAGATAGGTCATTCCTCTTGCTACGTCTTTGGCAATGCTCATTCTCACTAGATGAGGCAACGGCATGTGTCGAGCCATTATTAACTGCTCTAAACTACCGCCGTTTATGTATTCCGTTAGGGCGTGGAGCTGACCCTCGTGGACGCAGACTCCCATAAACCTGTGAAAAGACACAATTTTTATTTCATTGTTTTCAACGATCTAGTTCGTCATTCTGTCGCGATACGCTTTTGCTCAGCGAGTGTGGAGATAAGTTATCTATTTTAGCGATTAGAGGCCCGAGGATAGACTATATCTTCTTTTATTTTCATCACACCTTCAGTATTCAGCGAGTATTGACCTTCGTTTCCGAGTATGGTTTAACCGAAGGTCTTACCTCTGTTTGGTCATGGACGTTAAAGAAACGTGCTAAATGATTAGTTGGTAGTAAAACTATAAACTATGAGACAGAGCCTGGCTTCCTATTACTCAATGCTTACTCGGCAAAGAGCTGGAGCACATATTTATAAACTTACGATAGCGTGATAAATTATAACTAGACTAAATAATCTTTCCCAAAATGAAAATGAAAGTAACGATTTTTACCTCAATATATTTGGATGACTGAGTTTATTCATCAATTGAACCTCCTTAAGCATATTTGGCCTATTTGCCGGAAGTTGATTCATCTTCAGAACCATCACTTGACCCGATACTTTGTGAGTCACCTGTAAAGAAAAAAAAAAGTATATCATTCCTGCGCAACAAGTTGTTGTACGTTTTTTTTTTTACGTAATCTTGATTATTTTTCTCTCAATTTGATAACAAAATTCAAGCCGTCTAGCATCACAGATTGCACGTATTAATCGCAAAAGATGATAAACGATGTTTATATAATAACACACAAGTAGGTAAAATGAAAGAGAATCTACTATTGTCTGTCTTTGTACAGTGAATAAAAATTTTACTTTTCATGGTGTACTTAATTTCAGAGTATAATTAATATGTAAGTAATTACCTATTTTTAATGACTATTTAAAAAAAAATATATATATAGTTCTCATGACTTTTGAAACATAGAATTTCCCCAGACACAATGGAAGGCATTCTCTTACTACAATTGATACAGATCTTCTTTTATGCGGTGTTGTGTTAGGAGGAGGTAGCCCCGCATGTGAGAAGAATGTAAAATGAATTCTCACAGGAGAAACTTAACTTATTAATGAAACCCTGGTGTATAACATCTGCTGGATGGAAGAGAATTTAGAAATTTACTTAAGGAAAAGTCGTGTGTATATGTATATCGTTCAACTAGTACTTCTTTATATCCGGTGGTAACGCTGGTTCATCCATCTGGTATACTGTATTCATATATTATTGACGATCCACATAATTCTACTTTTCTTTTCGTCTTTCAAAAATTTCAATCATAATGATCAAAATTTCTATGAAAAGAAGACTACCAATTACGGAAAATGGCAGAGAAAAAAGAAAAGATAAATTACACCCAAGATCACGATCTGCGATACCTTCGGTGTTGTTGATGCGAAAGAATTTTTTTTTTGGGGAATAACTTTTTAGACGCATAGAATTATGTATTGTAGTTGAAAAACTAGTGTGATCTTATCTTCAAATTGTGAATAGAAAAAAGTGTGTGATGAAAATTTCTTGGCAATGGTTCGGATACTGTTGGAAAGTAGCCAATTAGTGACGAATACGGAGAGGAGGCCAAAATATGGTAAACAAAACCTTATGAAATTGGGTGTTGCATTTTTGTGGAAGAAAAAAACATTTGGTCAGAAAAAATGGACACGAAAAAATTGTCAATTTTCAACTCTCGTTTCAAAGAGTGAGCAATTCGCTATTTATCGGTAGTCTTCATCAAAATTAATCAATAGCTTTATCTCAGATAACAAATCTCACTGCATGACTAATATAAATATCAATAAATGTGACGAGCACATACTTCAGCATTTCAAACAAGAGATACCAAAACCTTATCATACTAGAGTGCTTTTCGAAAACGAGTTTAAGATGCGAGTATAAAAAAAAAAGAAAAATAACACAAACCGGTTTTGAAGTCACTCGGTGTCAATGAGGGAAAATGACTTTCCCTCATAATTTTTTTCCCTCTCTCTCTTCATCTTCTTTTTTGATTCCAACGAGTTTAATTACTGAGTTGAGGCTACATGATATCAGATAGTAAATTTATCGTGCGAGTGAATCGGGTATGAGTGTAAGATACTTATTAGAGAGTGTTCGGACTCCATGGTCATCAAGCGTGACCGGCTTTCTCATTTAAGCATTCTTATTACAAGAGGAAATGCTCGGTACTGTCTTAAGTCACAGGCAAGGTCGTTTCCAGTGGCCGTTGAATACGTTAAAAGCAAAAATAGTTTCAGCTCAATGTGTGTCTGTATATTGGAGCATCCGCTGTGTTGCTTGTGTGAGTCGCTACGCACACACCCACCATTGCTCGCCACAAGAATATATATTCAACACTAACGCGCTAATCACATTGCGGACTAAGTAGATTTACCTGCAGTCACATATATGATATACAATACAGGGTGTAACGTACACACACTAATCTTTTTACTATCATCAATATAATAAATTCCTTTACCTAAGTTATAAACGCGCTAATTCTTAACTGGGATAATCCTTTCCCGAACGAGTTAACACACCCCGTCATAAATCAGAGGATTGGAATTTGATCCCTTTGATAACAAGTGGCCTCCAGCATTCAAATCATTCATTGTCAGAAGTTTTTTCTACATGCGAGTAAATATTTTTGCAAAATTCTCATCAACGGCTAGAAGCGCTCGTTCATTCGCCTTGAATGAACACGTGTGTGACATTTCAAAGTGCACACTGAATATATGAGAAGAAAAATGCCTAAGGCTTTCCATGTGATATTGTACAGAGGAACCTGGGACTCGTGAAATTGCAAAATTATGCAATCGTTGACGGAGTTTTGTCAGTTTGTCGGTTACCCCTATATAAATACACCACCGATATCAAGGACACGGTAAAAAACTTTTGCTTCAGTTTCTGATGCACAAAGTAAGAGATGGAACAAGATGTTAAGAAAGAGACAGAGGTTCAGACATTTCAAAAATAGATCGCGTGGGTCCAACTCTATCTTTGCTCTCTCCGACTACCACAAAATATCAAGAGACTCTTAAAGTATTGCCCCTATTTTCATAAAAATTTCTTTCGACAAATAAAAACTGCGACGTTTTTGCATCAAACTCGCCTAGTAGAAAAGGATCAACGACAGTCTATGTCTCGTAAACATCGTCGACCAGTTTTTGTCGTCTTGAACACAAATCTGCTGATGTTGCCCCACTTTTCTCGTGGTATGACTAATTAAAGACGCAAGAAAAAATGTTCCAACTTTAGAATCCTCAGCTATTCACATATTTTTTCAAAATACCAGATGCCTGTGATATAAGGGGGATGACTAAGGTGGAAACTAACTGTTAATATGTACTAACGTCTTGGCTTACGAACCAGCCTCCACGTGCCAAGAATGTGAGACCTCCGAATGTAGCGTGAGACCCCTAAAAATTTTTCAAAAACATTCAAACTCCAAGAGATTTTCAATGTTCCATGTGAAACGAAAATTTGGAATCATTTTTAGGTGATTCGCAAACACCTGGCGCAGATTTTGATCTGAAATCAACTGTTTGAAGACTCTTAACACGTGTAAACATTTTAGTCATCCCGAATGCGCAAACGAGGCGGCATATCTAATCAAATTCCGATACTAATCTGCGAGAGATAAGGACGTCGTAGTGCCGAAAGGAATTCGCAGTTTTCTCAACGTACAAAACAAGAGCGTAAAATTACAAATGAACACGATACCTTGAAGACCTCGGAGAAAAATCCGGCGCCAATTTTCTCTAAATAAAAATCGTCCAGTCTATTGAGGGAAGCGACCGCGTGTCTGAGTGCCTGACAGGAGGCTCCGGTCCTCCGTCTACTGGAATAATCCAGATTATTGGCATCGCCGGATGAGACGTTGATGTTTGCCGAGTTTCCCTCGAGCTCTGTGGGCTTCCACGGGTCCCTGGTCTTCTCCCTGTCCTTGAGACTCCTCGGAGAGTTCTGAACCTCCGTTGGCAAGTGGAGGGAGGGAAAAGACAGGCAGTGCTGCAAGTTGTCGGTGTTCTCCGACTCCTTGAACGGAGACGAGGAAGCGAACTGCGCCTGGTCCCTCAGTCCGGTTTCCTCAATCTCATCAGTTTCCGAAAATTTTCTCAAATTCTTCTCCTCCCTGTTTATCACTTGGCTGTTACGAGCCTCGGAAAAATTCTCTGGCTCGTTTCCCCTGGAATTTTCAGCCCGTTTTCTAGTCTGATCCTTTTCTCTGTTCGCAGCGGAGAGTTTTTTCGCCGATCTCATCACCTCTCTGTTTATAACGTCGACGTTCAAGCAACCCAGACTCGGGGAGGACGAGTTTTTCGATATTTTGAAATTCGAGTTCAACCTCGGACCCGATATTGTCGGGCAATTTGGATTCGAGCAGCATTTATGGATCGAAGAAGCTTCTCTGTTACCGAGGAAGTTTGCCGGAGCCTCGGATACGACCGGCTCGTTCTCATTCCCTTTCGGTCTCCAGGTTCTCGCCTTATCCTCCGAATTCACCGCGGAAACGTCGTCGTTTGGAAAGCACGGAAGACACGTGCCTGAGGATTTATTGGAGCCAGTTTTTAGGCCAGAAATAGACTGCGGGGGTCCGGGGGCGTTGGAAGTCGGCGGTATCTTGCCCAACATTGTTTCGACTTTTTATCGTGTATTAAAATTCGTCAAAATAACACGATAACATATAAGATTGAGGCTCTGCGAGACCCGCATCACACCGAATACGTTTGACCAAATACTTATTATAAAATTACTGTCGTAACTTGAAAAAACATTGGCACAAATTTTAACTTTATATTTCGAAAATAATATTTTTTTTAGCACGTTAGTTACACTTGGATTTATTTTACGATAATAGGATAAATAATTTCCCTCGTGACATAAGCCTGTTAGTTTTGTTTACTGTCAAAAAATCACGGGACGTATATTATCATTATTTTTTTATACGAATCGTGACAGTTTGATAAATATCGAGGATTCTTCACATTTTTCTTCACTCGGGTTTTTTTATATTTTTTTTTCTCTCATTCAACACACAGCCCCGATTTTAGTCACTGGCATCAACGATACCGTCTGATATTTGATTGTAGAAACTTTTTTTTTCGAACGGCTATGCGGATACTTTCAGAGATTTCTTTCCATGAATCTGACTGCGTCGCATAAACACGAATGGACCTCGATGTGTGCGAACGTTATCGTCGCACTTGTCACAGATTCGTTTTATTCGGGGTCCGTTTGAGGCTGGTTGGATGTTTTTCACCGTTCGATTGTCACTTGGACGATGAATTTTTGTTTTTACAAAACTGTCAATAATTGGATTTTGCTTTTGGAGAGACGCCAGCCGACCAACAACGCTTGATGGCAGCCATTATAGAAATGATGGCTCTTCGACAAGGGCGCTGCCGCGCCGTACGACGATCGTACCACGAACCACGCGCCGCGTTCCCCCTCCAATTACGAATTTCGATATCCCCTCCCGTCGGAGAATTTTACTTGAAGATCATATTTTGCGATATTTCATCGGAATTTTTCATCCCTCGAAGATAATTTGGATCAGGGATGAATCATGAAATATTCTGGATCTAGATCGCCGATAATTGGGGCGCGATGACGTCCGGAGTATTTATATACCGTGTGATTTCGCGGATGCGGTCTCCGTGTGGACTTCGTCGGCAAATTGAGTACTTCGTGATAAGATAAAAATCGGAAAAAAATCCACCATGATAATGATGATAAGAGCATTCATTTTGAATAATAATAATGCTCGAAAGTTATCAATGAATTGTTTAAACAAAACATTGTTTCACAAATTCTCTGGTAACGTTATTTTTTTTCATCTCAAATAAATGCCCTAATTTTTCTGAACACACATGCATTTTTTAAGAATTTTGTCATTATTTTGAAATTTCCATTTTCGAAATTTTGTAAAGGCTGTATTTACGAAACTATTTGTTCCACGCTCCGGAAACTTCGGAATTGTAATCTACATCGATTTCACAAAAACATATCCAAAATTCAGTTGTTTTTTTTCCATTTTTCAAAATTTGGAAATTTTCGAAAACGGAAATTTCAAAATAGTGACAAAATTCTTTAAAAATTCATGCGTATTCAGAAAAATTAGGGCATTCATTTGAGATGAAAAAAAATAACGTTACCGGAAAATTTGTTAAACAATGTTTTGTTTAAACAATTTATTGATAACTTTTGCGCATTATTGTTATTCAAAGTTAATACTTTGATCGTGTTGATTGTGGTTGATTTTTTCCGATTTTTATCTTATCCCGAAGTACCTAATATTGCGTCGACGAGAATCATTTTTGCAGAATGCGTGAATGGTCATCAAGAATCAGTGTCATCTTAGTTGCATATACCCAGGAGTCGACATGGAGACCATCCACGAAATCATAATACATACTCGATTCACAATTTTGAACAGGATAATGAATGTTTGTTATTGTTCGTTTGTTTTCCTTTCCTTTCATTCTCACTTTTGACGTTGCGAGTAGCGAAATTAGATTTCTTCTGATACGTTGTTGTGTTTCAGCGAGAAAGTATGTGAACCCCGCTCTATTGTTAGACGGGTGTGTTCGCATCAGCGATAACTAGAAATTTCAACTTTTCATTTTAGCGATTTATCCGTTTATTGTATCTTTGGCTCCCAGGCCCACAGCCAACCGCGTCATGCTGTAGGTCGCGATGAATAACGTCCGATGAATTCTATTCACGAGTATAGACGGTACATATTGCATACGGTGTGTATACCGTGATATACAGTGATTTTTTCCTCTATACTGGTCGGTAGGTGCGCCGGAAGCAGGCAACCGAACGTACATACCATAAGAAACAGTACGTACCGTACGTAGGGTTGTCTGCTTCAGGCGCACCTACCGACCCGCATGCAGGAAAACTCACTGTATCTACCGACAACTTCACTTCGTAAAGTTGTACAGAATACAGAAAACGGAACACGGAATAGAATAAATTTATCGACTATATCCAGAAACTCTGGGTATTGTTTATCCCTCGACATTATGTTTCTCGTACACGTCTACGCGTATTTGAGGCCAACTCAAAGTCACCGGAATATACATAACTGCAGTAGAACGTGTAATATTAGGCAGATCAATTTTTTTGATTAAACGATTGAGAGAAGAAAAAATAATTTATCGATATCCTAGATAAATTGACTAACTGATAATAATCGACGGTGCCGGTTTATAAATCGACCAATCGCACAGTCTCGATCGAAATGTAATAATCGCTCCTCAATTCAGATTATTTAATTATTTATACTATTTTTTTTTTTTGTTCAAGTGTAAATCTAAAACAATTATCTTCTATCAATTAAGGGGCCAGTGGAAAATAAATATACTCATTTGTAGATAAATTCATATCACGTTTTCAATACTGACAAACAATATTGTTAGATCGATTCTTCGATCGTCTTATTCTTCAATTCTTTATAATAAAGAATATTTTGAACAGTAGATCTACGTTATACAGGGTGAATTCCGAACGATGGAACAGTCCGAAGTTGGCTAGAATCGAGAAATGAGCTTCCTTACACTGACTAAAAGCTTGTATATTTTGTTATCATTAGGAAAGCTTTTTTTTTTAGGTATCCAAGGTCAGAAAAAACTCCACATTTTTACGTTTCGGCCCATGAAGAAGGCCCTCTTCAGAACTGTAAATTTATTTTATTGTGTTTTATAACAAGTCAATGGCCACAACAATTAATAACGGAGCAATTACTTACAATTTTATATTTATCGCATATTTAATATAGTAGTAGAAGAAGTGGGGGTAATTTATATGGGATCCGCGTTAATCTATAACGATTGTTATTATTGTCTGAAGTTAATTGGCTAAAAGCGAGTAAAGGATCCATACACCGTCTAAAAGCTTGTATATTTCGTCATTATTGTCTGAAGTTGGCTAAAAGCGAGAAATGAGCCTCCTTACACTGTCTAAAAGCTTGTATATTTCGACATTATTGTCTGAAGTTGACTAAAAGCGAGAAATGAGCCTCCATATACCGTCTAAAAGCTTGTATATTTCGTCATTATTGTCTGAAGTTGGCTAAAAGCGAGAAATGAGCCTCCATACACTGTCTAAAAGCTCGTATATTTTGTGATTATTGTCTGAATTTGGCTAAAAGCGAGAAATGAGCTTCCATACACCGTCTAAAAGCTTATATATTTCGTCATTATTGTCTGAAGTTGGCTAAAATCGAGAAATGAGCTTCCAGTCACTGTCTAAAAGCTTGTTTCTTGATTCTAGCCAACTTCAGACTGTTCTATACTTCTATCGCCTATACAATTGCGATTGAAATTCTTGGAAAAGTTGTATTCCTGACAAAAACGCCTTGAATCTACAAACTAGGATTACACGTGCGTCTCTACTGTGAACAGAGTTGCATATAACTAGGCGCTAAGTCATGCCACCGTGCTGTCTTTACGTTTGTATACATACATTGGTGGATAAATAAACAAACATAAATTCAATGAGTCAAGGACGAGGAGAAGCGTGTAAGGCTTCTTCCCTGTCCTTGAAGGTCGATTGTGTCAAACATACACGATTCATCGCCTTGTGGTCTGTCGGTATCAGACTAAGGAGCGTGACCTTACCGACGGTGGCCTACCACACTCGCAGTACTCGCAGTGTCGACTGTTCACCAGTTCACCACGGATGTTTACATCTCTGTGGTGCTCATAGTCCGCTGACAGCAGTAAGCAGGCCCGTTTTATCCACAAAACGGTTAACGGATGCAAGTGTCGGGGGTACCGGATATCGAGGAAGAGCTCGTAGGTTTTTTGAATACTTTTTTCACCACAAACTACGTCAGGCTTGTCTATTTTTCTCCAAAGGCGACATATGGAGATGATGAAAGTACCGAAACTGAGGGATTTCGACACAGATGCGTACATCGGTAATTAACAAACCCTATATACGTATAATTTTCAGATATATGTGTAACAAATATTTTATGAGAAAAAAAAAAGGAAATTTTTTGTACATCATCATAGAGTTAATGGTAATTTTGTGTGCAGAACCGCTGATGCACGAATGGCTGGAACATGTGCACAAGGACAACGCGAAACAGCTGAAAGTATTCAAAGATGGGACCGAGTTCAATATTCCCTACATGGGTAAACGATTTTTTTTTTGTAATTTAGCGAATTTCCTCATTTATGTTACAATTTTAATGAAGAATTCTCTTGAACCTCCACAGCTGTGCCATTTCCGGTTATAAAAACGATCTTCGTGATAACAGGACACTTTGGTCTTGGACCGAACACGACGTATCTGGCTATTCATCTGTTCGATAAATTCATGTGCAACCATTTTTGCGAGCTTTATTTAACAGAGTCCGGAGCGGATCCGGACGAGGATTCCTGGTCTCAGATATCGAGGAGTGTTTCTGACCAATCAAAACTCAGGATCATGTCATGCATACAGCTCGCGAGCAAGATGGACTCGCATTCCAAAGGTCTTGGCATTTCGCAGGTAGTCGACAGGATTTTGCGAACCATTACGTTGACTCGAACACGTTTAGCGAATTAATCAGCAGTTGTTTTGTCTTCTAGGTCATGAGAATGCTGAGATGGCTGGATGACAAGTCCGAATACACAAGGAGTGTAATATATTCGTCAGAATTCTATGTCTACAAGACGGTAGATTTCAAAATCCCATTATTCACGCCGTTGCACTGCGTCGAAATACTCCTAGCCGTTACAAAACTCGGGAAACGGACCCCTCAGATATACGATGTCTGTGTTAATCTGCTCGACTTGGCGTACTTGCAAGTATGACGACCCGAATGACGGCGATACTTCTCGTTTTGAATTTCGCTCCTGATAATAACCAGACCATTTTCTTCATTATCCGTTTCAGCACGACAGGATATATTCTCAACTCCAATTTCTGATAAAGAATAGATTTTCAGAGTTACAAATTGACCCAAGAAGTAATATAATGGCTCTAGAAAGCAACATGCTCTACTTGGGTGCTGCCGTTGTTCTTTGCTCTATTTTTATCCTGACTTCCGAAGACTCCGACGCCAAACACGTTGTTCAAGCTCTCTCCCATTTGGTCGGGATTAGGGAAAGCAACATTCAACTAATGGCCGATTTACTCTTCGCTACTGCTGTACAAGAAGATCACGGCGATCCCTGAATATTGACCACTGCTCACCTTGACTATCTCGCTCAAATACATGCAAATTTCATTTCATGTATTCAAAGTCTTTTCTCTCTCTCTTTGTTATCATAATAAAGATACATTCTTTTTGAAGTAAGACTGTAAACCATGATGTTAGTTGCAAGAGGTTCCATAATGCCTCGTCGAAGATGGT
Source organism: Euura lappo (assembly GCA_018257835.1). Lineage (NCBI taxonomy): Eukaryota > Metazoa > Arthropoda > Insecta > Hymenoptera > Tenthredinidae > Euura > Euura lappo. Next base: position 85,969 of record JAEUYN010000401.1, on the reverse strand, counting down.
CATTTATTTTCACATCTAGTTTTAATCGATGTCTGATGAATGAGACTATTTTTTTGAAAATCAGAAAACGTTTCTAGTTCAGCTAGATGGCCAGTTTTGAGAGTCAATTCGCTGCTTTTTCAAAGTATGGCGATACCAAGTCCGATGGAACCACCATCACGCTGACCCAAAGTGACAAATGGATGAAACAAGCAAAAATATTTGCCGATAAAAAAATTACCACGACAGACACGGCGATATCTTTCGGAAAACTCAAGTACGTTATTCATAATTGATAGAGGCTCTTTGAGACATGAAATGAACACCTCGTTCCCAAAATTTTACAGGCAGAAGACAGTGGGCCTCTCGGACTATAATAAATTCGTTAAAGACGTGGCTGCGTCGAAGGGAATGAACCCGAAGGATATTTTCGATAAAATGACAACCTGCGGACCACCAGGATCTACGAATACAACAGTAGATCAGTTTTTGTCGCCTATGGGAACAGGGGAGACAGAAAAGAAGATTTTTATCGTTTTCTTTATTCTTTAATGACAGCAAGCGGCGAATTCAAGTGCAGTAGACCGTCTAACTGATACGTCAAAGTACACAGGAGCTCATAAAGAGCGATTCGACGAATCTGGCAAAGGCAGAGGGGCTGCAGGACGCAGCGACGCGACACAGAACGACGGATACGTCCAGGGGTACAAGCACAAGGACACCTACGGCGAGTCGCACAAAGAAACGTGAACGATAAATACGAAATATAAGCTGCCGAAATTCCTGTATAGTGAAAATAAATAAACAAATTTTCAAATATTCAAATATATTCCCGCGCTACTGATATGCGCAGCCTTGAGGACACGCAGAGGCTGATTCAAGCTGTGTTTTAGCATTAAATATTCCCAATTCCTCGCAAATAAACGCATACGAAAAATGACGAGCATGGCTGAAACGACGTGTGTGGGAAATAACGAGACGCCGTTATAGTCTGATTCAAAATACAGTCAGTATAAGGAGTATGCGCGAAGGGTAGAGCGCGTTGTATCAAGGCGAGGTAGAGAAACGAATCGAGGGGAATTGGTTGACGATTTTCCCGGTTGAGAGCGCTGACGTTAACGAAATGCCATGCATTCCAGTTGCGTACAAGTGGTGGGGCACCGACTTACTTCTCGTGTCAAACAGCTTGTGCTGTGTGTGTCTGCCCGCATACCATTCGATTTTAATAATTTTAAATGAAAATAATATAGTTTGAACGTAGTGCCAGTCGCAGGGTGGATCGGGGGACTCGATTGGTCGCAAATTGTTAAATCTGCGTATCTGAATCGTTGCCGATTCAATAGTACAGAGGTGAGTTCGGTTTGTCAAACATTTACATTTAACCAGTTCAGGAATGCAAGGCCTGCTCCTTTTTTTTCTTTTACTCTGCCCCGCATTCCTCTATCGATTTGTTAACAGGGATGCCAGACAGCGTATATTGTACTCTGTGAAAATAGAGTGAATTGTGAAAATACGTTTAAACAGTAAAAGAAACACGCTTTGTTTATTTTTTATCGATTACCACGATCCTCATGCCACACATCGTGAGGTATGTCAAACTCGATATATCATCGTATCTAATATACATATATTCCAAATAGAGACTTTCTGTTGCCCTTGATATCAATTTATTGTCGAGTTTTTCTTTTATCTAACAAATAATCAAACAAAATTAATACGTTTATCGATCGATATTATAAAGAAAACAATTTCGATTTTCTATATTTAAAAAATAAACAAAACTAATTATTTTTTATCTGGCCCACTTTCCCTCATATTTTTTTATGTCCCAATTAACGACATAATTAGCAAGCAAGAAATTCTCCCCGCGTTATCACTCTCATATCCCCCAGAAACTTTGTGTACTTTTTTTCTTCTTTCTTTATCTCGCGTGGTATATTCTAATAAAATTCTTCTTTGTCCGATTACAACGAGTTTTACACAGCTGTAAATATATCTAGATATTGTTGAAAGTTGTTTACCAGTTCTAAACCAAGAGAAAAAAAAAAAAACGGTATCAACGAGAAAAACAATTTCTTAACTAAACCGAGACACTGGACACAACCATGGACAAAAAATATATCCGTCACGGGTTGAAGTGGGTTTAATATATAAACATAATTATCTACGCGGTAGTCGTAAACTTCGAGAACCTCGTAACAATATAAGATTGTAAAAAAATAAAAGAAAATAGAATCAAAGATCCGGTGCGTCGAAATTAATAATATAAACGCGAGTTCCTCCTATGATCATTATGAAATTGTTCCGTTCTCGCGGGTGGGAGTGAGCCACTACACACACAGCGCAACGCCGCCGATGGCAAAGAGAAGTGAGGAGGGTCGCGACGGAGGTCGCCAGAGGGGGGAGAGGGAGCGCATTCCAGGGACAATAGCACGTTTTTTAAACCCAACTTTTGTGCTTAGTTCAAAGATTATGCTTGCGCGTCGTTACATGCATGTATGCTCATACGGGATGAATAGATTATATACAGTACGTGATGCATGTGTGATGGGCAGTTAAAGAATAATACAACACAGTGTAATAATTATTAGGTATGATTATCGTTAAAGATAGTCTTTTATTCTATACTATTTGCTTTACAGTAACGCAGACAATAGGAAACCACAGCGTTTGTTATTCCCGCTCGATCGACTGCGCGCAAACGTTGATAGAGTGAGAGAGAGCGAGAGAGGGAACAAATAAAATCGAAGGAATACTACAGAAAGGATTTCTGTTGAATGCAGCTGAATTTTTACCAACGCCGGAATTATTATTCTTCTGAAATAATAAGAAATAAAAAAAGAATCACTAATACGTATACATATAATACGTAATGTCAGCCGTTGAGAGCGCTTTGGACGTTTTATCCAGAGCAGCAACGATGGTACAGGGTAAGTGATTGTCTTTTCTTTTCCATTTTCTGCGCATTTTGTTATTTCTGCTTCTTCATAATATTGAAATTTAAATTCTTATACCCCTGCGATCGGGTGCATATCTGCAGATCTGAAAAAACGAATTCGTTTGATACGCGTAGCGATCAGCTACGTCATGCGCTCGCATATGTGGACCAGTGTTGTGTTCACGTGTGCGGAAAACACGTCGATAAAAAAATAAATAAATAAATAGACAGATAAGAGCGCAGCACGCGCTGCACGCGTTGCACGCGCTGCACACTGACGCGCGACGATTCGTCTTCGATGCTCTCTGTGCAGAGTGCAGACTTGCTCTACGCGTATCTTCCCAGATAGCACAAAACAAAAAATGACTAAATGTTGTCTAAGTCCAAAAACTGTATAAATGTTGTCCAGGTGCCAAAAATGCCAAAAGTTGTCCAAGTCCAAAAACTGCAAATGTTGTCTACGTCCAAAAGATGTCGAAATCTTGTCTGAGTCCAAAAACTGTCTAAATGTTGTCTGGGTCCCAAAAATGTCTAAATGTTGTTCAAATCCAAAAACTGTCTAAATTTTGTCCAGGTCCAAAAGATGTCGAAATCTTGTCTGAGTCCAAAAACTGTCTAAATGTTGTCTAGGTCCCAAAAATGTCTAAATGTTGTACAAATCCAAAAACTGTAAATGTTGTCTAGGTCCAAAAGAGGTCGAAATGTTATCCAATCCCAAAAACTGTCTTAAATGTTGTCCACGTCAAAAAGATTTTTACAATTTTGATCTGGACTGAGAGGACATTTAGACGTTAAAAAGTGTTACATCGCGTGTCTAATGGCATATAAGGACGTAAGCGCCATTATACGACTTTTTGCTGTTCGTAACGACAATAGGTCATATTTTTTTTCTTTGTATTTGGGATAAAAACCCGAAGATTCGTTCATAAACGTCGAAATTTAATATTGGGTCAATCAAAAGCAGAAGGTCGTAACCACCATTTTTTTTTTTAATTGGCGCTTTCGTCCTTCTGCTTTTACCTTGGTTTTTTTTTCTATGAATTTTCGAAACGTTGTCGATTTAGATTTTTCTTTGCGTTTCACGAGTTTTTATAACTACTTACAAAAATCGTGACAAATAAAAAAAAAGGAAATGGCGCTTACGACCTTCGGCTTTTAACACCAATATTTTTTATCGAATTTTTTTTTAATGGTCGTTCTTTCAATTTATCTTTGCGTTTTACGAGTTTTTACAGCTATTTGAAAAAATCATGAAAACTAAACAAATGAAAAAATTGCGCTTGCGACCTTCTGCTTTTATCTTAGTATTTTTTTCATAAATTTTCGAAACGGTCGTTTTTCCAATTTATCTTTGCGTTTTACGAGTTTTTACAGCTATTTGGAAAAATCATTAAAATAATACGACGTTTGGCCTTTACGTTGTTTTTTAATTTTCCTTGAAAATTGTATAAATGCAAGAACGACGTATCCGCCAAACTTACAACCTTTTGCATTCACATTTTTCGATCTCGTAATTTCAATTGATCTATACGTTTTGACCGTTTTCAGAGCGAATGGCGTGAAAAAAAAATTATACCACCTTCTGCCACCAAAATCGCGTTTTTGGCGCTTACGACCTTGTATGCCATATTAGACACGCGACATACATCATCTTTACGATGACTATTAGACAACATTTAGTCATTATCAGTTTTTTGCTGTCTGGTTTTTCACTCAGCTCATAAGGATTTGAAATTTTCAATCGTCTGATATAAAATTTATAGTATATTGGAGCTCCGCCACTGACCACTGCATTGTTTTGGCAGCAGTGTGAATATTTTGTTATACTTACCGACGAGTCGTTGTTATACATACCATCGTGACAATACAATACAATACAATACCTACGTGAGATTATCCGCTGATTTGGCTCATTCGATTGATTTCATTATATCCCCATCCTCTTTTTCACTCTCTTCGACTGACTGACTGATTTATTCCATTCTTTGATCGTTGCACTGTCTTATTCTCTACATTGTGCACATCCTCGTTCAAGTATATATACCATTGATACGGGACATTATAATATTCATGTACAAAGTCGAGACCGGAAAATCATCATCATCATCATCATCATTGGATCGTTTTGTTTGATGGCGCGGAAAAATAAAACAAAAACAAAATTAAAAACAAAAAAAAATCGCACAATCTTTGATATCGTGTCCTTAATTTGATGGTTCGGAATCCAATTGGTATAATTAATGGTAGCGATGTCAGAATCGAATGCGTGTCTCTGGCAACCTTGGCGAAATTCCCTGCAAGGTTTTCAACGTTATACTGCAGGTGTACAGTTTTATGAATCGAGAGGTAAACGATAAATAATGATTGTGATTATATTCGAATGAGATCGCGGTGTATTTGTGCAGAAATGAGGAAAGGTTGGACATTGAATCTATATTTTCCACAGAGGAGAGGCCAAAGGCCACCAATCTACACAGAAAACCGAGCAGCGCTTGGCGCAAGGAGCGCAGGCGAGATCCTATCCAAAACGAAGCTCTTGACATGTCTGCTGCCAGGGTGCATCACCACGCTAGACCAAGCGTTATCGTACCAACGACACCGCAACCAGGTGAATTTAATCAAGTAATAACAATAACAAGCTAGTTTGGGCTGACTATGAGCCAGCCTTTGGACTTCCGTCTCCAGCTATTTTGAATTTCGCAAATCTGACTTCAGATTCGTGATGAGACACCCAAAAAACGTTCGAGTAGCAATTTTCATCAAAATCCAAATGTTTCTAGTTTTTTTTCACCACGATAACTTCCTTTATTCTCTGCAAACAGAGAAACGGGAAGTTAAGAAAGCAGCTCATTCTCCATGTAGCTTCCGTTCACCTACATCATTGCCTCAAGTGTCTCTCGTTTATTTCCACAAAGTACACGATATAATTTCCACGCGATAAACAATCGTTTTCCATTTTGATATCCTCCCACTTCTGTCTGTGTTTCTGCACATTGATCAACCCGCAATTTAAAAACAACAACAACAACGCCAAAAATCGATAGGTACAACGGTCGAAGACACGCCGGTAGCTGCCTGCACGGCTACAGCCTCAGCTGCAACGGGATCCACGCAAAGAACCGGGGTCAGGAGCAGCGGTGTCGTCTGCGACCCGGCGATCGACGAGCACTTCAAACGGTCACTGGGCCTCGAAGAATACGCGGCGGTCTTCGACGCGACCTCGTCAAACGACAAGACGGCCGGCCTCAGCGGTGAGTTTTCTGTGTGAACGTAGGTACATGTTATACGACTATTCAATTATTCAAAATATCACAAATTCACAAAGGAGTTGAGAATCGGCCGAATACTTACTCCCCGATTTTACAGTTGACGACCACTTCGCGAAAGCCCTTGGAGAGACGTGGACTCGATTGCAGGCTACCAACAGGAGCAAGGATTCGACCTAGCCTCCGGTCCGCTCGGCTCGCTGCAACAGCCCGATGCGTTTGCCGGATGCCGCTACCACCGTTCTCGTTAGTATAGATGTCATACTTTGTACGGTCCTGCCTGCTGAATCTCGCAATTGAACATTTTCTCTGATATTTTTAGGCTGCACTCGATCCGAAACGCCGAGACGCTGCTCGTGCTGCAATCTGCGTTATTGGATCGCTGGAATATATTCACTGTAAATAAATATAGCCTAATCAATCGTTGAACGCCGTTAACATGTTTATTGCTAACCTTTGCCAAGACACTGCATTCAAGCTCATGGCGGCGAAAAATTTCACTGAAATGAAATTTCCTGACATTTCCGACAGAAAATGCATTAGTCCCTGTCTTTAACAAAAATCTAAATAATGACAAGTTGTTTCAGTGCATGAAAAGCAAGAAATTATATACCAAGATTGAAAAAGGTGTGATTCTGTATATTCTGTATGTTAGGATTGTGTTTTTCAAATTATAGAATTTGAGTAGACAGTTAGGATACTAGATACTCGATAATACCATCTACTATTCGAATATTTATCACAAAAAACAAGTGCAAGAAAAAATTCCCTGATTTTTCCCTGACTTTGTCTGGGAAATAGAAATTCCCTGACTATTCCATGTTTTCCTGCCCAGTTGCCACCATGTAGCTGTCAGGGAAATGTCAGGGATGAGGGCTATTCACCCAAACTTGAGGTGTACAAGACATTCCATGATTTATGAATTTAGCTGAATTTTCCATGCTATTTCATGGATAATTCTCGATGATTTTTTTACGATAACCGATCATCTCAAAGTGATCCCGAAGAGTTTTGGCTCATTTCCAAGTGATTTTGAGCTTTTGTCTGACTTCGAGTGGATTTTTGTTGTCTGATTTTGAATGATTTCAAAATCAGGGTGATTACAGTTGATTTCAGGAGCAAATAGCCCCTCGGTCACGGATTTCGGATTCATATCGTGCACACAGTTTGTACTATTATTCGAAAACATTAAAAATCTCGTGCTAATCCCAAAGTTATCTTAGTTTCTTTGGATGGAAACGTTTATTGGAATGTTTGGGAATTGATAAAATTAGAAAATTATCCTATTTCAATTAAACCAAGGCGCCATAACGAAGATGTCTTGATCGCAAAATTCAAGCCAAAAATAGCCCACTTTGAATTAAAAAATCACGAATTTTCAAAAGTTCAATCCTAAAATCATCGTTGATCGGAACCGCAATAATTATTGATCATTTGGTCATTGAGTTTATGTAAAATTACATTGCAAGAAAAAATTAACAATTTTGTTTTGCAAAGAAAACTTTTTTTGTTCAAGTTATAAAGAATTCGCATTCGAAAATTGTGATGCCCGAGTAAATTAGGTTCCAAAATTCGTGCAAAAATTGACATTTCCAACTGAAAAACCGGGAAACGTCAGCGAATTTGACATACCGTTGACTCTAGACACCCTGATTTAAGAAAACCGGAGCAGAAATTCTGGTGATAAGTTTCGCAGAGATTCCACCAAGGATTTTACTCTCATTCTCGAAATATTTCTGCAATATTATCACTCCCATAGTCTGAAGAGTGACGGGAGGAGCGGCACTGATTTCAAATGGTGCTAGGACGTTCATCGTTTACCCCAGCACTCACCGAAGTCAGTACCTCCGACATCCCGTGCCCATTGTACGTTCTCTTCACCTCAGAAGACATGAGTTGTGATTGAATTGACGCAAGACGATTAAAACGACATATTTGCGATGTCTCTATTCGGAATAGCGAGAAAACGACGATACGTTACGTTACTTTTGATCCAGTCATCTTCTTCGGCCGGAAAGCAGCTCGCAGACGAGTCAATTAGGGTGTAGACTGCAGGTAGCTGTCGCCAAGGATGTAGCTAGGATCGACGAGAGATGGACTAGGTAGGCACAGACGAGCCAACTGCCTGAGGAACGGTCAGATGGCTTCCTATATGCAGGCAGCTTGTTCACTTGCCGTAAAGCAGAATGGTAACTTAATATTATACTTGAATATAAGTACGGTAATCCCACACCACGGTCTAAAGTAAGCCTACACCTCGTCATCCCCCTCTCAGACCCGCACCCACACCCACTCCCCTTTTCCTTTCCTGTCCTCCACACGCCCTTCCCTTCCCTTCCCTTCCCTTCTTTCACCTACACCACGAGATACCAGCCACCGTTTCACCTCCTTTCGACAAACTGCACCCTGCGCTAACAGGTACGAGGCCGTGCACCGGAGATGGAACTGGATCATGCCTCTGGGCGACCATGTATCACGCGATATTGTATCTTGTTGCAGACCCAGTATTCTTTCCGCTCCTCCTCCCCTTCCGCTTATGTCGTACGACAGTTCGACGGTCTATTATTACACCTGCGACTCTCGTAGCTGTACGGCTACTCCGTCAACAGGTGGTTCGCTCTGCTGTCAAGTGTTCCTACATTGCAATTCGCATACCCAGACAGCACAGAACTCAAAGTTGTCTAAAAGTCGTCGTATGGACGTCAAATGTCCCACTTATTGGACATGATGGAATTTGGAATCCGGACGTTATGCAGTTGCTGAGATCTGCGATCATCCATCGCGTTGATGTAAGTAAGGGCGCGTACCATTGGTGCACAATTTACGACTGTAATCCGATACTTTACACGTTCAGATCTCTCGAATGTGGTCCTCGAGAATCGCTGCTCGGCTGATTTCGAGGGGTTGAACGAGACTACTTTGGAACGTTGCGCGGAGTTTCTGCGGATCATGACGAAAGCGACCACGCATTCGCTTGGTAGTTGAGGATTAGTGGCTGTGCGGTAGTAGCAAGCAACCCTCAACATGCGATTGCCGAAGATGAATGGAAAAGTTTTGCTGTACGATTCACCACAGGCATACATTAAAGATTATTGAAATGTATAGAAGCTTTTTTTCAATGCCTGCAACGTCGTAAACGCGACTATACACTATTTGTCCAAGTCTCAGGCGTATCTCGTTGCGAAACCAGAGCCGGGGCTCGAACCGACCGCAGGTCGGCATCGTTTTCTCATTTTATACTTATTTTATTTCCTCGCCCATGTACATATTACTTACATATGCGTTCACCTCCCGATCTGCACCGGAGCGTCACGGTATCGTCGTATGTAGCAAATCAGATACTAAACGGTGTGCCGAAGACACAATAAGATCATGGGCCCTCTTTTTGTCCCGGGTTACGCATAGGCCGTGTGGTAAAAACTCGACTAACGACTAACTGCCAACGGCTGGTGTCTGGCGTCTGCCGCCGCAACCTCCGTGTTGCAGGGGACGCGCGGAACGGCGATGCCCCCCTGGCCCTGTACTATATACCCGTGCAGTAGCACCCTTGCCACTACTCCGGCACAGCCTGGGGCCCTGGGGGTATTAGAGTGTAGTGCGACGGGTAAGGGGTCGCTCACCCCACACGCTCGTCCTTGTGCCACGAAATATTTTCTCCCCCTTATTGTATACTCCAGTCGCCCATCTTTGTTGCCCTTGTTCTTCCCCTACGCTATATTTTTCCCCCGTATCATCGATGCTCGGAGCTTGGCGTCCGTACGATGCGCGATGCGGTTTATACGTTAAACTTTTATACTCTTCGAGAAACCGAACGTTTCGAATGAAGACGATTTTCGTGCAGAGATTGGGGTGCCGATGACGCGGCCATCTTAAGCTACGCGTCAAGGCTGGCACTCTTCTTCATCCCGGCGTCAGAGCTAGCGAGAGATTTGAACGCTATGCGCCGCAGCCACAGGGTCTTCCAGCCTCTCTCTGTGTTTGACACTGAACTGAACGCGGTGAACAAATCGTTTCCAACGGTACGAAGATTCAGGACGAATGGGCTTGTTTCGTTGAATCGTGTCTTAGTCTTGATTGAATCCTTCGCGACAAGTTCGAGGGCCCGTATGAGAAACGGGGCCCGGGCCAGTGCTCAACGATCACTAGGAACCATCACCACCACCACGGTCAGGACGCGGACTTGCACTGCACCGTGGCGTATGACGCGGTACGACGACGACCCCTCGCCCGTTCTTGTATAGAATTACCTACCCACGGGGGGCACACGAGGAGGGGCCGCTGGTGGAAGGGGACATCGAGGAAGTGGCTACCCCCGCTTGCAGCCCCGAGCCCCCTCGCCGTTCGACGGTTGCGTGCGTGAATCATGCATATCGATTTTCTTACGTACTACACGCTCGTCGATTCAAGTCCAGTCTACTACGTTCGTGCTCACGTTTCCCGTCCACTTTCGGATTCGCCTCTCCCCCGTTACGCAGTAGGCAACCCCCTCCGCGCGAAATTTACTTTTTATTTCCCAAAGCCTCGGGGGCCCCCCTGCAGAAGTGGCGGTGGTGACGCTGATGCCGATGGTAGCTGTTCTTCTCCGCGTCACAATGGCCCCTTTTGCCCTCCACCAATTTCCCCTTTTTTAGCGTCCTCATCGGATGCAGGACGCCGACGGCGCGTCCCGGTGCAGCTAATAACCCCTCGTCCTTTGTCCCACCTCGCTGCAGCCTCTCGTAGTCTTTTGTCTTAACCGAGACGACAAAGACGAAGGACAGATATCTGGCCACAGACCCTCACCAGGCATTGAGAATTTGGAGAATTCATTTCTCGTTCACGGAAGACGCAACTCTACGGCTGTGTTACAAGAGGTCTTCACAAGTTTGCGGTCCATATGTTGCATGTGCCGTCATTAAATCCGCAGCTGCGCCTCCTTTGCGAGAATCGGTGAAATCGTCTCGCACGTGCTAATTAGGGGGTTCCTCACATCCCCCGTCCAAAGCCTTTGAGCAGTTTGCATAACGCGAGCTACAATCTACATCCTCCCTTTTCTTTATTTTGCCCCCCCCAAAACTTTCGAATTATGTACGCCAATCGATACTGCAGCGCTGCACTTGGACCGAAACAGAAGCCTTGCGCACCTAGAAAAGATCTTGAACACAAGATCAGCGATTTTGAGAAAATGCGCCATTCATCCATTATCGTTTAGTTAGGCTGCTTCTCAACTTCCTGCTTCAAATTTGGCGCTGCTTTATAATATGAAAATATGAGGATGGAGAAAATGCATTGGAAATATTTTATAATATAAAGACGTTCTTTAATAATGATTAGGTATTACTTGTATTAATACAATATAAATAGTTACACATCTATATACAGAGATAATTGTAATATAAATTTAGGATTCAGGCTATCTACGCGCCACCGAAGTGATGGATGATTGAATTGAAATTCTACCTCGGTCAGATAAATAAACATTATTTCCATGCGAATTATAATAATGGCACAGTCGCAGCTCACAGCATAATATGTATATAACTGTACATACAACGACGCGTTTAACTTAAGTTGAATAATAAATAATAAGACTATAATCACCAGATCATTGTATTATCCTCTATAAATCCGTGTTTATGTGTATAATTTGACTAAATAAAGTACCTATATAACAACGATTACAAAGCTGGCGAAGAGATATCTTCTTCTTTCCAGGATCTTGTTGAAAAAAATTGGCAATCGGATGATGATGACACAACACGGGTAAAAGTTCCCTGTTTCGTCCAAATGACATTTTTTTTTTATTCATTATTATGTAATTATTTATAAGTTTTAAAATGCGATTGGAATGATTGAGTGATCGTTAATACGAGGGTTATTATTGCACAGTGTGTGATGTATAATAATTCTATAAAGAATCACGAATGTAACATATACGAAGGACTATTTTTCTTCAGTCCACATAATACCGATTACAGGTTTACAGCTGCCTCACGTACTTGGTTCCTGATCCAAGCTCAGTGAAATTGAACTTTGGTAATAATTCTATCTTCGTTTAATCTCTTTGTTTTGTCGCCGCGCTAACTTGAAAAATATATTCTCGTCTTGCAATCAACGATATCGGATTATCTATTAATCATTCGAAACGGTTTCCGTGTTCAATTTCCGCCATGAATTAACAGCAAATTAACTTTAAGTACGCGTCTCCCGTTTATCAAGACTTTCCCTTGTCCTTGACCACCACCCTCGAGGATGCTGAGTATAATTTTCTAATAACAGACACCAAGTCGTTTTGGGGAAATAAATTTTCCATTATACCCTCTAGGAGTACGTAAAGCAGTCTTCGATTCAGCACAGGCTCTTGAAATAATTGAAAAACCCTCAGCAATCCACGCCGAGTTGTTTCACTGCCAATGATATGTTTCAATTCATCAGAGAAGCAAGATAGCAGCGCGATTTTAGCTGCTACTCGAGTTCTGCTCTTCATTTCGGGGTCTCGAGGAGGTTTTGCCTCCGCCTTGACACCGTTTGGCCAGAAACTTTGCCTAGAACGAGAAAAAAGGGTAAATTTCGCCGTCCACTTCTTCGTGTCCAAGCGTGGGGCGATAGAAAAATACGCACTTGAAAAGTTTCAAGTAGGTCGCAACGTTCTTTGGACTCGTTAGCAGAGAGACGTATTCGACTATCCTCCTGTTCACAATGTCCCCGAACATCATTCGTATTATTTGCCTTAGTAACGTGACGATCCTCCGTCTCAGCCATTGATTTTTAACTTTCAAATCAAACACCTCGTCCATAAGAAGCAGAATTATTCTCAACGGAATGTTGTCGTCTGTCTGAAAGTTTAGGAGATTAGAAAAAAGTCTTAAGTCAAGGTCTGCGACATTCGTACCTCAGAATCAAGGCTCGCCCCGACCTTCACACTCTCGTAAAAGACGCTATTTTTCTTCGGATTTCCAAAAAACTTGCTTATGTTGTCCATAACGCCGTCGACAGTGCTCAGCATGTTGTCAGGCATCGTTTTCACGGCCTGTGTCATATTCTTCATCGAAGTCTTGAGAGGGTTGACCAGGGTATCGAGCTGAAACACGCAGAACGTTTAATCATCTTCAATTCCTGTATTATCGGTCCGTCGATTCTTACCGTCCTCGCGACATGTCCCCCAGTGACCCCCTTGTCGTATTCTCCCTGCTCCAAAAATACCAGCAGCAAAGATTGCAGTCCGAGGTGTCCATCGACTGTGAGTGGTCTCGTGAGTTGTTGAAGCCATACGTTGAGCATGGTCATTCTTTTTTCCAGAACCGCTCGGTCCATGTTGTGAAAGGCTTTCTTGGCGGGAAAAGGAACTTTGGCCAGATCGTAGTATTTGTCTTTTATCTTCTGATGGAGATCGTGAAAGTCCGAGTATCTCCTATAGACGTGCCATTTCTCCTGATACCCAGTCTCGTATCTCTTCGTCACAGCGACCGCATAGATTCCGTAAGGTTTGCCGCTGTCGCAGTGTATCCCTGTGCCGATTATCTCCGCTAGAATCTCAAACTTCCCCTGCTGAAGTTTCTTTATCGCGTTTTGGTCGTTCATCACGCCGTCGATGTTCAAATATCTCTTGCTCTCCGCTGGGTCTTGGAAAAACGTGACGTCCGAGTCCCTCGTGATCTCTTTCTGATCGGAGAAAACCCCGTCTTGACTAGTGCCGCTGTCTACGTCGGAACCGGCCTCTGGCTCCAGGTCCGCTTCGTCAAATACGCCGCCGGCAAACTCCATTCCCAGACTCTCCAGCTGAGTCGAAGAGTTTGGATTCGATTTAACTCTCTTCCCCGTCTCGTCTTCTCTTCGAGGCTCCAGTTCCGCCGGTTGCATTTCGAGGTCTGTACTGAGGGAGGAGACGCTGATGCTATCCAGAGACCTGGAATCCTCCTCGGAAATGGGATCCTTTAGCAGGTCAAGATCTGCGAGGAGCTTGACGTAGGAAACCGATCTCTTGAAGGCCGGGAGGAACCGGTCTTCGGTCTGTAGTTTATCGTAGCAGCAGATCTGCAGCTCGTCGAACCAGGTTTCTCTAACATATTCGTATTTGATCCGAGAGGCGAGGGTCTTGACGAGGACATCGTCGAGCTGGAGTCGAACGGAGGCCTTTTCGCCGAGGTATTGCTGGTAAATCTTGACCGCAGCTTCTTTCAGATTCTCTAAATCCACGTTTCGGGACTTTTGATTCTCCGTTCCGTTCCCTGCGAGCTTCTGGAGCTCTATATCGGACAGGACCTGCTCCGCGGATACTTTCCACCCCGATATGTTCAGGTAGAAGTACAAATACGCCTCTGCGCCGACGCCCATCATGTAGTCCATGTAGTAGCTCAGAGCTATGTTGTTCTTCAGCAGCTCGCCGAGCGGTAAATTCACCAGCTTCTGACCGGGAACCAGGAGCCTGTAGTCCGGACCCGCACCCATTCCGTCCGTTAAATCCGTCTCGAGCCCCTCCTGCATTCTTCTTATCCGATTATCGAGGATCTTCTTCACGTACAACATGCTATTCAAACGCTGCTTAACAGTGAGGTCATCCTCTCCGCCCGAATCCTTTGATCTTAGGTGCGCGATCTCTCGGGTTACGACTACCTGGGTCGCCGTGAGCTCGTCCAGGTTGTCCGTTATCCGTATAACGGTGAGAAACATCTCGCTGGGCAGGCTCATCTCCTTTGCGCACTGAAAACGAAAGAAAGTGAGATTCTAGATCCTCGTCGTCGAAGGAATCCTCCGACTCACCAGCCAAATGCAGGCCTGATTGATGTAATCCGGGTCGGACAGAAGATTGAGCATCGGTTTGATGACTACATTGACCAAAAGTTCCCTGAGTACAATCCTCACTGTTAAACAGTCAAAATCTTCCTTTGGTAGCAGAAGGAACAATAGAATCTCCGATATTTCGGCCAAAAATGTGAGTTCGTGGCTTTCATTTGTGCATACGAGGTCTCTGGATATCAAATTATTCTCCATCTGTACTTCAAGATCGAAAAATATCTTCTCCAATGAATTATCTTTGTCGTTCGAAGCATCTATTCCGGGCTCCGTCAGCGAGCCCAAATTTGGAACGTAGAATTTAGACTGCGAATACCAAGATATATCCGTCTCGCTCTTATTCCTGCGGTGCGTCGGAGTCGCACTCTTCTTCGGAGTGCTTCCAGACGTACTCGAACTTCCTCCGCTCTTCGGCGACTTTGTCGCTTTCATCTTCGCCCTGGCTTGACGATACAGACGAACGTGAGACGCCGCGTCGTCGACCAGTCTAGTGGTCAGGTAGGGAATCCAGTCGGCGTCTTTGACTCTGTAATCGAATTTATCGGATGTAAAATACAATTTTTGGCTCTAGAAAGGATATTTTCTGATTCTCTGTGTTTCACCTATTGGCCAGATTGATCGCAATCTTCTGGGCCGTGTCTCTGACCGATTTTGTGAATTCTTCATCGTCGGTTAAGCGACCGTACCACGGCTCGACGTGATCCCTCAAAATAAAATCCAATATTTCCTGTAAAATCAATCATTGTAGTTTTGTGATGCCACTTTTAGATCTCGATAAAATTACCTGAAGAGATTCGTCGATGACGTGACTCCCGGTGACTCTTCTGTCGGATGTGAATTTTTCCTTCTGTTTTGACGCGTCCTCGAGTATCTAAAGATTTAGATTAAAAAATAAGAATAATAATAATAAAAATTGCAAAATTAATTTTTACCTGGCGTAATTTGTCGGTTTTTTTGGACAAATTTTCCCTTCGATTTTTCACCTGTTCCGCAATAGCAGGAGCATATCGTCCGTAAATTGAGGTTAATATCCTGCAAGTAGGTGAGAGAGAAATAGAGAACGAGGAAAAAAAAGAAACCAACGAATATAACGGTTTAATATGTTGCGTGAATGTACATACCCTGCGGATAGAACGAGTAGAACGATAATAATTTTGAATATTGTCCCGAGTCCGAAGAGCGTGACGAACAGGATGAGAACCGCTGCTACAACACCGTAAAGCGGGACGTTCATCTGAAATCAATGAGATATCTATAATTCTCGTGTCCCCCCTTCGTTTGTTTCCATTTCATTCCGACGATAAGATACGGGAAGAGGAAAAAAGGAAAACAATCGAAGGTCGCGTGAAGTAAAAATCGTAGATACGCGCAACTGGTAATCGAAAGGCTCCAGAAATCCGATCCAATCGCTAAGAAAAATAATATCGTGCGGTCGCGGCCTATATTGACGTTGATCGAAGCGGTTTGACGGACGTGGCCTCACTCCCAACACTCAACACCGTGGCGCGTGCTCGGCATAATATTACGCTTTCGGCTTTTGTTTGAAGTTGAGAAAGGCGAGGGGGCGGCGGGGCTCGAGATAGACGGTATCTAGTTAGACATGACACCTGAGAGCTAGGTGTAGCTCCTGCCCCGCGAGATGTGATGTAAATAAGGGAGACTGCATACGAACCTTGAAGCGTCGAATTGATCCAACCGAGTCTTGACCGCCAACACACACATATTGAATATTACCGAGGCGAGCTTATCGATAGAAAGTCGTCAGCTGACCAACCTTTTATTTACATTTTTCCGCGAGAGGAATAAACCGCGACCAAGCCGCAACGACATTTTTTATAATTCACCGCACCGAAACTAGGGGCGCTCGCGTTCGATCGACCGCGAAATTAAAACGATATTCGAACCGCTGCGGAAACCCAACGGTTGTCGAGATCTTTGAATAATTTATTATGTTTTACTTCAATCTTTATCATCATTTTGGATAGTTTGTAATTTATTTTATGTATCCTCGAGTAGCATTTCCTCATACAGCGTGAATTTATAACCGGAAGTTCGGCTAAAATCAAGAAATGAGCTTTCAGAACAGTCTGAAAGTTTGTTTCCCCGATTTTAGCCAACTTCAGACTGTATTCAGAAGATCACCTTGTATATGTATCGAATATTTATGTGAAACAAATGAAAATCAATAAAGAAATGAAACTTTTTGACTATTCATTGAAACCTCTGTGCCTTCTTAACTCTCAAAGACGTCTTCAAGAGACCAAAATACGACGACTTTTAGACAACTTTGAGTTCTGCGCTGTCTGAGTTACCAATCATCGCTCATCTCAATCTTATTTTCTTGATTATCATCCCTCGGGGCTTCCCCATTGATCCGTACGTCGACAGATGTCGCCACTCGCCGCTACCCCAGGCAGTGCGAGAGTCTCCGATTTTCAAACCATGCGCGCGAGTCGACGAAGGGCGGGGGATGAATAGTGTCCCGAAATCCGTGACCCCTCGAGGTCCAATAGCGCGATTTTTGTCTGTCAGTGATAAACAAAGCGATAGGAATAATTGCATATAGAAATATATAATATAGTCTGGAGGTATTGTTCAGGTACAGCGTCCTCCGGTGTATTGAACTCTCGATTCTAGTGGTTGGAACGAAGGCAAGGTGAAAACAGTGAGATTCGAATTCGAAATAGTAAACGGTGTAAAAATGGCAAAGCTATTGGCTACTCTGAAGGCGATAATAACGAGACTCGTGTTCGCCGCACACGGGTTCGTCGCGATATGGCAGGTCACGGGGTTCAAGAAGAACCCGCTTTACTGGTATCTCAGTTGCCCCATACTGCTTCTCTTCTTCGAGGGAATCTTCACGCTCACTATAAAGGCGAATCAGGAGTGGAAGTGGTAAGGGAATGCGAAAACAGAAACAAAACAATAATTCAACGTCTGCACATTTGTGCCAAAACTCCTCCGTTTTTTGCGTGGCCAATAAATCGCTGCAGGTCCGAGTCGCGTAGCGGTTTTATATTATTCTAACGAAGCGAGAATCCCTAACAAGCCAATTTTCCGGGGCATAGCACTTGATGATCCGGGTAGATGTAGCGACACCCTAGTACGAGTCTACGACACGGGGTTTGGGGCTGCGGTGTGGGAGTGTGGCGGTCCTTTGTGCTCCCGTCTTCGGGGTGACGGTCGGAAATTGGGCATTAGCGACTCTGGTTCGATTGCACCCAAACAGACTGAATCGATCTACTTAGAGCGTGTATTCGAAGAATCACGCCGAGGGTCGGTCAGGCCAGAAAACTACCCCGTGTCAATCACACTATCGACTATGCGAAAACGAAAACAGGATCTGAATCCGATCGATATCTTTCTTCAAGGTTCTGCCCGTCGGTTTTCCTCTACCTCAGCAGCGTAGTACCGGCGATATGGCTTCTGGAATTGGACAAGGTCGACAGAAGGCTGAAAATGCGGGAGTCTAACATAAATCTAACGGACACTTTGAATTTTACGAACCTGGCCGGAGCGGATATAAAGAATTTGGAGAAAGCCCTGGGCGTACGTGTTCGCATTCCTATGTAATATATCCACAGATTATGATTGTTAACGTTGAACAACGTGCATGCAGATGAACATCAGGCTACCGGATATCCAAATATCGACAGAGACCTGGGTGACGCTGATCGAGCAATTTCTAATGCTGATACTGATAATCGGTCGGTGGATGCTTCCCAAGGGAGAGCTGACGCGTGACCAACTGAGCCAACTGTTGCTCGTGTACATCGGCACCGCTGCCGATATCATTGAGTTTTTCGACTCTTTCAAGGTTCGATAATTATGACCCAGACGGCACGAAACTTAAAATGACCGAATGTTGTCTAATAGTCGTCGTAAAGATGACGTATGCAACATTTTTCTACGTCTCAA
Source organism: Euura lappo (assembly GCA_018257835.1). Classification (NCBI taxonomy): domain Eukaryota; kingdom Metazoa; phylum Arthropoda; class Insecta; order Hymenoptera; family Tenthredinidae; genus Euura; species Euura lappo. The sequence continues at coordinate 67,096 of JAEUYN010000401.1, read as the reverse complement.
TGTTGTCCAAGTCCAAATGGCATCCTTGAGACATCGTTTGAACTTGGACAACATTCAGACAACCTTAACACGTCTTTTGGACTTAATTAGACAACATTTAGGTATCTTTGAGACATCTTTTGGACTTAATTAGACAACATTTGGACATATTTGAGATATCTTTCGGACTTGGCCAACACTCAGACGTCTTTAAGACATCTTTTGGACTCAATTAGACAACATTTGGACATATTTGAGATATCTTCTGGACTTGGACAACATTCAGACGTCCTTAAGACATCTTTTGGACTTAATTAGACAACATTTGGACATATTTGAGATATCTTTTGGACTTTGACAAGATTCAGACGTCCTTAAGACATCTTTTGGACTTAATTAGACAACATTTAGACATATTTGAGATATCTTTTGGACTTGGACAACATTCAGACGTCCTTAAGACATCTTTTGGACTCAATTAGACAACATTTAGCCATATTTGAGACGTCTTTTGGACTTGGACAGCATTTAGACTACAAAAAGTGTTGCATACGTCATCTTTAGGACGGCTATTAGACAACATTCAGTCATTTTCAGTTTTTTGCTGTCTGGGAATCGCTTCATGAATGTTTATGTCAACACACTTTCGTCTTCCCTCCGCGCTTTATCCCAATTATTCTTGCACTGCTCATCCCGATACTGTATATATGTAAAAATACGTGTAAAGATTTCATTGCGAATCTCACGTAGGAAGGAAAAATCGCCCAGGAGCCCGTCCTGGTCTACCTGACCCTGGCCATCTGGGCCTGGTCGCTGATGCAGTTCACGGTGGTCCTCACGGCCACAAAGTCGAGGAAATCTCGACTCTCTTCGGGAACTACGGTGAAGCGGAACCGCGGTGCTCCGTCGGAAACGAGCTGCTGCAGTATCGACGTGTGGGGCATAGCTCTGAACATGGCACTTCAGGTAGGTGTGAAAAGCTATAGCCGTGTACTCAAGCATCCCGGGGCTAACGAATGAATCTGATGTAAAACAGGACGGACCCTTCCTCGCGTTTCGTCTGATACTGATAATCCACTATCAGATCGTGAGCTACATGAACATTTTCTTCACCTGCAAGAACACCCTGGTGATATTGCTACAGTTGTACAGACTCTACGTTGTCCAGAGCGAAGGTAAGGTGAAACGCAGGAATGAAAATCTGGGAAAGCGCGAGGCCCAGTCGGGAAACATTAGCATCATATCGCGGGGTGTTCCGCCGGTTGGGAAACGGAAGTATGACGACGATGGGTCAAAACGCGGTCGCAAAAGCAAGACAAACTCCAAGAAGGACCGCGATGTCGAGGCTCGAGTCTCGGAGAGCGACGATTCTGACGAGGAAACGGACAGATACGAACTTTCACCAAGAAATCTCGAAGCATCGACGAGGTAAGTCAACAATTTTAATGCGAGCAGTCAACAGCCGAAAACAACATCTTGCATCCATTTATCCTTTCAAGGCCCGGATTAGCGAGTTCAACCCTCAAAATAAATCTACTTTTTGAAAGACACCGTACCAAACAATTTTTTTTATGAAAGTACTGTAACTCAAGAGTATCGTTCTAAATTTTTGCGGAAAAATGTCGAAAATTGAAAAAGTTATGAATTTTTTAGTAGAAAACCGTGAACAATTTTTTTCCGAATTTTTTTTGGTAGTTAGAAACTAAAGATTTACAGTTTTATCGATTAGAGCATATTTTTCAATGTTCAAATTATGTTACTGAATTTCCATACGGAATTATATCGCGACTTCTTGCTTCAGTAATCGCTCAAATTTGACCCGGTACAGAAGGACGCGAGGTACGCGCCAAGACACCGGATACTCGACATCGAGTTCCCGAGCATCTTCGAGGCAGGACAAACTGAAGAAGCGTGAGAACAAGAAATCACGAGGATCGGACAGCTGCAAACGTGAGAATTCCAGCGATGAGGAAACTCGCGGGAAACGAACAGAGCCGAAGAAGAAGAAGCGCAAGCGATCCGTCGAGCTGAAAGACAGCAAATCGGCATCAGGGGAGAGAGAGAGTCCCAGAGTCAATCGACGCGGGAAAGGAAGACATGATAAAACTGGGGGTTCCTCGAGAAGCGCCCCCGGGGAGAAGGAAAAGGACGGCAAAGGGCGACGTCGACGCGACGCCACCGGTCCGGAAGAGGGAGAGGAAGAGGAGGAAGGCGAGGGACAGGACAACGACGCCGTCACCGATTCTGAGGACGATGACGAAGGACAGGACAGGCGTGGCTGCAGGACCTCGTCTCGATCTTCGGGTGGTCGGAGCCTTGGAAGCGACTCTGAAAATGCAAGGAGGTAAGATAATATCTAGATAATCTAGATAATCTAGACGAGATGACGAGGTAAATGTGGTAGCTATATGATAATGATTCAGACAGTCGTGAAAAATAGTGCCGAAATTTTATCGAGAAAATCAAGTTATCTGAATCATCTAGATAAATTAGACGAGATGGCTAGATAAGCATCGACATAGATAATGCATGGTGGCCACTGTAAAGAGTAAAAAAAAAATCTCTGACTTTTCCCTGAACAGTAGCTACTATAATCTTTGCTAGATAATTTATCCGAATCAACTAGATAAATCAGATGAGATAAGAAGATAAATATGGTAATATCTAGATGATAATGACTCGGACAGAATAAAAGCATCGAAAGGTGAAATTATTTCGACAAGATGAGTTATCTGAATCATCTTGACAAATTAGTTACAAGATGACTGGAAAATTCGATTCATCTGAAATCAATGAAATACAAGCACTGTCAGAAATTAAACGTGTTGAAACAGGTCCACCAAAATTTGATGTTGATTTCGATTTTTTGTTGTTGCATTATTGAATGAAAAAAAAAACGTCAAACCTGCGTATTGAATCACTGGAATTTTTCTGACAGTGAAGGATAAGAAGGATTCGTAGTGTATTCGAAATAGTATAAATCAATGCGAATTGAATCCACTTGTGTTTAACATCTTATCCGAATTATCTAGATAAATTGTGATGATAAGAAGAAGGTGGTATCATCAAAGTATGTTAAATTGTTAATGATGACATTATTTACATGGACTAGAAAACACGAGATGATGGTGTGAAGATAGAAATCTTTGTACGATAATTCAATGATCTTACCTGCAGACTTATTTTTGTCATCTTTATGCAGATACAGGAGGCGGAAGCGTGAGCACGAGGTTCGCGATTGACAACGAAGTCTCGGCATCGTGGCGATGTTTTTTCTCTATCTGATCATCCTCGTGATCTGTATGTTACTTATTCACGCTGGTATAAATGACGGTTTGGTCCTGACGACGAGGGATCATCGTCAGCATTATTCTGGCTTACAATGAACGAAGCGCAGAAATTATCCAGCAAAAGAAACAAAAACTATGTGGAACAATTGTCTTCCGACCAGACTAATTGTACATCCCTGATTATATCAACTATACATATATAATATAATACTATATCCAGATAATAGAATATATCATGGTGGATTAGCCTCATAGATCAATCATACTGTCTTATAATAGATGAATAATTGTAAAGCGTATGTCAAAGAAGGGTTCGTGAATTAATGTAGACTTTGAAACATGTTCATTGTGACGCGGGTTCGAAGGAACGAAAGTTTATTGTGCTCTTTAATTATATTAATTATATTATATAATACCTAGTCGAGAATGTGACGTCCATGGAAATATACAAATGTTGTGCTTCACATTGGAGCACGTTTGCGTTTTATTCATACATCCTCACATTTCCTTCCCGACATCACACGTCACATTGGTCACAAATGGAAAACAGAAACTGCTGATCTAGTGAATTACGGCAATTATCGACAACCCAAGATAAAAAACATTGAGAATCAGGAGAAGGGCTCTTGACCCTCTTCTTCTCGGTCAAACATCGCGACGTCGAAGCCACTGCAAGCTCTGCTTGGCGTCAAGGCCGTCGACATATCGGGTCAGATCACGTTGAGGTACTCCGGTCGCGATGCAGTACAAGAGGCTCGTGTCCACGAGTAGATCCTCGAGCCAACGGTCCTCCCCCTCGGGGTTCTGCGCTTTTTTAGACTCATCAATCCCGATGGTACCCTTTCCGTCCTTAATTTTGCTCTTATCGGTTGACCGTGACTCCTCGGAGTCTCTACCGTCTTCAAAGGCTGCAACCGGTATGGTGCTACTGAACGGTCTACCTGCACCCGATTCCTTCAGACTCTCGTTGTACTCTGAAAGGATCCTCGCGATCTCCGAAGCCTGACTAGCATTCTTAGGCGCGGACGAAGGACTCTTCACGTTCCTCGAGGTCGGCGACCCTTCCGGGGTCTCAGAGGGCGAGTCTTCGATGCTTGAGGGTCGGTCCTCGATCGGCAATAGCTTCTTATAGATGGAAGACATCTCCATCAAGGTTTCATCGCTGATCGAAGAGTCCTCGAGCTCCGTGAGGTCTATTTGCGCTGCTTCCGGTCCAACTGGCCGCGCTTCGGTCTCTTTCCCGAGGTCAGACTCGTGGTCCTCCTTCGGGGAAGCTTCCAAGAGCTCGTGGCATCGTTTTGTCGCAACCGCGCGACGGTAGCTGGGCGCCATGACCTGCGCACAGTAGGCCAAGACCGAGTGCAGACTCTCGTGCATGCAGACGTCGAACGGCTCCTCCGAGGATTCGAGACCTTTCGGTTTCCGCTTCGGGCGGGGATCCACCGGGACGACCTCCACCTCTTCCGGGGCATCCATCACCTCGCGGTACGCCCAACTTCCGCCTTCCGGGTCCGGGCTCGCCCAGAAAACGCGGCCTACGTATTCGGCCGCGATGCCAATCTGTTTTTGCGACAGACAAAAGACAGTAGAGGATCGTACCACTTTGGACTTTGCAATTTTTATTAATTTTATTCTAAATTCAGATATCATGGACATATCCTTTTTCGTAGTCTACATTCATTTATATGAATCACTAGAAAATCATCGTTCTCTGAATTTTTTTGATGGTAAATTCTTTTAATTCAGATCAATTTAACTCAATTCAACTCAATTCAACTCACTTCCGGTTATTTTAACCTCATGAATTCAGGTGATTCTCTATTACTTCAGGTTATTCCCCATTAATTCAATTAATTCTCAATTCATTCTGTTGATTATCTGTTAAAATTAATTCTGATAATCACTGTTGATTCAGTCAATTCTCTTTAATTCAAGTGAATTTCAATTCTACGAGTTATTTCTTCCTCGCAAAATTTGCCGATCGTCTACTGACCTGGGGATGAAACACCGGTCTCTCGTGGAGTCCGTGAGCGGGCCACTCCCTCCACTCGGTCTCATCCTTCCGGGTCGGTGCTTGGTAAGTGGCGCCAACGGTGTAGAGCTTCCTGGTAACGGATCTGGTGTTCATGTACGGCATGGTGGACGGTTTCGTTCTTTTACCGCCTCCCGAAGACTCCCTCCCGGTCTCGTTCCCCTCCTGCCTCCTGGTCGCGAGGAGTCTTCGTGGTCTGGCCATCGTCGAGGTAGCCGGAACCGCAGCCTCCGCGGTAGTCGCTTTCTTAGACCCCGCAGACCGCTTCGGGTTTCGTCGAGGAACCACGTCGATAGTCCTGCGATTAACAAGACAAAATATGGTAAACTCGAGGGGTGAATCACTAGCAAGAGTCTGTACACCATATTTCCTGCCATTTCCGGTCCTTCGTACACCACAATTCTTTTGTGATTCACCCCTCGGCTAAACTCGAGAAACTCGAAGGATGATCACATCACACTTACTTCTTCCTCTCGGTTCCTTTCGGCGCTCGATGAACCCGTTTGACCTTGGCCGTTGGAGACCGGGACCCGGAGCCAAAACCGCCGCTGCTGCTTCCGCTTCCGCAGCTGCTGACGCTGCTGGCGCTGCTGGTGGTGCTGCTGCTGGTGGTTGTCGTGGCACCGGCAGAACTTCCGTTGGTGTTGAACCCCGAGCGATTAGGTCGAGGTTCGGTCGTCGGTTCTTGTTTTATGAGTACAGTTCCGGGTGGCAGTTTGTGGATGATTTTCGCCTCTTCCGATTCAGGCGACCCTGAAATCACTCCTCTTCCGCTTTCACCCGGGTCTTTGTCTTCCGCCATTTTGAATTGCTTGCACAATTCCATCTTCGAGGCCTCGTCGCTCAGCTCTATGATTCTCGGTTTCTTGAGATCTTTCGTTGACCTCGGCAAGCTCTTCTCGATTGCGATCGAGCCTCGAGTTGGCAGAGAATTCTTGAAAGACTTCACCGACGTCAGCGGCAACTCACGGATGTAGTGGTACCGCGCTCGCTTCGGGATACCGGAAGTCCCTTTCTTTATGACCGCTATAACGCTTATCTCGTCGTCGGAGACGGCCGAGGTCCCGAGGCCCTGAAGAGGACTTTTTTCGCAGGCTCTCGCACCGTCGGAGGCCATCGTGAGATTTTCTAGAATCTAATCGAACTCAGATGAAACTGGAGGCTGCGTGGATCAAAGTTGATCGCTTCGATTTCGTGCGGATATTAGCCGTGAGGAATTTATTTAACAGACAACTGCCTCGAAGAAGTGTTTTCTCTTTTGTTTCTAGAAGAAATTCTCACATTTAAAGAGGTTAATTGCTTTCAAATCGATGCGGTTGAAGATGGACGCGAAATTCTGAGTGAAATGGTACCTGAGGACTTCCGTCCGTCTTTTGCAAGACGTCGAATTGTGAAACTTTGAGCTAGTCGAAAATTCACGGAATCACAAGAAATGATTATGGTACGACGAAAGTCGAATAAAGACTGTGGACTGGAACCGAAAATCGCATCCTTCAATTGTTTCTCACCGTCTCCCCTGCCGCGGGTGTCCGCTACACACAGAGCCCTCTGTCTTATTTTTATAAAGTCTTACTTGTAGTTGGGGTCTGGCAACTACATTGTTGCGTTATTTACGTAAATTCACGTAAATACTCTATTATTCAAACTAGACTTCCTACACTGGCCCAAGTCTGATGACAAAGAATGAAGAATTTGGAGTTTTTTTTTTTGTTTTTGGTTATTAAGAAGAATGTTGACTGAGTGACGATTCCTTGCCAACTGGCCGAAAGGGAAATAACTCGTTGAATTGACGTGCCAAATATATATTGTCCGTGAATTAATAGAAATTAATCAAAATTAATGCGAATTATATTATGAATTCACATGAATTGATTCGCATTAAACAAATTAATTCGAAATGCGAAGAATTGAAAAAAATTGAATAAAACTAACGAAATGAGATTGAATTGATTTAGATCAGAAATTAGGGACAATTATTCCGTCTCCGAAATGTCGCAAATTAATTTTAACCAACGTTTATTATTGGGAATTTATTGCGAATTATACTGAATTATAGATCGTTAAATTAGATTGCGAATTAATTCGAATTAAAAAAATGATGTGTCAAGTTCGAATTGAGTTATTTCCCCCTCGCATCTGGTACTAAAAACAGCGAGAAAAATCCAACGTTGACGTTTTTCAATATTTATTTCAAAATTTTAGAGTTGAACGAAAATTTCAGATTCACTGAAGCTCGAATTCATTATTGACCAATTAAATTAGACGTAGCACATGCATGTGGCTGTAATGTCTTGACTTGACTTGTATCTCACATTTATCTGTGATGAGTGTGTTTTATGTAAATTACGATATGTGTAGGGATAATGTATGTTGATAATATTGCACTTTGCCACCTGAATTATCTACACACTGTACGTTATTCAAAAATTCAAATATATACACATTATAACATACTTCAATTATATAGCGGTTCAGGGTACAAGCATACGATATAGTATATCAATATTTACACGATGGAAGAAAACTGATCACAGATCACCAATCTAATTGATTACAGGACTTTTTTCAATTCATGTTGTCCGCTGTCAGCGCCAACGTCGTCAGTACCGAACGTCGATTCGGGTTGACGCCCAAGTTTTCCCAATTTATCCACGAGAGTCGCGCCGTCAGATCTGTAATCGATGACAAAAAATGACTCAAGAATGTAGAAATTTGATACATTCAATTTTGCAAAGTCGTATGGCGAATGTTTTTACCGCTTGTGTTCCATTCCGCACGTTCGCCGCTTATCTCTCCTCGAAGGCATCTCTCGACGTACGTGAGCGGGTCTAGCCTGGCGGCAAGGACCTCTCTGAGTAGAGCTATGTAGGCTATAGCCAGACGGAGAGTGTCGATCTTCGACAGCCTCTTCTCGTAGGGAAACGTTGGCACGTGAACCCTCAGCTCGTCGAAAGCCGAGTTGATGCTGCTAAAAATCGCAATCACACTTAGAGGTCATCCTTCCCACTTAATTGTCGATTCAAGGGACGGAAATTGGCGAAGGTTGAAGTCCCTACTAAAAATGTCGGACAGGATCTTACAGGTTCGGAAAGGTTTCCGGACACGTTTCCGGATAGGGCGAAATCGGCAATGCGTCCGTTCGTGCCCGCATCGCTATCCGGCACAAAAGTTCTATTCGGATTTTTATCCGGCTTTATCCGAAGTCAAGTCGAACTCAGAAATCCATTTGACCGGCAATCTTCTGCTCCTATCCGCATTATACCCGGCAAAAAAGTTCTACTCGGATTCTGTACGGGCCTTTCCGGTTTCTTTTCGGCAGCACAAATCGCCAGAATTAAAGGCTGTCCGCAACGAAACCGACGCGATCCGGTTTTTGTCGGAAATCTATCGCATCCGGCCGCTATACGGGTGTATCCGGCAATTTCCGGCACGGATCTTGACGCCGGACGATTTTGGCGATCCGGCTTCATCCGGTTTTTATTGGAAATCAATTCAATCCCCCCTTGATCCGGTTGCATCCGCAATTATTCCGGCAATACATACGGAGAACAAGCAATTTTCAATTCAGCTGTATCTGGTTTCGCTTCTATAATCGATTTCACCTGGCTTTCGTTCGGTTGTATCCGCAATTTTGCCGGAACAAAAACTTACTCGCGTACACATTCCCGAAATAGTTGCGGATACATACGGATAGATTCAATTTTTTACCAACGGCAAGCGGTCGTTCCGGCAAACTTGCGGATACAACCGGACAGCGGGCGCATTACTTACGATTATATGATTTCGATTCTGTGATCCAAGTCTTATCAGATTATAGAATCGAAATCGGACACGGACGGATTGAATCGATTGTCCAATTCGGCCTCATGTACTTTCTATACGATAATGAATTGTACTCGCCCGTGATCCGGTTCTATCTGCAGCAACGATTCCGGAGAGAATTCAGATCAAAGTATAAGGGTTTCAGTTTTTTCAGGAAAGTAATTCTGGATGAAATCCAGACAAACCTGGATAAGACCCTCTCAGTACTTTGTGACCGAATGAAGTGCGGATAGAGACCGTGAGAAATCCAGTCAGGCCTATCCGGGTTTAATCCGTTTACGCAGTTCAGATTTTCGCCACTTGGGGGCATCCATTCTCTCGCGAGTGAAGTACTACGGCTGCGAAATAAGATCTCGCGATGCTCGAGCCTAAGTATACTTACCTGCCAACGCAGATTACTGTGCGAATAACACAGTTTCTGCAAGTCGTGGCTTTGTCATTGCTCTATGGTCGAGCTGAATTTAACAAAAAAAAAGCTGAATTCATTTTTTAGTTAAAAAAATCCAGGAGGCCTCCCCCCCCCCCTTGCTTTCCCCACGCTCCGATAACCGAGCATGGGGGACCGATTACGCATAGGGACGTATGAAAAATATTACCGTATATACTGGCGCATTGGACCGAATTCCAGGAAAGTCACTGTAACCGCGCATCTTCCGGACAGAGCCGGACACACTCCGTAATAGAAAATTGCAAAAATGACGTGCGTATTCCGTATAGAACCGGATTTATTGCCGCAATCAAGAACCACATAAGAAATCCGACAAGATCGGATAAAGTTTGGATTCACGTGGCCGCACATCTTCCGGATAGAGCCAGACAAACTCCGGAATAGGAAAATTGCAAAAATGACGTGCTAATGTCGTAAAGAACCGGATTTATTGCCGCAATCAAAAACCACACAAGAAATCCGACACGATCCACCGAAATTCCGTACATTGTCCGGAACCTATCCGACATTTTTAGCAGGGGTTTTATTTCGAATATCGAGAAAGTAGAGTTTTATTTGGGAATATAAATATAAAAAAGAAACTCGTTTCAAAACCATTTTTAAACGTTTCGGAGCTCGGAAATCGATCTTTAAACGTTATCTGAAGGGTTTAGACCTCAAAAATTGATTTAGAATCCTTTTCTGAACGTTTTAGAGCTCAAAAATCGATTTTTCAACGTTTTTTGGACGTTTCAGAGCTCAGAAATTATTCTTCAAACGTTTGCCGAACGATTCAGAGCTCATAAGCTCGTTTCAAAACCATTTTTGAACGTTTCGGAGCTCGGAAATGGATCTTGAAACGTTATCTGAAGGGTTTAGACCTCAAAAATTGATTTAGAATCCTTTTCTGAACGTTTTAGAGCTCAAAAATCGATTTTTCAACGTTTTTTGGACGTTTCAGAGCTCAGAAATTATTCTTCAAACGTTTGCCGAACGATTCAGAGCTCATAAGCTCGTTTCAAAACCATTTTTAAGCGTTTCGGAGCTCGGAAATCGATCTTCAAACGTTATCTGAAGGGTTTAGACTTCAAACATTGATTTAGAATCCTTTCCTGAACGTTTTAGAGCTCAAAAATCGATTTTTCAACGTTTTTTGTAAGTTTCAGAGCACAGAAATTATTCTTCAAACGTTTGCCGAACGATTCAGAGCTCATAAGCTCGTTTCAAAACCATTTCTAAGCGTTTCGGAGCTCGGAAATCGATCTTTAAACGTTATCTGAAGCGTTTAGACCTCAAAAATTGATTTAGAATCCTTTTCTGAACGTTTTAGAGCTCAAAAATAGATTTTTCAACGTTTTTTGGACGTTTCAGAGCTCAGAAATTATTCTTCAAACGTTTGCCGAACGATTCAGAGCTCATAAGCTCGTTTCAAAACCATTTTTAAGCGTTTCGGAGCTCGGAAATCGATCTTCAAACGTTATCTGAAGGGTTTAGACTTCAAACATTGATTTAGAATCCTTTCCTGAACGTTTTAGAGCTCAAAAATCGATTTTTCAACGTTTTTTGGACGTTTCAGAGCTCAGAAATTATTCTTTTAAGAGTTTGCTGAACGATTCAGAGCTTCAGAGCTTCAGAGCGATTCAGAGATTCATCTATAAAGCCTCGAAGACCCTGAAGGGCAGTTTGAAAAATGGATTCGAGACACTTTTCAGATCGTTAGATCTTCTCACCTGAGCATTCGCTTTCTTTCTCGTATGTTTGCCGCGTGCCTTTGGATTCTGTAGGGGCTTCCGTTGGGGTAGTAGCCCTCTTCGACGCCTCCGTTCATCGAGTTCATTCCGTTCATTCCGTTCATTCCGTTCATACCATTGATTTCCGCTTCGTTGTGGTCTGGGAAACAGTAATCATTCAACTTTACAGTCTATAATTCAATAGAGTCTATTAATTGACATGACGTCGATCCTCAGGTTAAAAAAAAAAAAAAACTGTCTTATAGTCGTTTCGACGAGAGGAAAAATAACTCGTTGAAATAACGTGTCGATAGCTCCGGAAATATTGAGAAATAACCGAAATAATGTGATATAATTGAAATAGTAGGAAGTAACTAAGGAAGTGAATGAAATAATGAGAAAAAAATTGAAATAAATAAAATAATTTGAATTATTTTACGGCTAAAAAAAAAATTTGTCAATCAAATTATTTTCCCTCTCCTTCCTTTCAGAGGACACAATTAACGGAATTTTGATCTGCGAATTTCAATGCCAAAAATTCAGTTTTCAAATAATTTTCATGATTTCATTAAACTTGTCAACTTTTTGATGATGTACACTTGAAAAAGTAACCCTGCATTTAATTATCCACAAGAATTCGTACAGTTTTGTTTCATACCTGCACTGGATTGCACTGGCATGTGATAGTGAAGAGGTGAGTGAGTGTGAGAATGTGGATGATTGTGTTGCTGATGACCCTGTCCAGAATGAACAACGTGCTGTTGTTGCTGCTGCTGTTGCTGTTGCTGAGACGATGATCTTCCGGCGTAAACGCAAGACGGAAGCTCCGAAAGGTCCTCTTCACTGATGTCACTGTTCGGACTGACGTAGTACTGAGAGCTACAAAATCGATGCACAATTGTAATCGCAAAATTCATCCTCCAGTTTAGGTTAATCAAATACTGTTTTGGTAGAATCTATAGTTCGCTATTGTTAGATTATCAATTTTTTTAATTCATTGGACTAGGCGAACCAAACAATTAATTCTTAGTCCCTGCCACGGAGAGATTTTTCCTCTATTCGAACGTGCAAGTCTCGAACTATATAGGGACCAAAATCGATTAATTTGGTTCGACTAGTCCGATAAATTAAAAAATTGTTTATTATTCAATCTGATCCAACTTCAATGAATTGTATATTTTTTGTAACGTTGAACGGCGAATAAATCAAATCGGAATATTAAAATATCTACACCTGGATGAATTTTACACAAGAAATTATACGTTCTTTCCATTCCTTTCTGATCTTCTACAAATAATGATGATTACAACGTGTAATAATGGAGTAAAAAAAAAATAATCACTTTGCTGCAATCTGATTGATCGTTTCTGAAGACGATTATGAATATCATTGAAACACTCTGAATATCACAGCTGAAAATACCATACATACACTCTAAATATCATACCCGACTGAAAATCTCCACGAAATATAAAAAAATCTTCTCTATAATTTGAATTTTCGGACTAACAAGCGAATCGGTTAATTAAATTTATCTCTAAAAAAACTGACAATGAGAAGAGTTACTCAATCGAGTGTACATACAAACCTCCCAGAGAAAGAGGAAAAAATCTATAGAAATCATTTTTTCTTCGAGTATACTAAAGTCTGTCCAAATCAAATACTTGATTCGATTAATAGGGATTCGATGATGGAAGTTTTTGCTATAGGGACTTTTTGCCACTTATATACGTTGCTTTGAAAATAAAAAAAATCGTTGACTGTCATGATTCGGGGTGGATTATCGAAACTAGACAGTGCACGGTGACATATCATCAAGAATCATAAAAACAAAACAAACTATTCAGGGCCTACTAGGGCTCTAGTAGGGCTATGGCTAGTTTTCCCTAATAAAAGTCAATTTTTACCTGGGATATCATCAAAAATCATAAAAACAAAACAAACTATTCAGGGCCTAGTAGGGCTCTAGTAGGGCTATGGCTAGTTTTCCCTAATAAAAGCCAATTTCTACCTGGGATATCATCAAGAATCATAAAAACAAAACAAACTATTCTGGGCCTAGTAGGGCTATGGCAAGTTTTCCCTAATAAAAGTCAATTTCTACCTGGGATATCATCAAGAATCATAAAAACAAAACAAACTATTCTGGGCCTAGTAGGGCTCTAGTAGGGCTATGGCTAGTTTTCCCTAATAAAAGTCAATTTCTACCTGGGATATCATCAAGAATCATAAAAACAAAACAAACTATTCTGGGCCTAGTAGGGCTCTAGTAGGGCTATGGCTAGTTTTCCCTAATAAAAGTCAATTTCTACCTGGGATATCATCAAGAATCATAAAAACAAAACAAACTATTCTGGGCCTAGTAGGGCTCTAGTAGGGCTATGGCTAGTTTTCCCTAATAAAAGTCAATTTCTACTTGGGATACGTACCGTGTAGAAATTAATTCCCAAATGGGGAAAAATATCCAGGGCCCTAGTAGTTTTCCCCGATTGAAAGTAAATTCTTACATAGGATATAATATGGTTACACGACATCCGTTTTGACTCTATTGCGATCAATCCTTAAGTCTAGAGTTGATGATCTGTCCATATAAATCAAATTACCTAGAACATGCGACCGTGGAGTCTGCAGGTCCCCTGGTAGTAGCGGCTCCAGATCGGTGTCGAATCCTTTGGCCCCTTTCCTCGTAGTCGTACTGGTTCCTCCCCGTGTGAGACGACATTATCAGTCCACCAGAGTCTTCAGAGTACGAATAAAACGATCGTGTGTGATTTTTAGACACAATTCGAAGAACAGATTTGACAATTATATCGCTAATTTGGGTCCCTGATCATCGATATATCACTTGAAAGTAATTCACTGATAAGAAAATTTGTAATTTAATATTATTATTATTATGCTTTTACACTAGTGTGAAGGAAGTCGCGGTCCAGCGACGGATTTGAGCACGACTATCGGTCGGCTCCCTTGGGATTCGCCCTTATATACCAAACGCTGAATGATATCGCGCGGGGGTGATCGATAACGGAGACAAACCCACGGGCGGAGCTTTTGCCCGGCGCCCTAAACGCTCCGACCAATCTCTGGTTTCGGGGCCACAAAATTATTCACAGTGATCGTTCCATTGGCTCGAGTTCCTAAACGACTAGTGTGTTCGAGAGTGTGGTATAGTTGTGTGCGGTGTGACCCACCTCGGCTATAAACTGCAGACGTGTATATATATTGCTGTAATGAAGTAGAGATACGTGCTGATGTGGGTGGGTGGAGGATTTTCGCATAGAATATTGCTCTCGGGTAATTCAGAACCCGGAGTAACTGTAATTATCTGATTTTTTTAGCCTCTGGGTCATTTCAATCGATTTAACAAAATCCCAATCAAGTTATCAATGCCATGGCGCGAGTTTTGAGAGCTGGTATTTTTTTCTCACATTTTTGCCCAGAGTAGTTTGATTAACGATCATTTTCCAAATACTGTGTTTCGAGTTTTTAAAAACAAGCCTCAAGTCCCAAGGCGGGAACCAAAAGGAATTTGAAATCTATTCCAGATTCGAGATGAAGCAAGAAGTGAAAAAAATAGTGAAAATATCGTGATCATTGTTAATGGGGATTTTCGTAATTATTCGATTTTGCTTCGAAATTTTACAATCTATAAATCAATCGGTTCAAAAAATGTCTTGGAAAACAGTAAAAATACGGTTTTAGATCGCAAATCTTCTGAATTTTTCGTACCTAAATGATCATTTTCACCATGTTCCCCATCGATTTTCGAAAAATGAAATTTTTTTTCTAAAACTTCAGAAAATTTCCGATGAAAATCATGTCTAAACATGCTCCGCTCGTTTACCTCCGAGTGACAGCTACGTTCTGAAGAAAATTTGATTTTTTTTTTTTATTTCGATAAATAATGTGAAGAAATCATTAAAAAAAAACCTAGAAAATTTGAAGACCGGATTTGCGTATAGGATTTGGTGGAATGGCCCATATTGAAAATTATACGAGCTTCCAGAGTATAAATTGAAGTCGGGCCCAGCTCGGGCCCTGTGCAGGCTTCCCTGATCAGAAAATGTATGAGATATATAAATTATGCATGAAAAATATGTTCTTTGGCCACTGGTTAGTATTATTGCCTAGACTCTAGTCAGGCTTCCCGTTCAAGCCCTGATTATTTTTGTGGATTTGTGTTTGCATCACAAAATGTTGAAGAAACAATGTCGAAATTACATTTTTCTGCTTTGACGATTCGGGTTTGTAGCTAAAACCGTCAAAATTAATACCTACTTACGACAATTTTCAGGAAGCTGTAGATAACAGCCATAGTTATCAGCCAAATATCTCAAGCTTCTCCCGAATAGAACAACGATAGATTCATGTTTTCAATTTTATAAAAATCTATTCGCTAATTTCCATAATATCTCACAAAATTTTTATACTAGGGCCTCGCTGTCTCATTCTAATCGAATTCAAAACTATCGGCCGCTAACTATGACTGCTAGCTTAAGTTTCATACAATTTTCAGTATTTCGAATTGTCTTTTAACTCGAAAAAAAATCTATCCACATTTGTGACGAAAATACTTCTCAAAGTAGCTTCAGGTGTGAAGTTTTAATGCCTGAAATTTGCCACGATAAAAAACATGAGTCTACCGATCATGCAATCGCAATGATGACTCCCGCGAGGCTGGTGATTAAATCGTAACGAAGGTCTAGGAAAATATGACAGCCTGAGAAAATTATAGTTAGCTGGTTGGGATAGCGGATGTATATATGCGGTGGCGTTAAACCGAGTATTCATTGAAATGATCTTGAATGGAATTGAATCCGGCAACCGCACGCAGCTTAAATATTGGTCTTTCCTCTGGTACTAGTTGGCTAGATGGTTCCACCGACATACGTGTGCCCCTTGAATGGGCCAATATTCAAATTAGGTGGGTATACGAGGCCGTCCCGTGCCCCCGACCGGATTCTGCACAATAAAATTTCCTGCGTTCAATTATACAAGGTGTTAATACGGTCACAATGGAAGACCTTCATCCATACACGGAGAAGATCGACCGGATCTACTGGTCTCTGAATAACATAAAGGAATATTGACGCGCCTCGTGTGTGAGAAATGATTTTATAGAAATTCTCCTCATTTTTATCAATTTTTTTCTCTAATTACTCTAAAAAATTTGTGCGCTGTGAATTATTCGATCTATCTTCGGATTATCTGGATCCTGTGCATCTGTGCTAGATTTATAACCACTGTCTGTATGCACAGGGTGAAACCGCGTGACGTAGGACGACACGTGACCGGCGGGTGGTGAGGCGACGGTCCTATAGGACTTAGGTTCCTCATATTCGTGGATGTGATGGAAATGAGTGAATGTACTTATGTTTGAGAATATCATTGATGTATAGTGTTTTTTTTGGGGGGTAAAAAATTATCGAGAACTGACTAATTAACATTCCACTATCATTGTTTTAGATTCTATATACAAAAGCGTTTTTCTTCTTCAGTTTAGAAAAATCGTAACTCAAAAAGTGTCAATCCAAAAAATCGGGAAAAAATCAGAAAACGGGTTTAGAGGTGGATCAACGAAATAAAAAATCAAGGATCAAATCGGAGACTTGAGATGAGGTCTGGCGGCTATAAGGTGAATTGATGTGGAACAGACCCATCATATATGCAGTATCAAAACGGTTATTGAGTATTGTCATGTATAAAGTCTGATGTCTCATAAGATACTATTTTCAAAACTATACCAACCACAGCCACATCCTTTCCTCTAATCTAGGACCTTTTTTTCAATGTACTTGGCGTGCGAGACTCTAACGCGTCTCTTGATATGCTATATCCTAATAGATTCACAATTTTTTCTTCTACTTGCTTTGCAATCTTCTTTGAAATTGAAATTTGAAATGAAACTGTGCTTCCGCACGAAATTTGGACGATTTTTATCCGATTAGTTTTTTTCTTCTTTCAATGACTACTATAGAAGAGGGTGGAGTAAAAATTTCTCTGAGACAACTTTAAACCCATCCTGATATATCGATGATTGATAAATATATATTATCCTCTAAATTGGATAGCAATATTCATCAGACCAGGCTAAAACAAGCCTTAGTATTTCATAACGTTCGTATTTGTACTCATTCATGTGTAATAATGATTTACAATTACTATTACGATAATTGAATAATCAGGAATCACCGATCACCGCCGGCACCGTAATCAAAAGTCTTTGATCTTTGGCACAGCGCAGGTATTCCGACCCCAGCCCCTCGGCAAGGTACCGATGTCACGATTACACGCAAAGCAAATACCTCAATGTGTGCATGTGGGTATAACAGACCACACATTGTTTACACTCACGTGCCCAATATATCCTGCGATTTAGCCAGAGGCGGGGGTAGGGGAACCCTTGTAAAACTATTATGTACACGTAGACATTCACACAGTCATGTCTGAGGGATGCCGTCGGTCCCCCTTGGTAATAGAGATTTCACGCCGCGGGCCCCTCTCGAGTTCTCACAGTCGGGGTCCCCCCCTTGCGCGGTTTAATTCTTGTCCAGAATCCGGCCCCGAGTCAGGACCAGAATCCCATCGCCCTGTTTCGTCGAATCCCTTTACTTTTACCGTCCTAGTGGACAAAACTCCGCCCGACGCGTGCCCCTAAGTATCTGTTTATAGTCCTTGGGGATCAATTTGTTTGCCAAATTATTTATTGGTCAAATATGCTTACGAGGTTACACGAGTGGCTGAAGAAATCTATTTACTCGCGTTACATCACTGACCCCGTTTACCGATATCTGTGGCCACGATTTGCGGGAAAGGCAAACACTGAATAAAAAGTATCGCCAGCCCTTCCCATAGGTTTACAAAAAAAAAAGAACGTGGAAATTATTGGTAACTGGTCAAGTCAGGAAATCCGAAAAATGGTCAGGGAAAAGTCGAGAAATTTCAGGTGGTACCAAACAGGACAGAATAAAAGACCCCAGCGATGTTTGTTATCCTCAAAGAGAATTATTTATTACATACTCGAAGAACGACTAATTCGTCCGAATTTCAGTCCCGAATCAATTATCATTTGGTCTGAAAAATTCAGGAATTTTTTTGTACTCTTTATAGTGGCCACCATGTTGCAGTGTTTGATGATCAATCTTCTCTTTTTCCTTGTTGTTTATTTATGACAGTTATTTTACATTTCATTATACAGATTAAAAACAGTTGAAGAATCGATCGAGAAGAAAGAAAAATACAAATTATGGCTATACTAGAAACGAGAAGCAATCAATACGCGATCAGAATACTTGGACGGTGTAATTCTTCCCATCCGAAACGACAATTTCAAGATTGTTCTTGATCAGGATGCCGGAGACCCAGCCAAACTGCCCAGCCCTGGTACCCTTGGATCCCAAGATCCTCAAGAGTTCGCCGTTAGGAGAGAATATCTGAATTCTTCCGTTACCAGAGTCCCCCACGATAATGTTTCCCTTCAAGTCAATCGTCACCGTCTCGGGGGACCTGGATCAAGAGTAAATACACTCAGTCACATTCTCTTCCCTTCCAATCATAGGTCAATCAGACACGAACCTCAAGAGTCCTTTTTGAGACCCCGGAGTGCCGATACTCCGCAAAAAGTTCCCATCGTGGTCGAATACCTGAAACAAAGGATGACGATGAACCTGCGATTAAATTCCACTCTCATTCTCACCTTGACCTTGTGATTTCCGCAATCTGCAACCACGACCACCGACTCCGAGACCGCGACTGCGGTGGGCTCATTGAAGTGCGTGGGACACGAGACAACCGTGACTCCAGTCTTTGTCACAGTCGTCTCGGACTTTCCTGTTGGACCGATTATCGCGTAGGTCGCACCGTCGGACGTCAGGATTTGAATCCTGTCGTTACCGGTATCGGCGACGTAGATGAGGTTCCGATTCGGGTGGGTGGCGATTCCCTCCGGGCTTCTGAGCTGCCCTTCGCCCTGACCTTTTGAACAAATTTGACGAAGGAGATCCCCCTTGCGGTTGAACACGTGGATGCAGTGTTTCCACTTGTCTACGGGGTCAAGAAATCAAAGAGCTAGATTTTTTAATCAATTCCAAACGACCGCAATTCGATGGTATCGGTGTAATACCCGTGACGAAGATCTCCTCGAAGTCTTCGACGAAGGCGACTCCCTGCGGTGACATCATGTTGGGATGCTGAATCCGCCTGTGCAGACGATACTTCTTGTCGAGGACGAGGATCTGTCTGGTACCCGGACAAGCTATCAGAAGATGGTTCTTCCAGGAGTCCATAGCGATGCCGGATGGTCGTTGGATAACGTCGCGACCAGAGACGATCTTTGGAGCGAATGTCTTGCTCCTGTACGAATATGAATACATCGATGATCATGAAGGTTCGCATGACAGTGGCGAACACTCTCGATAATAACCAGGCAGGAAACCATTGCTTCCGAAAAAAAATTATTAGCGATCAGTGTCAGAGTAGCAGGGCTCATTTTGGAGCAAGGGGGAAATAATATCGTTGAAGTAACGTGTCAGTTGCTCGTGAAATATTGAGAAATAACTGAAATATTGAGAAACAATCGAGGCAATAACTGAAATAAACGAGGAAATAACTGAAATAACTGCAATAAAAAAATATATTGAAACGAATTAAATGATTTGAATTATTTCACAAAAAAAAGTCAACGTGTCAGTCAAATCTTGAGTTATTTTTCCCTCGTTTCGGAGGCTATTTTCATGAGGTGTAACACGAGCCTTATCGACAATATGGGTTTGGCTACTCTGGCACTGAACCACATAATTAATTTCGTCCAAATATTGATCTAGGATTCCATATAAAAGACATAATATTGTAAAACATTTGTTTTTGGTATCATCATGACTGTATCCAGTTTGATAACCAACACAGACCTGTAATAAATCCATGCAGCTTCCGCGCTAGATGCAAAATTGAGTCTTTCCTTCTCCCCGCGATCGTCCATCGAATCAGAAAGTTCTGGATCCCAGAGTGCAACTGCAGCCATCAAGTCACTGGCCCGTTTGTGGATGGAAAGAAACGTCTTCACCTAGAACCCAAAATTAAAGATAAATTTATGGACGTATATAATTATCGTAAGAAACAGAAAACGGAATTTGAAGTCGATTTTCTTTGATCCTCTTAAAATTTTCGCTTTTCTATACGAATCCTTGAAAATCCGGCCTAGTAATTCTGCGTGAAGGATTCCGCAAAGTCGGTTTATACACGGAATAGGAAGAAGGCAAAACTAAAGCAAACCACCGTCAAGCCTATTTTCGGTACACGTGCTGCAGGACCACCCCGCGTACCCAACGCCCTTGGAGTCCTGGACCCTGCGCCCTTGCGAGCACGCACGCGCTGCCACGCGACCCGGGTTCTCCAGGCCGAGAGAAAAGCACGGGCAACACGCGATCTTCTCCATCCTCGATTGCCCGCAATTTAGTGCCGCATCAACGCACTCGAAACGCACGCGGGTAC
This sequence comes from Euura lappo, assembly GCA_018257835.1. NCBI lineage: Eukaryota > Metazoa > Arthropoda > Insecta > Hymenoptera > Tenthredinidae > Euura > Euura lappo. The sequence goes on along the minus strand of JAEUYN010000401.1, from coordinate 46,327 downwards.
CTCGACCGTCGAGCGAACTTCAATGTGTCACTTGCATTTCATACTTGTACCTACTCATTGTACTTTATACTCTGCTGCTTTATGTTCGCCGGCTGGTTTGATGCGCGGTCGTAATCGTAAGTGTAGATCTAATACGATATCGTGACGTTCGTACGAAAAATCGGGAAAGTTGTAATACTTTTTTCAACAGAAGCATGAAAAAGTAACTTTTTGACGTCTCCTTCCGGTATAACGTAAAGAAGCACTTTATTCATCCAAAAACCTTTAGAGCTACCTTTTCAATTTTTTGTCATGTTTTTATGTCATGTACAAACCATTAGCGTGCCAAAACAAGCAGGCCTTGGCTGACTATGAACCAGCCTTCGAACTTCTCGTCACTCATTTCGTTTCCAGCTAGGTTGAATTTTGCAAATCTGGCCTCAAATTCTTGATCAGCGGTTCAAAAAACCTTCGAGTACCTAATTTTTTTGGTATGATTTCGAATGGTTTTAGTGTTTTTCCTCAGCAAATCGAAGCCGCCATTTTGAATTTTGCAAATCTGACTTCAGATTCGTGATCAGCGATCCAAAAAACCGTGAGGTACCCAATTTCACTCAAATTCGTTGATCCGTTTTCAAAATATCGTCATTTTTACTGTATATATATATTACAGAATTTTGTCGTAAGCTGCCATAAAAAGACTTTTCGAGGCAGCCCTTAAGTCAGCCGCATAAAGTGCCGCTCTAGGGATCTAAAACAGGCCTTTTTAGGTCTTCGCTGGAATAATTAGTCTACAAATCACTGTACCTAACTAATTCCTAAGTTATTGTATACTTTATTTTCTGAAATATTGTTTGCGACGCATAAAAAGATACTTTATCCTGAATTTTGAATACGAAATCGTTTAGAGGGGTTCCAAAAAGACGGGAGTCTGTAATCGTTGGGTCCATATGTAGTTTGGTACATCGGACATAGTCGCGTATCAGAAGCCAAATAGTACTGCATACACACGAGTTTAGTTACAGGTCAGTTGATTTTCCCAGGCGCCCCCCATAGCGATTATAAATAAGTGGGGTCCTCGACGAGGAGTTGCAATATGTCACTGTGGCTAATTTGGGGGCATAACCTGGCCCGTACCGGGTCCCGGTTGCATGGGATGGTCACGAGCCGTAATCGCAAGCGTCGTCACTCGACACTCGACACTTTACGCCCCGGCTATGGTACGGCTTTCAATTATGTTCAGGAGTGCAGTTATCGCTCATCTCGTGTTTATCATCGGGGAGAGATATAATGATACAGAGATACCGTGAAATCTCTGAATCTGGAGAACCGTGAGCATCTGGAGTAAATAAATGGTGACCTGGGATTCAGAACTGTGGGATTCTATCGATCATTTCAACAAACTTATTGGGGGTCGAAAATTATCCCTCAATTTTTATGTTCGTTTATATTTCAATTCTAAAGAGTCACATTTATTGGTATCGTACAAAAAGTATGGAACGATATTGATTCAAGATTCTTGATTAATTTTGCTTTGTGATAGAACAGATGTTCAGTCATAGGTATTAGTATAGTGAGATCTTGTTACGTCAATCGTCAGTGATAATGAATAGAAAACAAAGGTCTCTTTATCGTCAATGGAAAGGCAGATAATAGGTCAGACCATTGTTTCAATATATCCGTTATTGTAACGCACTATAATTACACTAGTATTTAAATTAAGATCCCTTTTCATATCCATCATCTATTGATTCGATTCGTACTATAAATTTAGGGAAAAAAAAATATTCTCACGTATTATTCGCATAACATTGCTGTAGTTGGGGGTGTTTATCTGTTTTATCTGACAATGATATCAAGAAATTAAATATATTCACCTCGTATATTTTTTTTTTTAATTTGTATACCGTCATATCAATTACATAGTTTCTAACTCTATAAACTCTCTCTGATTGTGAGATTGGATTCAACTTTTGTACTGCAAAATCAGAGAGTAAACCCCTAGTGCGGAAAGCTTCACTTTACGCACGCTGTACAGGCTTCGAAAATCAAACTTTTCATGCAGGTGTAACAGAGAACACTTTATATAAATATCCTAAATTATATCACCATATACATGGTGAATTCCTGAAACTCCTTTGAGTACAGTATAGACGCATATAGGTATATACTCGCACATCGCTACATCTAAATGCGTATGAACCGCAAAATCGTTGACTGTGTCGGTTCCGAATTTGGACGAACCCGGCGCGTCCGTGTGTTCACTAACACTATATGAATTCATGGCACAGCTATGTGTGAGGGGAAGCGTGCAGGTGACGTGAATTATTAGACCTCGAATCTTCCGTCGAGGTTGTGCAGCACCGGGAAAACGGCGTTGGGTGTGGCCTACGCGGAGGACAGGGCGTGCCAGAGAGGGACGATGCTGGGTCATGGAGGGAAAATTGATTTGTTACGGTATTATATACCAACGAGGCTGAAACTCCTTCAGCTCTTTTTTTATCTTTCTCTCCCTTCTCTCTAAGTCAGTTAGACCGTAAACATTCCACTCACACAAATGGACCACGAATTTGTTATTTATCTCACTGGGGGATGAGAAATGAGAGAATCGACTGTATGTACTTACCCAGACAGCAAGAAACTAAACAAGACTCTAACTGATAATCTTCCTGGAGAGGAAATATGCAACATTTTTTTGCGTCTGAAAGTCGTCCAAGTCAAAAAGACATGATATTATTGGACTTGGACGATGTTAGGATGTCAAAAAGTGTTTTATTAGACGCCATTCAATTCAGTCTTGCTTAGTTTTTTGCTGTCTGGTTATGAATCATGTTATATGGAATCATTCTATGAATATTCAGAATCAGAAAAGCTCGCAAAAAAGAGGCGAAAGGGATCATCGACATTTACTGTTTGCAAATTTCTTCGGTCTTGATGACAAAGTACCTCGGATTATTCCAAATCCTTGTGAATTCGAAAATCTAAACTGAAGCGAAGCTCGATTCCTCAGTTAAATTACCATTACCGAGAGTCCGAAAACGATCCTAGCTGAAAAATAGTTGAAAAACTTAATCGAATCGAGCTTTGAATGCACCAGATACGTAAGGGCTAGAAATATTTTCGATTACAACATCCTTGGTCGTCAGATATTTGATGAATAAGAACAAAGAACAAAAAGAAGAATCCTAATTTTACAGATTCATCAGTATAAATATTACAGAATCTTTCTGCACTATTCGACAAATGAAGGAGTATATTAATAAAAAAGGGGTTGACTGACGATTTTTGTATTCCTAATCGTTTTACTTTCAATATTCTCGCACAAGTCTATTAATTCATACACTCGGATTGGTAAAAATAACGACTTTCCGTTTTTCTATTCAACTTTCCCAAATATAACATCACAAGACTTCTGAACATCATGAGGGTAAAAACAGTACCTTTAATATATTTAATCAAGGGGGAGGGAGTAATGTAAAAAAGGTTTTAAAAACGTCAATCCTCGGTTTGTTGGACCGATTATGGTTAACAATGTTCTGCCATTACGCCTGTCCATCTGCCACAAGCAGTTCTGGGCTACAGAGTGAGATTCCCTGTGCAGTGCACACAGTAGTAATGGCCTGTCATCGCCAGACACGAACCAAGCGATCGCCACCCCCCTGCGAAAGCTCCTCACCCACACCAGCACCAGGACCAGGACCGGTAACCTTACCCTTACCCTTACGAATCAAGGGAAGGGAATGGAAGAAAAAGAGAAGAGAGGCGTAACCTACCCTCAAGTCGTAATCGTAAACGAAGACTCGACTCGACTCGATTTGGCCTCTGGTATGTCGCGGGTATGTGGTGAACCCGTATTTCTATGTGTATCATGAAGCTCTATGTAGAAATATAAAGGTAGGTATACCACCGGTATAATCAATAACCGCGGTTATACTCGCGCTTGCGCCAATCTTGGCTGGACTGTTTATAAGTAAATGGGCTAAAAATGGCGGCTTGTGTACAGGTATAGATGAAAAAATCGTTCAGAAGACATATTTGGAACGAATGCTTTGCGGGAAGATTATGAAAACGGCCTCAAGGTAGTCGTGCGGTGTTTGTAGGTGCGAGGAATTTAACGGTAGAAGAATTGTGTAGTTCAAAAACCACATTTTTCAGAACACATAAATGATTTTGTTTTCCTATCTCAAAGATAAGATGGTTCGAAATTCTGTACACTTGGTGTTTTCTCATAATTTTGAACTTTGTGCTTTTCTCTTTTCAACGAAAAATAAGGTTTTCAAAAATGATAAGGTGAATGAGTCTATTAGTGGATTTTCAAGGTTCCACCTTATGGACGTACAACTAATAAATTGTGCTTTCTGGTTTCTTTTATCTCGTTTTGTTGATGATATCTGGGAAACAAATGAACGGATTTTCATCAATTTTCATCAATTTGGTCCCAATCTAATTCCGGTTATTCAAAGAACATTGAAATCAACGATACGTGGAGACGAAAATTGATATCCCAGTGTTTTTTGGGTCGCTACAGGTCACGAACTCGAGGTTACGATTCCAAATTCAATTTGACAGTCCAAAATTGAAGAATGGTTAAATTCTAATGAAATGGCTCGCATTCAGTGTCAGATTTTTAGTTTCATTTCAGTTACCTTTTCGTGGTTATCAGCGAGTGTATCGAACTTGAAGTTCCTGTGGTCCGATATTTCGTCCTGAGCCTTCAATATCTTTCCCTTGAGATCGTCGGCCAGGCGTTCGCCCTTCTTCGCCGATTCTTGAGCTCGTTTGATCCGCTCTTTCCGCTCTTGTTGGAGCTCGTTGATCCGCTGCTCGATGTCTCGGTCTATGTAGTCCGTCAGGTGAACGACTCTGGTCTGAAATTAGAAAAGAAACATTCGACCTCATGAGCGAATAACGATATTCCTTGGTCTCACCTTGTAGTCCTGAATCCTGCGATCGAAACGATCAGTCGTGTTGTTCAACTGCTCGGTGATGTTGACGAGCTGGTCCTTCAGCTCGTCCATGTGGGCGACCCAGCAGACGCTGCAAAATATCTGCAAAAAAAAGTAGTGCAAAAATGTCTTGAAGCAATTGAAAAAAAATTGTGGGTGGCTCCATGGATCACAGAATTGAGAATATATCAAAATTTTGTCGTGTCTAGGTTTCGGTCTTTTCACCTGTTTGCAGTGTTTGCATTTGTTGTCGCGGTTACACGACGTCCCACACTTGACACATCTCGTTTCAAGAACCGGTGGTTCATGGACTGTGTTAGTGACAGGACTTGACGGTCCTTGGATGAGGGATCCTGGCTGGTCGACAAAAGGCGCAAAAGTCACAACCGGACCTGCGAAGTCCAGGAGATCCAGGTTGCCTCCAGAGTTTCGCAATACTCTCAAGAGGTTCTCTATGTACAGGTTCGTTGGCAGGTTACGAGGCGCTGATTCTACCACTGTCAGTTTACACAGTGGACATTTTATCGTGCTACCTGGTTTTTTTTTTGCGAATAAGAAAAAAAATCTAATTATAAAGAAGAAAAATTAGAAAAATATTGTAAAATGAAAAGCCTGGAATATTAATCATGCTAATAAAACTAGTAGTTCTATTTTTTTTAATGCTTGAAGTATTGAAATAATAATAAACATCGAGGGAACAAATTGAATTTTGTTTGAGTGGAAAAGACAAAAGCTGAATACATATATGATGGAGAAACAGAAAACTGAGGAAAAAGACAAATTTCATTATTACGTTTGAGTAACGTAATTTGTTAATTAATCAAGTCTTTCATTTGCTACCATCATTGTCCGGATATTTAAGCTGCTCTTCCAAACATTCCAGACAAAATGTGTGCTGGCATGGCATCATCCGGGGTGACCGAAGTCGTTCCAAGCACACCGGACACTGGAGTAAATCCTCGATGGCTCCCAATGAAAATCTACAAGACAATTAAAGATCTGTAAACCACTGAATAATCGACGGGACAAGATAAAAACTTAAACGTCCCTTTCGTAGACACGTGGTACAAAATTGAAAAAGAAAGATAAGTCTTTATTTATTATTATTATTATTATTTTGAGAATTTGTATCGAGAATAATAAAGAAAAAGAGATTTCGAACCTTTTTCGGTTTTTTGGAGCCTTATTTTCACTTGTCCCCGGCGTTACCCGAACCTCAGCGTGTGACGAATTTTGGGAAAAGGCCGACGGAAGTTTGACCTCCGAGTTGGCCATTGGACCTAGGATAAAATCCGTCGCGAGTTCTTGCATCTCGTGCATTATAGCGCTGGACTCGTCGTTATTTTCCGCGACGGTATGGGACTCCATCGATGGAGGAGGCGTCGAGGACGCCTGCCTCTTGAATACCGATTTCCACCGTAACGCCATTCTGCAAATTAATAAAAACAATCAATAAGGAAAATCCGTGTTAATTTGCAAATCTTGCAGAATATATAGGCAAGCGATTAGAATCTGATCAACTGACTTATTGTTAGGCTGTTACTTTTTATCTAATTGATTCGCAATGTCTGTTCATCGTCAAGAAACGTTGGTGCACATTGCTAAGGCATTATTGCGTGTGAAGAGCTCAAAAACTTTTACGGATTGCTTCGTTTACTGCCATTGTTACTTTTTTATCATCATTATCAACGTTTTTGTGGCTGTAATATTATATCGGTTCTCTACGAATTTTTCGTCTGCGTCTGTACCTAAATAACTGTTCAGTTTTGTGAAAAAAGAAAAGAAAAAGAAAATACCAGATGGTGAAATAAGCTGATAGAACGATTCAGTTTATCAAAGAGACCGAATTTGGAAGATTGTGATTCGAGATTGTGGTAAAATAGTGACACAATTAATTTTTGAGCTCATGGAAGCTGATTATTACTACAGTTTTTATAAAATATCAAAGCGAAAATGAAATATCTTACCTTGCCTTACCAGTGTCGACCGCTGCCTTGTCACAAGTATTATTTGTTTATTAATTTTTCTTAAGTCATCGATATCTGCATAATTAAGGTCATCAACAAGAGGGCTTCTGGTTTAGAATACCGATAATCTGTTAGTACTGTGTTGGCGAAGAAACTGACGACCGCGAGTATAGAAGATATCTTTCGATTGATTAGAATTTTATCTGATACTGGTGCTAGTCGTGCGATATAATAACGAGATACACATCATCGTCGATATACTCGATCGTAGACCACCGTGTGTTGTAGGTATAGCCTCTATCTGATTATTTATTGATCTTCGACTTTTTATTACAATCACGGATAAATATTTTACCAATTGTAGAAATTTCGAGGAGAAAGAAGCTTCGAGGTAAAAATGAAAGGGAATATATTGAACAGAAAATGTGTGACTTTGTACAGTATAAGTTTCAATGAAAATAATGAGATAATTAAATCTAGCTATATGCTCGATTTTTGATACGCTGCAAAAGTTCAAACGTGGATAAAAAATCAATATAATCGATCAAGAATCGTTATATCAGAGTTCGATTGCCAAATAGGAAATAGAATGTTGGTGCGATAAGACCGCGATTCTATCAAATGATAGAAGATAAAAAGAGAAAAAAAAATTTAAAAAAGAAAAAACATTTAATATCTAATTTTGAGGATACATTTTTTTTGAATAATATGTATAAAAATATAATTGAAAGATTTTTGTGACAAATTGTATAATGTTATGATCGAAATCATCATGTGATTTATCTTGTGATTTCTACAAAATATATTAAACAAAAAATCACGTTATTAATCATACAGACAAAAAACATATTGTTAACCTTTTATTTTATCATGTAATTTGTTTTATATCATATCTGATAACTTCTGCCTGTGTGATTTTTTAAATTCACCAGATAAACCATATGATGAATATAAAAAAAATTTTATTCTTAAATTAAAAGAACATAAGTTGGTAAAATAAGGAACATATTCATTATTCATAAGCATGAATAAGAAACATTAAAAATAAACTAAAAACAGGTGAAATATAATAAGGATAAAAATTTGGAACAATAATGATAACAATAAGGATAAAAATTTGAAACAATAATGATAACAATAAGGATAATAGTTTGAAACAATAACGATAACAATAAGGATAATAATTTGAAAGGAAAAATTTGATCCGATGGTTTCGTTCGTAACGTTAAGTAATATGATTTATCACATCAAAATTTTCAGTAACATTCTTCTGGGAAATTTTTGTTTGAACCGGTTTTGCTCTATTTTACCTAAAAAAATCAAGATATTCACGTGTTAATTACACCAATTCAATAAATCGATGGTTCAAATAAGGCGAAAATTAGAAAGAAATAAGATCTTCGAGTTCAAATGTTCCCGCGCGACGAGTCAAACTTCGATACTAATCTCGATGTCTTTAATTCTCGCTATATTTCGATAATCGACCGCGTCTAGTTGTCTGTATCGGCGATATATCCACCGCCATGTTTGTTTTTCCGTCAAAAATGACAACAATTTATTGTTACAGTGTATGAAGTTACGAATAAAAAAATATCTAAATAATTTACACATGAATAAACAATTGGACAAAGTGGCGTGTGATCTGCGCGTCATAAACACATACAACAAACAACAAAAATCATACACTGCGGTTATTTATTACATCGGAACGCAGTTTTTTCCTGCCAGCTTAGATGCCTCTGCTACGCAAGGTCCTAGTCAACCTGACGGTTCTCGCTCTCTTTCTCATAGTTTTCTACTGTTATCAAACACCTGGCTCCAACGCGATCCAGAATCCCTCAACGACCTCGGTGAACGAGCCGAAACAACGACTCCAAGACAACGACCAAGATTTCTACAACGTTTGGTGCATATTCACAAAAGTAACGTCAAACTCTCCTATGACCAGGAAGTTCAGAGTATTCACAGCGTCCCTGCTCAAATTTGCCTCCGTCAAACTCGCCTTCCATGTCATCACCGACTCGGCGAGCAGAGAAATCGCAGAGACTCTGATACGAGGGGTTTTAGCGACCAGTAAAAAGATCATGAAAGTACGTAAGAAACTGTATGGTCGATGTGGAGCCTCTGCTGACCTAAATGGACTTTGTTTTCAGGTGAAGTACTACGACGTTCACGTTCTGGCTAAGGAACTGGAGGATGTAGTGTCGTCGATGTCTCCGCACTTCAGCAGCAACCCAGGGACTTATTACTCGGACGCGTTGTTTTTTTTGTCGTTGGGTCTGCACAGGATAGCGCCCAGCAATCAGAATACGGCGGCTATGTTCGACGCGGATATAAAATTCAAAGCCGATATAAAGGAGCTTTTTGAGAAGTTTGACGAGTTTGGGTCGGAGGCTTTGTTCGGATTGGCGCTGGAACTGACGCCGGTGTATCGGCATGTTTTGTACATGTACAGAAGCAAGAATCCTGGCACTGCTTTCGGGGAGCCTGCGTACCTCGGAGGATTTCCGGGGTTCAACAGCGGTGTCGTTTTATTCAATTTTAAGAAATTGAGAGAGTCTAAGGAGTACGATTATCTACTCAGCAACGACAGCGTCGCTTATATGACGGAAAAATATTACTTCAAGGTTCGAAACTTTTTGGGATTTTATCCTTAACGGTTTATTGTTTCCAGGTTCTCGGAACCGCGCTCGCCTTGGAGAGACGAGACTTTTTCCCATATCGGCTCTCCCGCAGGGATGAATATCGGCGAACGGACACTGAACTTTGATTTCCGACGATTTTCATCTTCGAAACGGAGTCTGAGACCTCAGAGATTGAAATACGCTAGCAATTGCTTACTCTTTTCCATTCTACAACTTAATCTACACTCAGTGGAAACAGAGACACTAATTTATCGCCTATTATGCCTCAAAGAGTCAATTTGTTTTGCTCTAGATCGTAAATACTACGAAATTAAACGTCGATGGACATTTTCAATGAGATTTCTTGACGTTTTCTTTGTGTTTGTATCAATGCGCGATTAGAGACAGAAAGATATTAGAATATATGAGTCGAACTCTGATTTTTCGACTTCATTTCAGATATATTTGGGTTTTACACAGTCTTACTTTTGAGAAGTACAGATTTGTGTCTATAATTTTTCTACAAGCTCGAAAAGTATTCATTTTTCATAATATTTCACAAAAAATTGTATACTCCGGCCTCATTCTTTCATTTCAATTTAATTCAGCACTTTTGGCTGCTGCTAGCTTCGAAAATGCTTCTGTGATGATAATTTTCTCCTGATATTTGCAAATATCACCAATATTCGATCAATGACTGAGTTAACACACTCGATGTATCTAATTTTCGAAAAAATCCCTGACATTACTCGATTATGAATTTAGAAATGTAATATTTGCCCCGAAAAGAAAAAAAGTTGACTCGTATTCAGATCTAGATTCAGATTTTCTCTTGTGAGAATGAGAATCTAGGTTCTCTTGCATCTATAATCGTATTTCGTCACTAAAAGCTTCGTTTAATTTTCCAGGGTCATCTGGGAGACCAGGATTTCTACACGATTCTTGGTATGGAGCGTCCGGAGTTGATCCACAGGGTTGACTGCGGGTGGAACAGGCAATTGTGTACGTGGTGGCAGGACCACGGTTACATGGATATGTTCGCGAATTATTCACGTTGCGATTCAAAGACAAAACTTTACCACGGTAATTGCAACACGCCGATTCCTGATTTTTAGTCGACGATGTATGGTATCGTATCGTATCGTACGATTCTCGTCAATCCAATGTGCAAAAAAAAAGAAAAAAAAACAATATTGATGAATCTCGATCTACGTTTTACAGTAGACTAGATAAAACTGTACAAAGTTAATAATTAGTTTAAATTAAAGGAATAAAGTTAACTGAGATAAATTTTTATAATATTAAGACAGAAATTTTGTATAAATGAATTTAAATATAAATATAAATTTATAAAGTTTATCATCCAGCTTCTTTCTCGCCTTCGCCACTCAAATTTTTAATACCATAATCAATTATAAATAGGAAAAGGTATAGAATGATGATTGATTTTTTAATTATCTTTAATATGACTCAATAATCAGGGATAATTTATAACTTACATAAATATATATATATATAGCGTACAGTGTTTTTTTGTTTTTCGTTTTGTTTAGTGTGTGATATACAGTTTGAAAATTAAATAAGTGCAGCTATATAAACTAAATTTCTTGTTTTTTTTACTATTTATATATGATATATTTACAGAAGGTAAGTTGTTTCGTTTAATCTTTGCTTTTAATAACGGTGCTGTTGATTATTTTTTATTACAGAGAATATTTATCATCCGTTGTGAAGAATGTCGAAATATACACAATCGCACACAATACTATATTACACATAAGTATACATATAATATTTTTTTTTTTTGTACACTTTAAATATTTTATTGTGGTACAAAACAAAATATCGATTGAGTTTATCTGCTTTTTGACAAATTTCTCACACGAAAATCGTCAAAGAACAAAATAATTGTGCGAAAGTGAATATTTTCACATTATCATAGTCAGAATTGAATGTTTATAATCGTCTGGAATATCATGAAATTATTAGTTACGAACCACGCCAGTTCTCACCACGAATAATAATAATAATTGATCCACCCTCAAGTGTTTATTATAGTTCAAAATATATTTAATAATGGTAATTATATTATATTAAATATTAATATTCATCATTTTTCAATTCTTTTTTAGTTCTCGCCTTCTTTTCTATAACTCCCATTTTTTCCGTGTCAATAATTATAATAATAAACAAAGAAAAATGAAAAAAAAAAAAAATTGACGCTTTGGTAGTACTAAATAATATTAATAACAATAATCTTAATAATAATATAAACAAAATAATGGCGCTTGTCTCTCGCTCTAAATACACACAACGGAAATTACATTTTTTTTCTTTTTTGTTTATAGTAATTATATGCATACAGTAATTTTACGAGGGTATAATTCAAATTACACGTTAATTTCTCCTGAAGAGTAACACGTTACACCGAGTATTTTTATTTAATTACTCTTTTCTTTCGAATCAAAAAAAAAAAAGAAGAAGAAAACCGAAGAAAATCTCGCATCATCAAATTATAATCCTTATAGACATGACTAAATTACACACCAGCAGTAGCACCTGAAGGAAAAAAAAGTAAAAAAATCTCATGACCCCATCGCGCTATTTTACACATCTGTATAAATACTTGAAATTATACATACATTACGTAGTACGAAAATAATGAATCATTTTTTACACACTTTTGAATTTTTTTTTTCCAGACTTCAAACTGAATATTTAACAAGAAAGAAAAATACGGAATTATTTTCGGGTTTCGAGAATATCAGAAAACGAATGTGTGTAAAACTATTCAACTTTTTTTTTTTTAGTACCGCAAGAATTTTACTTCGTCGATCATTTTGAAAACTATATCAATGTAATATAATCTGTACACCATGTTTTTTTTTGTACATAAATAATAGAGGTATTAATTTACAAACTTTCGACGGAAAAAGATAGGTATCATCAGTTTTTTTTTAGTTTTTTTTTTAAAAGATAAATGTTCGCTTTCTTATAGTTTTGTTTGGATTTATGGATAATGGATATGCCCGCTAAATTTATACATTATATAACAAGATTCAAAATAACCCAGCTCTTGAATCTGTTTGATAAATAATAATAATAATAATTATATTAATTAATAACGATATTTAATAATATGTGAGCAAAATTATGTTATAGTACCCAGGTTGGTGTTTGTTTAGCTGCGTACAGATCGCGATCCTGGGGCCATTCCAACGACGTTTGTATTTCTTCGTGGAACCTGGTTTAAATAATTAAATATCAAATAAAATTCCATGACTGAACGGGGACGTTCCACATAAAACACCTTCGACCCCAAAAACTACGAGGATCGAGTTTCCATAAAAATGTGTAGAAATTATTTTCACCAGTCGGAATGAACTTTCGATTATATTCTTTATATGATTAGATGAAACTTTTTCTCAATGAAATCGTATAAAATAATTCAAAAATCATTTAAGATAATTTTTATACCTCATGCATCGAGGTTTGTCTGAATTTGAGAACTTGAGAATGAGAGAATAAAACTCTGTACAATCCTTGAAAAAATATACAATTCTATAAACTGAGAAATAAAATTTGATCGAATTATATGAAATTATGTATTAAAAGAAAGTTCTGAAATTGTAGAAGAAAAAATAAATCAAACAACTCGTTTGTCTAATTTTATGTAGTTCAAAATTCTTATCAATTTAGAATTCAGCGAAATAAGAGTCTCAATGATTACAGTATCACTTATTTCGGTGATAAAAAGTATAGTTTTCTAGAATTCTAATTTCCAGTCCAGAAAAATCGTTGAACTTAGAAGAAGATAAAACCTGCCAATGGTTTCATAATAAATAAATCAATCACTTATAATGAAACTTACGCGTTTCAGTTGACCAGTTCCAAAATTTCTAATGGACTCGAGCAGCTGGTTCCTGTCGTCAGGTTCAGCACCAGGCATTGACTTTGGTCTAGCATTAGAGTTATAATTGGTGGTCTTGAGCGTGACGCCGGTGATAACGGGCATAGTTGGAGGTTTCGGTACGCCGTTGGTGTCTTCGACCCTGATGTGCACGGTTTTTCTGAGTCCATTTTGGTTCGGTACGCAATTGCCGTTGGATATATCACCGATTGCGATTCTGTTGACGTTCGCACTACGTTTTTCCTCTTCTTCACTGACGACCGACTTGAACCCCTTGACGACAGGCATCAGGGTCCCGCGGCTCGTCTTCCTGGTCGCCTCCTGAAAACCGTTCCTGAAGTTGTTTGCAACTGGTGCGACGAAGCTTCGCTTCTCCTGGCCAGAACCCAACGGCTTGTTTATCCTCGCGTGGACCAAGTTCTCTGGCTCCGCATTAGAGGAGTTGAAGCTGTCCCTGCGAACGGTGAACTTGGGTCCAGAATTCTCCGGTCTTCGAGGGTAGCCTCCGTACTTTGGTATCGGTGCCGAACCAGAGTTCTGATCTTTGGCAAAGGCCTGTTTCAGGTCTTTGAAACTTATGGGCCTGGTGTCGACGTCGTCTTTCTTCTCTGGGATCTCATCCCTCCGATCTCCACCCCCGAGGATTCTCTGCAACTCCTTGTCTCCGTCCCTCGAAGGATCGACAGCGATCGAAGCGGGCCTTCGGAACCCTCCGTTGCTCTGGGCTCGCAGGACCTTCGCTAGCTCGTTGGGCCGCTCCTTGGATTCCTTTTCGAACCTCGACGTCACCGAAGATTTTCTCAGCAACGTGGTCGACGAGTTTTGGAGCAGGACCGTCGTCGTGCCGGAGGTCTTATTCACTGTGACGGTGGACGATCTCTCCTTGTTCACCGACGGAGTCTCCTTTCCTGACGTTTCGGTACTCCGACTTGTTTCCACCTTGTAATCACTGTCCGGTTTTATTTGGACTTTAGTGGTTCGAGATCGGTCCGACCAGCTGCCCAAGTCGATGGCCGGCGGTCCTGCGTAAGTGTAGCGTTTGGTGGCCGGTTCTTTGGGCTGAGACACTGGAAGAGTCTGATCAACGTTCGTCTGACGATTTGGAGACGATTCTTCGGGTTTGGGAACAGCAGCTATCACCCTGAGGAATTGTTGCGTTGAAATAATGGCAGGTGGTAAAAAATTCAACGATTTGTGTTCAGCTAGGGTTCTTACCTCGTTTCCTCTGACGGATTGGAAGCAGATTTCTCCTGCACTGCTACGGTGTGGGTTGAAGAACTCCGCTGAATTCCTTCCAGCTGGGGTAAAATGCTCTTCAGAACCTTCGAACATGAAAGAGAATCTTGTTGGCAGCACAATTGAAAATATGTTGTTACCACTCAATGAACAAAGAAGATGAACGAACTTGTTCTGGACCCTGAATAAAAGACTCCACGACGTTGGTTTTGAATACATTGAATTTATTTCATTGTGTGGACTTTTCCCTATTGAAAGAGATCATGGAATGATTCATATGATGTTTGATCGAAATCTGCATGTACATACTTGATCGTAGAATTTAACTTCTGAATGTCATATGACAAATTATAGCATAAATCGTCAAATGTAATGCAAATCAACATCTTGTGTTTTGGCAAAGTAGTTAATATGGAAATTTATAATCATAGACTGCCGATCGTGATGAAGCACATGCAAATTTTCGTCTTGACATTGCGTGACATTCAGATGGACGTTACCGAAAAAAAGTCTATCGACATACCTGAGCAGATTGTAGCTGTGTTTCCTTATCCGGCGTTTCGTGTTTCTTCAAGATGTCATCCCTCCACTTCGAGAACTTCTGGTTACCATTCGTCTCTTCGGCTGGGGGTGCGATTTCTCCTTTCGGAACCATCGTATCTTCACCCTTGCCAATTTCAACCTCAACGATCTTCGGTTTTTGAACCTTGAACGAATCCACCCTGGGCCTCGGTTTAGTGGCTATCGATATCTTGATGTTGGAAGACTCCATGTGTTTATCCTCGGGGATGAAGCTGCTGATTTTTTCCTCTGCTATCGAAACCGGAGGCTGCGGCTCCGTCGCCCTTCTCACTTCCTCGACGATGACGCCCGTCGGTTTCGAACCAGTCCCGGGATTCTTCCTGCCGAGTGGAGCCTCGACCTCGCGGGATTTCACCTCGTCGAATATGTCGACGTTCTTCGGCCTCGAGTACGTCGTGATGACAAAATTGGACAAGGTGTTGTCGACCGGGGCTACGGTCGGCGTCGAAGAGGCTTGAGAGCCTCTCCTGGACTCTGAAGAAGTCACGGAAACGGTCCTCGGCCGGACTGTAGGCTCTTCAGGGCGGATCTCAACTCTGTTTGGTCTAGCAGCTTCCGCAATTGATTTCGGACCGTCTTCGGGGACGAAGAGAGTCTTCTTCGCCGGAAGTTCAACGACCGCGTTGTCCCGGAACTCAGACGGCGGTTCTGGGATCGGATACTCCCAGTCTATGGTGGATGGTGGCTGGTCGTCGGTGTTCGCGTTGGTATTTTGGACCTGTTTCACAACCTGAGTTTGTAGAAAGTCAGTACCGTCCGTTTCGAAAGAGCCTACGTATCCTTCGATCTTTTCGGATCGCGGTTTGGCTTCATTGACTCCATCGTCTTGCGGTTCATCCACGCACCTTTGTGCGGTCGATAGAGGGACGCGATCGTTAGCTGAGGACGTATCCGGTGACCGTAAAGATTCGGAAAGCGTGTCGGATACTTTTTTCAATAAATCCGAAGTGGACGTTTCTGCGTTTTCGTTCAACGATACACTTTTTGTTTCCTCCTCGGAATCTAAAATTATAACGAGATGATAAAATAACATAAAATATTCATCGGTACGCACAATGAATCAGCAGAGCAGAAAGTAGAGAGAAAATTGCCAGGTTTTATATCGTCACAGATTTGGATGAGAATCTATGTTCTACTTGACACAAATTAAGTTCTGTAAAAATGTGCATATTTGTCCAATAGTGGTAATTAGGCTGTGTCGAAACATAAATCGATACTTCTTCCTGTTTCAAAATTATAAACTTTGTGATCCAAGTGGAAATGTGGACCTTGAGCAAAGGAACTGTCTTGGCTTGATAGACTCTGACTTGATGAAGATATCAGGAGACATCAGCATTGTCTACTTTTTAACGATCTTAAAGTCGTCTTCGTGGAAGATGGAAAATTCGGAACCCTATTGGCCTGTTCATAGACAGGGTTTTTCCCTTCATTCCGGGTGTTTTTTTCTTTCTCGTCATCTCATGGTCGAGTGAAAACTGATATCGATTTTGTTTCGAAGCCTCAAATTGTGTTGATGACTTGAACCCCACTAGAGTTAAGACTATGTTCTACTGTTTGTTAGTCATGACAAATAATTGAGATTCAATGTTAGTAAGACATGCACCTGGTTGCCCCAGCCTCCAAGCAGTAGACCGAGTAGAGTCGTTCTGGACAGCCCGTAAAAGGTCTTCCCGTTCCCAAGTGATGGATGTGGTCAAAAACGCTGGTAATTTCGGAGCACCGTTTCTCGTTAGTTTTTGGGACCTCGTTCCCGACATGGTTGCGTTGTTCGGGTCCAATCGCAACTTATCGTGTCTCTTTGAGCCTGAATCATATTTCGAGGATTCCGGAATCACTCTTCTCGCCGAATCCGGGTCCATGGCGAAGGTGGAATCCCCGGATCTGGAAGTGAGGGGCCTTCGGCTACCCTCAAACGTATTTATCTCGAAGTTGTTCAGTTCGGAATGGCTTCTGACGAGGTTCGCGAGCTTTGGAAAGTTCCTGGACCGTTCGAACATCTCAAGGTCCGCCAATTCCAGTTCGTCGTCGGTCCCGTTGTTCGCCACTTCGTCAACGGTCACACCAAGCGAACCAATTCCATGTCCCTGTTGATAATCGCTCTCCAAAATCGATTTTCCGCCACCGAACGACATCTTCGACGTTAAACTGTGCTCGCGATCCTCGTCATCGCGCTTTCTCGCATCCTGATCACTCGAGACTAGCTTACTGGCGATTTCCGGGCTGACGAAACGATCGCACTTCGGTATCGTCGATATAACGGCACAGGATCTTTTCCCGTCACTGATCTGCGCCTTCGTTTCTTCCGTCCCAACCGTCTTATCGACCTTTATCAACCTTCGAACGTTTTGTCTCATTATGAGATTGTCGAAGATTCTGTCGGTCGGCGTTCCAGCCTGCGGGTTTTCGTCGGGTTTCTTCACTTCCCTCGGTTCCTCGATATCCTTCTTGTCTGTTCTTTCCGGAACAGTTTCCGGATTTCGCTCCTCGTCCAGTTCCGAACTCGAAAGTGTTTTTCGTCTCGGTTTTTTCGGTACTTTGACCTCAGATTTCAAATCCACGAAACATGATATCGGACTCAGAGACCGATCTTTGGGTATCGGTTTCGGTGATCCGACGTCGTTTGGCTCAATCCCATCGACGTTCTTATCGATTTGACTAATTCTAGGGACAACAGGCGGGTTTTTTGTTCGCAGCGTTTTGGGAACTGGCACGGATTGAGCGACACTTTCCAGCCTACTGACTGCTCCTCTGGGTTTTGGAACGGGAACGTCTACTCCAGCTGGTTTAAAAATAGTTTGAAGAAAGAAAAAAGAAGAAAAAAGAACAGAAAGAAATAGAAAACAGGAAGGACGGAGAAAGGCTGAAGATAAGAGTTACCATTTCCCCACAGAAAGTGTTATAGTGCAAGCGTAAAAAGCAGAGGACTAAGTCTACCAGTGACAAACTGCAGGAAGTGGGAGCGGAAGAGCGGATCCAAAATTACAAGCATGCGGACGAGGTGACGTTCGTCTCGTCTATCCGACGAGTCAGCCACGCTACACGAATTCACCGACCCTACTTTCGAGTATGGAATTCAAACGTATCAAAAAGTTGTTCCAATTCTCGTTCGACTCTTGTCGACTGACCAGCCCCGGCGGTGGCGGTTTTAAAATGCTCACTTTCCTCTCCAATCTACGCGGTTCGCCACCGTGCTTCAGGTCTATCGGAAGCGACGGAAGCGCCTCGACGCTCTCAGCCCCGGGGATGACGAGACTAGAAATATCGGCCTGGACATTTTCCGGTTTAGTCGAGATCGCGAATATCTGTAAATTGCTCAGCGGAAACGGAGCCGGACTCTCAGTCTCCCGGGTAGAAATTCTCGGGTCTCTGTGCGACTTTGCGAGATTAAAATCGCCCAGTTTCGCGAGTACCTCGTCCTCCGGGTATCTGGGCCTGCAGTGAAAGCTCCGCGACGAAGCGAGCTCAAAACTGTTCGATATCCTGGTCTCTTTGAGCTTCTTGGTGCTCTGGAAGCTCAGACTCTGCTTGAGCAACCTGACCTGACACTTCTCGTCGCAAATGTAGTTACCGGTGTGCGATCTCTTCGGGCTAAACCTACTCTCTAAAATTCCGCAACGCGGCATGTTCTCCAGGTCCGTTTCCGGCAGGGAATCAATGTCGGGGCACCTCCGGACCCTTCGCAAGTCGTGGAACGGAGTCTGACCTCGACTACAGTGGGAATTAAAACTCTGGGACTTGATCATTTCCGATTTTACCGAACGATCGTGGAAACTGTCGTTCAGATCCACGTTCGCCGACGATCTCGCGAGAAAAGGACGCCGCGGTCGCGCCGTCACCTCGCCCTGGAGCTCGACAACCTCCTCCAGACTTTCTCTGGACACGAAACTGTAAGAGGTTGCGTTCTCCTCAATGCTGCTTCGGCTGCGGACTAGCTTACCTCGTTTTTGCCTATTGTCACTAGGGGTTTCTACGACAGGAACGACGGCGACTTCGGGTATCGGGACACTGGGGGGAGCTTCGGGTGTCGATTGGACAGACTCCCGTCTCTCGGGGTCCGTTTTGGTCTCTGGTGCCGTCGGGGGCTCGTCGCTCGTCGCCTTCGGTTTCGGTGCCACCACGAGGTCGGAAGGCTCGGCATCCGAGGTAAACGACTCTTCGGAATCGACGATACGCTCCAAGGCCTGCGTCGATATCGCGGATGACAACGGCCTGGGAGGCGGCGGGGCAGGAGCCGCTTTTTTCTTCCTCGGGCCTCCTGTCAAGTGGATAAGAAATTGAATACGCGGTCAGTCAATTCCAAGTTCGAGCACGTCTCGGTAATCGATCGAAATGATCTCGAACGGAGACAGCTGTCCTGATGAAGTTCGATTAAATTTCACTTTTATACATGCGTCGAATGGGAAGGAAAGAGCACAAAGTTCACTTTCTACTACCTATCCCCAAGTAGAAGTTGACTCTTAATGGGAAAAACTCGCCAGAGCCCTACTAGACCCCTATTAGGCCCTGAATAGTTTGTTTTGTTTCTATGATTCTTGATAATCCCAATGAGTAGAAATTTACTTTTATTGGGGAAAACTATCCGGAGCCCTACTAAGCCATAGACTCTTGGAAAACTATCCGGGGCCTAGTAGGGCTCTAGTAGGGCTCTGGATAGTTTTTCTCGATTGAGAGTAAATTTCTACTTGGGTCAGAGACAGAAGAAATCAAGGAATCCACTCTGCAAGCATTAAACCCTTCAAGATAGGTTTCTTTATACTTTCTTTTTGTCGATCTCGCACATTTTCCTTTCTCCTACGTGGAAAATGATCTGAACCATTTTTGAAGATCTTAAAATTCCCCACAAAAAAACTCTGATCAACTTTTCGCGTCAAACCAACAATTTGGAAGATATACAGGCTCGAAAGTCAGATGTTACTTAACTAGGCCGTTTGAGCATGCGCCGGCGCATGGAGGATGCCTCTGCGCATCGGGCACTTAGACAGCGTCCATGCGCGCGCACGATGTCCAGATAGGAACTACTGTACGAGTCACAACCTTTTAAAGGTTGGAATGATTTCCTTAGCTATTGTTCAATGATAAAACTGTCTTTCAATCATTTTCTGCCCTTGAATTGGGATTTTGCATCGAATTCCAGACAATCGGACTGGTTCAGAAAAGTCTGAGAGCTTGTTCCTCGTTTTTCGCCAACTTCCGACTGTTCAGTCGTTAGCATGAGTGACGTCACAACGTAGTAATTTTCGATCCGTCCTATTTCCTTCAATTT
Source organism: Euura lappo (assembly GCA_018257835.1). Taxonomy (NCBI): domain Eukaryota; kingdom Metazoa; phylum Arthropoda; class Insecta; order Hymenoptera; family Tenthredinidae; genus Euura; species Euura lappo. The sequence continues at coordinate 25,820 of JAEUYN010000401.1, read as the reverse complement.
TGTTTTAATTAAAAAAAGAAAAAATATGTCCTAATTATTTTTTCACAAACTACTAATATAACGTCCCAAAAAAGTGTTTATCTCAGTTCAATCTCACCTGCAGAGCTGACAGATGCGTTGCTCGTGACCCTCGCGATTCTCGGTGCTGGTTGCACCGCGGCTAGGTTACCCAGGCTCTTGCTGGCCTGTGAGCTTTCCGCCAGTGTCCTAGCCGGTGATTCTTGAGTCGGTAGCAATCTTCCCCTTCGCGGTAGCGTTTCCGGTACTCTGATGTTCGACTCTGGGTTATCGCTGAGCACAGAGGCTTCATGATAGCCCGAGCTGTCGCTGCTGTTTCTGCTATGGCTGATGATGATTCTTTCAGCCGCTTCCCTCTCCCTTTCCCTCAGGGTTTCCTCCGCTTCTTTTCCGCCGCTCGAGGTCGTCTTTGGTTCCGGTCCGTGTTGAGGCATTGGGGGTTTCGGCGCCGGGCGTCTTTTGCGCTGGGGTCTGGTCGGCGCCGTCGGTGCCTGGGGACTCGCGCTCCTTCCGGTACCGTCGCTCCGCGTCGGTGAGACGCTCCTTTCTCCGAGGCTGTCGGTGCTCAGTGAGCTCTCTTTTGATTTTTTGAACGCGAAGCCGAACACGCTTTGCTTAGCGTCCTGGCGACGCCTCTCCTCTTGACGCTGCAGCGCCATTATGTCCTGGGAACTCAGAGACGAACCGAGCGATCTTCGCTTCGGACACAGCGTAACTTCCTGAAGATGGTAGTCCTGCAGCGACAGAGAGAGGTCCAGCGTCTCCTCGATGTTCGCTTGTTTGGATAAATTGGCTATCTTTAGTTTCTCACAATCAGTAGAATTTCGGAACAGGATGTCTGCCATCACTGTTACTGTTCTTGACTGACGGTTGACAATCGCCGGAGGCAAATTCGAACGTGGCGTTAGAATAGGCGAACAGCGCTAACGCGGCATTGGAATAATAGACCATTGTGAAAGAATGTGATTTGAAAAGAACAGGTGTCTTGTTTGTCTCAAGATGTTGGTTAAAAAAAATCGATCTTACACTGTAAGAAAAAGAACAAACACAAAAAAAACTTGTCTATTGTTTGATTCACAATTAGAATGAAAAGATTGAACGTTTCTTTTTGTACGTGAGCGTCATGGAATTCCTTCCGGCTAATTGGATTCCCCCTACTGATCTCCGGGGCTTCGGAAGCTCCACAAATGCACGAATAGAGCGTGAAGCCAATGTTGCGAAAATAAAACACGTGATTTTTTTTTATCTTCCTTTTTTATTTCGCTACCTTCATCGATATTTAAAAGTTTCAACACTCACCAGGATGGCATAGCTCGTACTTATTACGGTCCAAGTTCTTCTCTCTGCATACTTCGTCGAGAATTTTACCAAGATTCATTCTAGAACTGACTCTAGAAACGTAGAGTTGATTCCTTGGCAAATGAACCTGAGGAAAACAAGAAAAATAAAAAACAGACACTAGACTGGGTTCTTAATTTCTAACCAAAACAGGAATTTAAGGCGTTTTCTCATTACCTGCAATCGAAACGTAGTTTCGAACGGTTGATTAACATGCCTGGCCTTCGTCGGAACGAACGTGCCCTGCTTCGGCAACAGCTTAACCTGCGATCGAAGGTGGAAACAAATCAGAATTCACATCACCAATTATTATAACCCCGTCTTCGTCCGCAATGGCGATGCGAGGATGAAGACGGATTACGAATTAACGGACACAAACACAACGTATGTATAGAAAGTGAGGATTGCGTAATCCGCGGAGATTATTACCTGCAAGGCGTCCAGAGCCCCAATCGGAGTGTTCGGATGATGGGTCAAGACTAGCCCGTGTTCGCCGATCGCCTCAAGGGTGTAACTCGAAGCGGACAATTTTTGCGATGTTGCAACTTGGACGAGCAGGTCCATCATCGGCGTGCTTAAAGGTTAAAGAGAAACGGTCGTAATTATAGGTTCCAATTTTGATTCAAATTTTTATCTATTTTCTCCGAACCGTCCGCGTCCTAACGAGGACGTAACCGAGCCAGAGGCTCGTGTTCATCTATCTTTACGTAATCGGTTATCCGCGTTATACGCGTATCTGAAAGTATATGCTAGGAGCTGTACAGCATTGCGTCGAGACGTTATGCAATTACGAGATCTCGAGGTATGTCTATTTATCAGAGGTCTAGTGATGTATGTATGTACTACAGGATCGGAGAAATAGTATCTCTGACGTCTTTCGTGTCTCTAGTATGTCACTCGGCTCGCACGTCTCAGGGCCCAGGGCTGATAGCGATAGACGGGCCCAAAGTAAGTGAGAACATTGAGTTTCTTATCTTACTCCAAAAAGTGATTGGGAAAAATCAATTATTGATCAGTAACTACATCAAAAGTAGTTGCAATGGGTTCTAATTCCCATTGGAGTAGAACAAAAGAATAATTTGAAGCGATTTTTCACGATATCGAACAGATTTGAGAAAAAAAAGTTATTTTGGAAATGCGAAACTAAATTGCGACCAGAAAAGTGACTCGCTACCAGCCAGCCCTGCGGGGCCTCAAGTATAATCGGTGGATAAGACACACTGTCCCCTTTCGGACCCTGAATCCGCGTACGCCAATAGCGGAGTACGTACAATGTTTATCTACTTTCTAAAGAATCAGGCGAGTAACACGCGCTGCAAGTAATGCTCGTTCAAAAACCTGCACAAGTTTTCTCCGTTTCACCGCTAAACGTGTCAGCTGACCATTACCAAGCGGTGTAGACGCACGCACACGACGGTAAAAAAGACGCAAGGTCAAGTTCACCGGCGATCGAGTGAAACCGCGCTTTTGTTTTGCGTGTTAGTTGTTGATATGTGGGGTAGATGAACCATTTTTGGCCACCTTGGTACCGTCTTTGGCCATCAATCGCTCAATTGTAGTGACCATATCGATTGCGCACCGAGGAAACACTTTTTATAGTTATATGTAGGGTAGATGAACCATTTTTGGCCACCTTGGTACCGTCTTTGGCCATCAATCGCTCAATTGTAGTGACCATATCGATTGCCCACCGAGGAAACACTTTTTATAGTTATATGTAGGGTAGATGAACCATTTTTGGCCACCTTGGTACCGTCTTTGGCCATCAATCGCTCAATTGTAGTGACCATATCGATTGCGCACCGAGGAAACACTTTTTATAGTTATATGTAGGGTAGATGAACCATTTTTGGCCACCTTGGTACCGTCTTTGGCCATCAATCGCTCAATTGTAGTGACCATATCGATTGCGCACCGAGGAAACACTTTTATAGTTATATGTAGGGTAGATGAACCATTTTTGGCCACCTTGGTACGTCTTTGGCCATCAATCGCTCAATTGTAGTGACCATATCGATTGCGCACCGAGGAAACACTTTTATAGTTATATGTAGGGTAGATGAACCATTTTTGGCCACCTTGGTACCGTCTTTGGCCATCAATCGCTCAATTGTAGTGACCATATCGATTGCGCACCGAGGAAACACTTTTTATAGTTATATGTAGGGTAGATGAACCATTTTTGGCCACCTTGGTACCGTCTTTGGCCATCAATCGCTCAATTGTAGTGACCATATCGATTGCGCACCGAGGAAACACTTTTTATAGTTATATGTAGGGTAGATGAACCATTTTTGGCCACCTTGGTACCGTCTTTGGCCATCAATCGCTCAATTGTAGTGACCATATCGATTGCGCACCGAGGAAACACTTTTTATAGTTATATGTAGGGTAGATGAACCATTTTTGGCCACCTTGGTACCGTCTTTGGCCATCAATCGCTCAATTGTAGTGACCATATCGATTGCGCACCGAGGAAACACTTTTTATAGTTATATGTAGGGTAGATGAACCATTTTTGGCCACCTTGGTACCGTTTTTGGCCATCAATCGCTCAATTATAGTGACCATATCGATTGCCCACCGAGGAAACACTTTTTATAGTTAAATTCTTAAAATTGACTATTCTCGACATATTTTTTAGTCCCAGTGTTCAAATTATAGGCAAAACTAACACCTTTCAGACCATATATTCGTGTAATATTTTCTAAAAATTCTGTATGATTACTAATCACTAATCAGGCCCAAAAGGGTGTCTATAGCTCTTCAATTTTGGAAGATAATCGAAGAAATAATTGATTGAATGAGTTTATAATTAAGTGGGCTAATAGTTCTAAGAAGTTTCATGCAGTCCTTGTGGAAAATTTTAGGTTTGATTAGGTAATAGGTAAATTGAATCAATCATCAAAGTGGCCACTCGATCATTCCGCTCACAGAATTTCTTGACTGATATCATTATTTTTCCCTGATATTTTGATGTACGATTCGAGCAGAAGCGACTAAGAATTGCAATCACCTAGTTCACCTAGTTTATAATGGCAGATGAAAATAGAATCGTCAAGAAGAAGAAGAAGAGAATAATTATGACGGTCAATTTCCTGGTCAAAGTTTTCTTCAAAGTCCGTGGATTTTATGGAATTCCCTGACTTTTCCCTGATACACGAAATTCCCTGATGTTTCCCGGATTTGGTTATTTTTCACAAAATTCGGTTGAGCTCAAGAAAATTTATGTTGTACCAAATATAGCCCTCAGTTAAATTTGTTGATAATTAACCATAGAAGTACGGATATCCAACCCAGGGAAACTTGAAAATTACGTTTCTGCCGTTTTTCCCTAAAACTCTTCTGTGTGGTTTAATGGATTTTTCACCAATTAGACTTCACTGACATTTAATTTGCTTTTCAACATTCACCATTCTTTTTCTTATTGAAGAACGAAAAGATTTTTCGAGAAGTTATTTCATAAAACTTCAATTCTGATTAAATTTAGGCACCAGAAATGAGCAATCGACCTCTAAGAACTGCGGGAAGGAAAATAAAGAAGACAGCGCAACGCTTTTGGTCACCTTCTGGCCACTACGACCCTCCTCGCGTTTCCGTTTGAGGTACGTCGCTGATGACCGTTGTGGTGATGATTGTGGTGACGATGATGGTTCCTGTGGTGCGAATCACCGTCGTAATTCTCGTCATCATAGTCGTCGTCGTTCCGGGGCGGAAGCTGCACCAGGAGCTCCATATTTCCGGCCAACATGTCCGCGGGGGTGTCCTCCGTCACGGTCAAACCCATCCTCGACTGAGTTACCGCTGAGGCAGCTGCAGTAACAGAAGAGTAAAATGAAATAAAGCGACTTGAGTGACTTTGGAAGTGAAAATGCAGCATTGGAATACTTCGGCGTCATCGTGATGACGCGAAATCAGTCTGTAGCATCGCGAATTTGTGGAATGAGTCACACGCTCATTCGTCGAATTAGAAACCCGGCCTTCAGTGGCTTTTTTTTTGTGGCATTATAGTCACCCTTGGAACGGGAATGAATTAAACTAGGAGAAGAAAAACACGGTGGCAGATGATTGCGTCGATTTGATATTGGGAAACGAGAGGCGGTTGGTATTACTATTAGATCGAAGGGAATTGATTTCTCGTCTCTATGTCTACTCAACTATACAAGATTTCTTCGTCCATATAATTGGCACCGGTCATGAAAGCGTGTCCGTGCGGTGCCATTTGGCACATTTTCACCATAGAATGTAGATAATAGTATAATAATACGTTTGCTCGCAGTTCTTATCCTAGGTATATGCACTGCACTTCGAATCCTATTTTCTTATTCTATCTGTATTTTTATTCTTATCGTAGCTTGCAAAGTTTTTATCTGGATAATTATTACCTTACTTCATATACTTAACATTTTTGTTCTCTTTTATTATAATTTCTTATTCTGAGCTTTTTGTATTCTCAAGTTAATTGGTTCTATCTTGCTAAAACAGGAGTGAAATTTACAAATCCTGGTGATTCGAATGAAATTAATATCAAACATTTCGAAATTTCATATTTGTGTCTTGATATTGAAAAAACATACCGAGTTTTCAATCACTATATCTCAATATTGATACGGTTCTATTAAATTTATGAAACTGTTTGGGAGATTCAAAACATACTGTGATTCTTTTTTAGTTTTCAGTGTCAAAAGGTGTTTCAGTCAATTATCAATAGTCCATCCGATTAAAAGCGTAAAATTTACATTTTTTGGTTCCTTCTGCAATATTTTATGATCCGATCAAGCAATGATTGCAGCAGTGGGAACCCATTTTTAAATGAAACTTTCATGAATTTTCATATCATATGAGGATTCAGCCGAATTTTCAAAACATTCTGTATATAAAATTTACTATAATCTTGTCTATGAAATTTCCGCATGATTTTGAAGTTTCAAATCTGTTATATTAATATTCAAATAGTGAAAAAGTCGAATTTTAATATACAAAATGGATATGTCAATTGCTTTACATACATTTTTATGAAACCTAATACAGAAATTTATATACAAAATTCTTATCATTTGCCCTACGGTCCACAATAAATGACTTCCACTCTACTCTTATTAAGAAAAACAAAAAACGATCACATGGTGGCCACTTTTTTGCGGAAAAAAATTCCCTGACATTTCCCTGACTTTCCCTGACCTAAATATAATTTTTCCCTGACTGAAATTTGGACCAATTAGAGGTTATTCAAGTATGTAATAATAATGCTATAAATCCATGGTGAAAGAAAATGATTTTTGAGAATACTTTTGATTGCACAAATGTCGCTGGGGATATTTTATTCTGTCTTGTTTCGTATGACCATGAAATTCCTTTGCTTTTCCCTGACTGTTCTTCGGATTCCCTGACATTTCCCTGATTTCCCTGTTTTCCCTGACGAGTGCATGGCCACCATGGATCACTAATTATAATCATTCTCTCTCTCACACGCGGCTAAAACCTCCGCAGTATTTCATCCCACAACCGCAGTATTTCATCACACCCACAGTCATGTGGGCCGTCTTTCTTCGGACACTACTCATTAAATTCCATCCGTTTTATGCACCGACCCGAAGGACGCCCAAGGACGTCTGCGGACGAAGGACGTGCGAGGGATACAACAGCGTCCAGAGGACGCAAGGAGGTCAAATCATTCGAGAATCCCGATTATGCGACGTCTCTTATTGGTGAAACTTTATAGTCTGATTGTGAGTGGTACACCGCGCGATTGTGAAGATAACAGCTTATTACTTTGTGCATACGTAACGTGATCGCCTCGGCCATCGGCACACCTGCAGCGGTCTGCTTTCATTGCGGAAGGCATCGCTCGCTCTTCGCCGGAGGGACTCGTGCGGACTACGGAACGTACGTAACCGGTGATTTCGACGCTCGCGTTATACGTCATGTATAAAAGGCTCGAAATCAGTAAGAAAAAAAAATCCCTGACTCTTCCCTGACTGAAATTCGAAGGAATCAGTGGAATTCGCGACGAGTTTCGCTACTATTTTAATCATTGAACAAGATTTCAGCGCGAGGAAGACAAAAAAAAAATCTTTTTTTGCACCGCCATATTTTTTCAGACCATTTTTCTGATTCCTTGACTTTTCCCTGACCAGTGGCGACCACGTAGTGGGAACGTGCGCACGGTATAACTTCACTTTACGATAACGCGTGGGTGAGAATCATGATTCCGTAACGTGTCCGCCGCAGGTACAACATTCGTACACGTGTGAGTCCCCCGGGTGAATGTGAGATTCTCGTATTACGTTCACGACCGCGGTGAGAGGATACGTAACCGTTCATGCTAGGGAATTATTCGAGCAGGACTGCGATGAGGAATCGAGAGAATTTCGTACCCTCTGATTACGTTGTCACCGACATTATATGTAACGTACGATCTTGAAACTGGATCGAGATCGGCGATAAGACGAGTTTATTTATGGACAGAAAAAATAGTTCAGAAATCGAAACACCCTTTCTAATATATACGTAATTATCTGCGTATATGTATTAATGCGGTTATGTAATTGTACTCACGATTTCACGTAAGGATTGTGAAATATATTTATATTCTTCGCTTAAGGATCGAGTGACAAGCGGTTTCACGCAATTTCAAACGAATTGGAGTCATGTCAAGCCACGTAAAAGCGATTACTAAGCGATTCTAAATGGTCTTGATGTCACTTTGACCGATTTCAAAGTGTTAGTACAGGAATTTAGAAGAAAAAAGGATCTTTAGGTAATTTCAAAATCATTGAGCGACTTGAAATGATTTTTAGCTTTTTTCAAATCATGTTTTTCTTGAAAATCGCGGGTTTTTCAGTTTGAAGAATGCAATTCCATTCTGAAATTTCTTTATCGAGTGAATCTACCAAAATTTATATAGAATTTTTCAAGTTTTCCTTCTATAAAAATTTTCAAAACGATTTTCAAACAATATCAAAGCAATTACGAAAGCAAGTACAAAGAATCTGTTGTTCAAATCCTTTTCTTTTTCTTTGTTGTTGCTATTAATTTTACTGTATTCCGTATTTTGTGTTCTGAGATTTTTTTTCAATTTCGATTCTGGTTTTCCTGACATTTCACTGGGCTTCTATACAAGATGAACAAATTTCTAGGGATTACGATGTGATCAAAATCAGGATGGTTTGTTATTACATCAACAAGCAAATTTTATAACGGGAATCGAGTGTCATCTCCAATTCAACATACAGTCAAATTCGACATGCAACCTCGTTTTCGATCCCTGCAGTTATAATTTTCTCTCAACTCTCAAAATCCTTTATTGCCAGAGGGGAGAAACGAACATGACGTGTTTTGAGCCAAGTAATTTAGGGAGTCGCAAGAGTCGATTATTCATATTGTCACAACATAAACGTCGAATATGCAATGTCCACACACACACACGTATAAATATATATATATATACATGGTGTTGAGTGTAATAAAGGACATGGGTGCGTCGCTCATCGCGTCTCAAGAGACACATTACCGGTCTTGTATGATAGCTGGCGGCATATTAGCGCGAGGAATATATAATATAATATTTAGCAAGGTACACGGTGTACCCATACGGTAGAAAGTGGCACGAATGCGAACTATGTATGTGCACGCACATACGCCCCGAATTAATACGAAAATGTCAGCTCTTCAGAGTTCAGACCCGCTAACGCAAATCTCGCCCCTGCTCCTAATTAGCCATTTGAATATCATTATATGTCTTCCGGCACGCTGCTTTCTAATGCTTCGATTACGTGTATTGAGACGTCTGTCATCGCCGCCTTTTGCGAACAACGTCGTCGGTCCTTGATTTAGAAAAAAACTGACTAGCCAGCCTTTGAACTTCCCGTTATTCATTTTGTTTCCAGCTATTTTGCAAATCTGACCTCAGATTCGTTATGAGAGACCCAAAAAACGTTCGAGTACCAATTTTCATCGAAATAGAAACGTTTGTAGTCATCCTTTTTTTTTTTAGATCACATCGAATAATGTGTCAAATTCAAATTTTGCAAAGTTGACCTTAAATTCGCGATCAACGATACAAAAAACCATGTGATGCCAAATTTCGTTCAAATTCGTTGATCCGTTCTCAAGGTATTGTCATTTTTATTACAATTTTGTTATTTAAATAATTCAAAAAAGTACTAAACCGATCAAATCTAAAATCTAATCAGTTCTAAAAACTGTTCGTGTAAAAACTGAGTCGATTGAGCCTAATTTGATGAAAATTCGCGCCAAAATAGTCAGAGGTGATTCTCTGGACCTCGAAACGTGGAGATCCGGTAAAAACTCACCATTTCATTTCCGGTGCGATTACAATAACTTCCTTTTTTCTCTGAAAACGGAGAAACGGGAAGTTAAAAACGGTCAGACGTACCCGGCGCCACTTAGATCATAGAAAATTCGATACTCTTCGCCCGTTCGGTAATCACCGCGCAATTGATCCAACGAAGAAGATTACACCGATGCTGAGAACCCAGCGCAAGGTCATTGCCTCTGGGGCCCCAGGCTACTCACCTTCCTATACCAACCGGCCCGCTGATCCGCTGGGACCGCGACGTTCTGCAGTAAGAGTATGTATGGTACCGGAGGTAAAACGGTACCACTATAAACCGCGAAGTTGCGAATTTATTTACGGATAAGCCACAAGGACCATAACTGTCCGAAGAAGATGAAGACAATTCGACCCCCTCGCATGGATCAACGGACGCCCTGAAATATCCTCGCGATTTCGAGTTCGTAATCGCAAATTCCGCGATTCTTCGTAATTGGTTCTCGGAAGTCGTGGCGCCTGATGGGCCCGAGGCCCAAGCAACGGACAATGAGAATTGGACCGGCTTCGTCCCTTCGCCTTGTTCCAGTTTGGTGTGCTGTACGTATCGCAGAGAGAGCTGTTGATACACTTTCGAGCACTCCGGAATAACGTAACGTGCACCGGCCACGAAATTTCTGCACGTCATTCGGTGTCGCGATAAATTTCGCGATGTCAATGATGATTGGGTAACGTGGTAGCGGGTAGAATCCATCAAAATTCACACTGCGCTATATTGTGAATGGTATGGAAGAATTTCTACTCTTCTCTCTCTGTTTTTCTCTCTCAGTGACAATGGTTTTATGTACACCTTGTACCCATGGATGTAATTTATTTGTTACGCGTGAGAACAGGCTCCTGCCACGTACGTATGGCTGTGTTCACGCGACGGGAATCTCATTCTTAACACTTGTGCACACCGTGCGGTGAACAATGTGCACTTTTATTATACGAACAATATTCTGCTCAGTTTCCGGCTGAGACTGCAGAGACTGAAACGCATTCTATCGCTTCAGAGATTCTCTCAGTTTTTTTTTTATCCTTTTCTAGCAGATACCAAAAACTGCAAATCTTATGCCCCCAAAACACAATTGTGACAAAATTATGCGAACATGCACCTGAAAATTGTTCCTTAACAAGCTTCAAGTGAAGAGATTGACTGTAATAACGTTTTCAGATGTATGATAAATTTTCTGCGGTCAACGAGAATCATTAGAATAATTATTGTATCAATAAATAAATTGTCCAACAGATCAAAATTGTTTTATTCAAATTAAAAGGCAGTTCATGTATAATAAAGTAAACTTAAAGAAACCTTATTTCCCTAGATGTCTGTTAAATTGATGACAATATCATCTCAAATTGTAGAATGATCCATGAAAAATTTCAAAGTCATTATGCTACATTGGTATTCCTGAAATCTATGAGTTGAAATGTGAAAATTGTTACGACTTTGGCGATCTGACTCCTGATATGATTTGCAGAAACGGAATTTTGGTCACATGATAGCCTAATTTCCGGTTTCATAGTTACATTGACGGTCTTCTCTGGTTATATGAAACTCGTTCATATACTTTCACCGTGAGAAATATTGTTTTCGGTTCGTTCATAAATTATGAACGGTAAATTATACCTGCACTAAATTCCATCACGCTGCACCGCGATGCGACGACTTATTGCCACGCGATTTCAACAACACTAATGATGTTTCAACCATGGGAAAGTGGACTCGTACACACATGGGATGACAATTTTTCACCCAACGACGTAGACGAATCTCGTCATTCACATGGGATCAACTTTTGACGTAGGTACATGAACGGGATCTATGCGACGACTTATTGTGATGTTTCAACCATGGGAAAACTCGTACACACATGGGATGCGACGTAGACGAATGGCCACATGAATAAAATCTACAGACCTTGTGTGTAACGCAGGCATTCTTAGTGAATTTTTGTTGCATTTTGAGAATGTATTGGACGTACAATCTCAACCAGAAGTGTTTCTCGTTGACGATATTAGGTACTTCGGGATAAGATAAAAATCGGAAAAAACTCAACCACGATCAAGACGGTCAAAGTATTAACTTTGAATAATAATAATGCCAAAAAATTATCAATAAATTGTTTAAACAAAACATTTTGTACATCCTTAACATTTGATCCCCCTATTACTTCACTATTACCCAGAAAATAGAAGCATTTTCAATGCTAATAACCATCAGGATTTTTCTTAATTATCATAAAGAGGTTCAAGGCGCTCTCGTCGACATCGGTTGGGGCGAAAAATATCGGTACGATGATCGCTCCGGAATGCGGTTAATTCTATACTCGTTCAGGGCTCTGATGCCCGGTACGTATACTACCTGTGTGATACAGCTACCTGCAGGCTCCGGTGCATTCGGATCGACAAAAAAAAAAAATAAATAAATAAATAAAACGTGATAAACTAATCCAGTTCGAATTGAAATTGACCAGAAAATTGCATCCTCATAACTGCAAAGTGCATTAAACGACGATTTATGCGAGGTGAGGTGAACCGAGTTTACGTTTTGTTTTCCGGTCTTGCGCACCTCGTCCGACGTGCATTGATGACCTCATGATGTTTATGCATAATATATAAGCCTGTAAAATTAAACACAAAACACACATGTATAAATACAGGTGGATTCGATACACGAGGCGCAAGTAACTCGAGTAGGTATTCTCAGAGTTATTGCGCTATACGTAAGTGCGATCATGTTTAATTTTAATTTCAATCCTCATTCTCGTCTTTTCGTTAACCCCGCCGTGTGCGACTGTTACACTATACACACACGTCCGCCTATGTATGTATGTACATCATTTATGTGTTTATATACACACAGCAGGGTTTTTATGTGTAAGTGAGCGACTCTATGTACCGGGGCTTTCTCTTCCGTGTCCAACGATTACGGCGACGCGGTTGCCTGGACTCGGGTTCGTCGGTGGAACCGTAGGCAGAGGCAGAGGCAGAGGCAGAGGCAGAGGCAGATACCGATTCCGTCGTTCCTCTATATCTCGGAGCTTCGATAATACTCGGACAATCGTTTCGTCTCGGTTTACATTTTACGTAAATTTATTTACACCTTTTATATATTGGAAGGATGTAAAGAAACGTTGACAGTATTACGCAATTCCTAATCCTACTTACAATCAGGCATATCGTCAACTTTTTCACGATTATATGGTAAGAAAAGAGCATAGAACACATTTTCAGTTTTATATCCTACTTTTACTAAAACCGGAAGTTATAGATCATTTCTATTGTTATTCTAAATTTTTTTATTCCCCGGACTAGGCGAACTAAATTAATTAATTTTAGAAGAGCTTCTTCCTCTATTCGAGTGAAAAAAACTATTTTTGATTTTTGATTTTATTCAGGACAGCTTGAAAATCTTCAGCTGTTTTTCAGCTTCATTTTAGCACATCACATGTTTTTTTTCTGTACCTGAAACAACATCCACAGACAAATCGCCAGTCAATTGTAGCCACTATCTGGTCAAACTTTTTGCGATACGGTCTTAATCATTCAAGATTACTTGACACAATCGACGAGCTAATCCTGACCGTGTTAAATTCGTCTGAAAATAATCTCCAAGAGACTGTAGGCTGATTAAAATATTCAATCGATTCTCATTTCGGATTGAGAAAGAAAAAAACAAAATTCTCCATACTTAGAATATCGACACTCGTACATGTCTGTAATAGGGAAGTTTAATTTTGTTTCATTCTTTTCATTCTCTAATCAGATAATTTGATAATTAGGATCGATAAAAAATGTATCTCGCCTAATTGTTTATCGTTGATTTTCACGTAACTCTAATTTTTCAATACAGCGTTTGAATTTCGCGGTTCCTTCAACGCACAGATTTACCGTCTGATGGCGCCGGCCGAGGTGCTGCGTGACGTCACGTGGCGTTTGAGAATTGATAATCTTCTATTGCTGTTCGAATTCACCTGAAGTTGTTTCCATAATTTTTCTAGTTTTTTTCAAAATTGTATTCAATCATCACGTAAAACTTCCCTATTCGGTCTCGTGCCATGACAAGGTGCTGCGATAATCGTTGATACAATTCGCCTGTTTCACCGCAAGAGGTTCTTCTTATCCAGGCTAGTTAACTGTAAAGTGTGAAGTCTAGGTGCGCGGGGGGTGTGGCATGAAGGCACCCAGGCACCTGTTCACTGCGTAGTTGAATCGCGATATAGATGATACACTTGCCGAATAATTTATTTCCCTGATTTATAAAATCGGTAAAAAAAATCTTGTTTCTCACCGACGAGGGGAAAATAACTCAATAGTCAATGAGTTAATTGGTAAATCACCTGAATTAATGAAAATTAACTGATTCAATTTAAATTAACAGAGAAAACAAAAAGAAATTAATTGAGATGGAACATTCAGATGTTCAAGTTAATCATCGAGAATTGATGGCAAAGCTATTTTTGATCGTACCGAAGTAATTAACTTGATTCAGATTAAACTGGGTTGAATGCAGTTGGAATAGAATGAAATTGAAATTGAATTAAGTCGAAATAGGTTGAATGAGGCTGAATTAAGTTGAATTAAGTTGAAATTGAATTGAAGTTAAAAATTGAATCGATCATTGAAATTTAATTAAGTTGAAATTCAATCAAATTGAACTTGAATGTGGTTGAAATTGAATTGGAGTCGAATGAAGTTGAAAATTGAATCGGAATTGAAGTTGAATTAAGTTGAATCAGGTTGAAATTGAATCCAATTGAAATTTAATGAAGCTTAAATTGAATCAAATTGAACTTGAATGACGTTAAAATTGAATTGAAGTCGAATGACGTTGAAATTGAATCGAATCGAAGTTGAATTAAGTTGAATCAGGTTGAAATTGAATCGAATTGAAATTTAATGAAGTTGAAATTGAATCAAATTGAACTTGAATGACGTTAAAATTGAATTGAAGTCGAATGACGTTGAAATTGATTTAAATTGAAGTTGAATTAAATTGAATCAGGTTGAAATTGAATCGATTTGAAATTTAATGAAGTTGAAATTCAATCAAATTGAACTTGAATGTGGTTGAAATTGAATTGAAGTCGAATGAAATTAAAAATTGAATCGAATTGAAGTTGAATTAAGTTGAATCAGGTTGAAATTGAATCGAATTGAAATTTAATGAAGTTGAAGTTGAATCAAATTGAACTTGAATTAACTACGTTTAAATTGACTTGAAGTCGAATGACGTTGAAATTGATTTAAATTGAAGTTGAATTAAATTGAATTAGGTTGAAATTGAATCGATTTGAAATTTAATGAAGTTGAAATTCAATCAAATTGAACTTGAATGTGGTTGAAATTGAATTGAAGTCGAATGAAGTTAAAAATTGAATCGAATTGAAGTTGAATTAAGTTGAATCAGGTTGAAATTGAATCGAATTGAAATTTAATGAAGTTGAAGTTGAATCAAATTGAACTTGAATTACCTACGTTTAAATTGACTTGAAGTCGAATGACGTTGAAATTGAATTAAATTGAAGTTGAATTCAATTGAATCAGGTTGAAATTGAATCGATTTGAAATTTAATGAAGTTGAAATTGAATCAAATTGAACTTGAATGTGGTTGAAATTGAATTGAAGTCGAATGAAGTTAAAAATTGAATCGAATTGAATTTAAATTATGTTGAATGAAGTTGAATTAAGTTGAATTGAGTGAATTATTCCGAATTATCCTACGCCTCAGCATTAATATGTCACTCAGATCTTGAGTTGTTATCTCCCCGCTCACCGATAACGTGATTTTTTTCTTCTAATATTTCACATGTCAATAAATCGTCGAGTATTATGTTAACCGCGATCGATCGGTATTCTGATCAACGTTCAGGTTCTCGAAATATTCGACAAGTTGGTTTAGCAGCTAAACTTTAGCTGGTCTTATTAATAAACGTCCCTGGTATCTAAATACCAGATATTAACAGACGGCGATATCGCGCTTTAGAATCACTACGATAACGAATTGCGATAATGAAAATAATAACGATAATGAACGTATGGCGATTGTTTTATAGCAAAGAAACATACATATATCAATAAAAATACCACCGATGATGATAACAATATGACATCGGAATCTTGGGACAAATAATATACCATATCGTATATGAGATATTATAACGCATGATAACATAATCACTCACGAATAGCGTGCTCTTTTAGATTTCAAGATATTCAAATACCGTTTCAATTTTCATAAACTAAATTATTCG
The DNA here is from genome assembly GCA_018257835.1 of Euura lappo. NCBI lineage: Eukaryota > Metazoa > Arthropoda > Insecta > Hymenoptera > Tenthredinidae > Euura > Euura lappo. The sequence continues at coordinate 9,871 of JAEUYN010000401.1, read as the reverse complement.
GTAACGCAGGGGGTGGCGAATTTCAGGCTTCAGTCTGTCCAATTCCTTTTGCTAATTAGGATTGACAATTTCTTGATTATGACATACACAGCTCAATTGGTCTCTGAAGTTGACGATGGATTTATTCTTTTCATTCTGATTGAAATCAATTACAACTGTGATAATAAACATTTTAGGTACCACCGGGTGAATACACAATCTAAATACTGAATAATTGAAAGGCGAAAATGCATGACATTCCTTTCATCAATCAATTATCACACGTTTCGTAAAAAGTTACAAAAATCAAGACGAAGAAGACGAAAAAAATCTGGTCAATATCAAACGATATAAGTTTCAATGATTAGTCATTTTTTTCAGAGTAACTAGATTCCAATATATTATACAGACACATTTTTTGTCGTGTACATAAAAGTGCATCTAGTAGTTAGTTCTTGCACGAAGTTTTCAGTGGCATTAAAATGGCCATCTTCCCCTCTTCGGAACGTTACGAATCGATTAAAGTTCGAATCACGTATTATTTAGCAACGCAGAGACCTCAAGCATGGATAGTCGAGTGTTACTGCAGGTTATAGCACGAGGTAGGTGTATCACCTTGTACTCGATTAAGAACTCGGGTTGTAGAATCGATTGTACGATTTATATGAATTTGTTAATATGAACGACGCAGTCCCGCCGCGCCCGTGAGTAAGTAAGCGGCGTACATGTAGTATACAGGGTGAATTCCTAACGATGAAACAGTCTGAAGCTGGCTAGAATCGATAAGTGAACTTCAGGACACTTGAATTGGTCCAAAATACAGTCTGAAGTTGGATAGAATCAAGAAATGAGCTTTCAGACAGTTGGACTACTTTGAAATACAGTCTGAAGTTGGATAGAATCGAACAAAGAGCTTTTAGACAGTTGGACTGGTTCAGAATACAGTCTGAAGTTGGCTAGGATTGAAAAAAGAGCTTTTGGACGGTTGGACTGGTTTAAAATACAGTCTGAAGTTGGATAGAATCGAACAAAGAGCTTTTAGACAGTTGGACTAGTTCAAATGCAGTCTGAAGTTGGTTAGAACCGAGAATAGTGTTTTTAGACAGTTGGACTACTTTGAAATACAGTCTGAAGTTGGCTAAAATCGAAAGAAGAGCTCTAGACAGTTGGACGAGATTAAAATACAGTCTGAAGATGGCTAAAGTCGAAAAAAGAGCTTTTAGACAGTTGGACTACTTTGAAATACAGTCTGAAGTTGGCTAAAATCGAAAGAAGAGCTCTAGACAGTTGGACGAGATTAAAATACAATCTGAAGATGGCTAAAGTCGAAAAAGAGCTTTTAGACAGGTGGACTGGTTCAGAATACAGTCTGAAGTTGGCTAGGATTGAAAAAAGAGCTTTTAGACGGTTGGACTGGTTTAAAATACAGTCTGAAGTTGGATAGAATCGAACAAAGAGCTTTTAGACAGTTGGACTAGTTCAAATGCAGTCTGAAGTTGGCTAGAATCGAGAATAGTGTTTTCAGACAGTTGGACTACTTTGAAATACAGTCTGAAGTTGGCTAAAATCGAAAGAAGAGCTCTGGACAGTTGGATTAGATTGAAATACAGTCTGAAGTTGGCTAAAGTCGAAAAAAAAACTTTCAGACAGTTGGACTAGTTTGAAATACAGTCTGAAGTTGGCTAAAATCGAAAAAGCAGCTTTTAGACAGTTTTAGTGGTTCAAGATACAATCTGAAGTTGGCCAGAATCTAGTAACGAGCTTTCAGACAGTCAAAAAGATTATTTCTCGATTATAGCCAACTTCAGACTGATCCATCATTATGAATTCACTCTGTATATATACAAACTCGCGTTTTAATCCTCTTCAGCTCCATACGACGGAACTCGAATGTCAATGGCTAATCTATACGATATACCTTTTTGATATACTACTAATCGTTTAATCATCTAATCATAATCTACAAACAATGATTATTATCACCCTTATAGTTCTAATTTCTACTGAAACCTGCGGTGGTTCGTTCCGAACAAAAAGAATTTATTGATGGTATGAAACTCTAATCGTGAAGGAGAAAACAAAAAAACTTCAAAAATTTTCAATAAAAAAAAATATATATCAAAATGTCCCAAATATATGAAAAACTGTTCATCATATGAGGATTAATATCGTTTCTTCTTATAACGAGGCATATGTGCCTTTCTTCGATCGTTACATCGATATCTGTTCGTTACGTAATCCGTCTGAGAATGTATACATGCGTATACAGAGGTTCCGAGTGTAATAAGTTGGACGGCCACTTGCCAGTTGAATACAAAAACGTAAATAAACGAATCTGCTCGGTGTTACGGTACTAAGAATTTAAGCCCCGATCATCGACAAACACTATCGTATTATACACGGAATACGATACGTATTATAGCGTTATACGTATACCGAGAAAAGAAAAGCGGCGGTGTTCGCATTAGCGATGAGCAGGTATTACACATCGCATTCGTGCATTTCACGAGTTTCTCCAACCTCGGAATGTTCTTTGATAAAAATCCACCTTATTTCATATCCGTATCTAATAAACAATCGACATCATGCTTCCATCCAATTACCAAGTTAGTTATCAAATTCGTTGCTAAATTCGACCTCGGGATTTCGCGCCTGTATAACAATCGCTATTGCGCTTATCGCATAATATCTTCCCTCCGCCTAATCGGCACAGAGAAGTCATTGAATAATTTTTTTCTACTTTTTTTATCGTCATCCGAGTGACAACGTGCGATTCATCCAGAGACTATGAAAGAGGCTCTTTCAATACACACTTGAAAAAAAATATAATTATGAAGCGATACTCAACAACAACGACGACAAAAAAAAAAAAGACGTATAAGAGTTCTCGAAAATTATGCGAACGTATATCGAGCCCGTGGTCAGAAGATAGGCATCCGCGATGACGACAGTATCGATGATGATCGATGCTCGCACATCCGGATCTGTTGAGGTACGACGATTATAATCAAACAAGGAAGATAATTGCTCCGTGCGGTTACCGCGTGACGAAAATTAATCATCGGAAACGTAACGTTCAAGGTCACATTAAAAACTACAGCTTCAGAGGTTCATAGTAACTCTGCGGTTATCATATTGTATATGCACATAGTCAGATGTCACAGGGATGACCTTGAAAATGAAATTCAGTCGTTGAGTAGTAAATAGAGTCGTTATACAGACTATTATTAACTTATTACAGTCATTACACACCGCATTCAGCTAATTACAAGACGCACGGAATTTTCTTTGTGCTCAAGGCGATTCATTCCGTTCGGCTATATCTAGTCGAGTTTCTAATCTGATTATCAGCGACAATCCTGACCAGCCTTTTTCGAAACATGATTTTTTTGGGCGGGAAAGAATCTGTTTTCTTAGATCCATGTGTAATTAACTACACCGCGTCATCTACCTCGTACTTGTGTACACATCCATTACCTGTGAAAACATTTACCGGAGTATAAAGACGCCCACGTTCTCGTAGGTACTACGCACGTCACGTTATCTTATTCTTATCTATATATATTACGCTGAAAATTATTCGTGTGTGTACAGCAAGTTTCTTTCACGATACCTGCTGCAGCAGCTACATAAAACTGTTTCTATAAAAGAATTTACGTTTTATGATCAAGATACTAGATACAAGTACATTTAGAAAAAGTTTTACGCGTTTTTTTTCAATAACGTTATCATGATCGTCGTTGAACAAAATCTATTGTCGAAGACGAAAACATGTTTAGTATTAAACGCTAATTAATACGATTCCCATTAACAACTCGACGATATGAATTCTGACTCTGAATTTCCTTCGTTGCGTCAGGTTTCCTGAGAAAATTTCACGTTGTACCTCTGGTAGGTATCCTTTCTAGAAACTGGGCAGACCACATCCTGCCCAGGTAGCACACTTGTCGTAACGTTCACTAAAAATGTCTTGAAATTTCTTATACAAACAGGAATGAAATTTACAAATCCTGATGATTGAAATGAAACTAACATAAAACATCTCGAAATTTTATATTTGTGTCTTAATATTGAAAAAATGTCTCGAGTTTTCAATCCCTATATCTCAATATTGATATTTATGAAACTGTTTTGGAGATTCAAAACATACTGTGATTCTTTTTCAGTTTTCACTGACGAAGGTATTTCAGTCAATTATCAATAGTCCATCGAATTGAAAGCGTAACAATTATAATTTTTTGGTTGATTCTACAATATCTTATGATCTGATTCAGCGATAATTGCAGCAGTGGAAACCCATTTTTAAATGAAATTATCATATTTAGTACAATCTTGGCTATGAAATTTCCGAATGATTTTCAATTTTCAAAACTGTTATATGAATATTCAAATACAGAAGAAGTTGAATTTTGATATGCAAAAAGTACACGTTAATTGTTTCACATACATTTCCGTGAAACTTCATACAGAAATTTCGAACAGTGTATCATCGGACGTATTTTAAGTCGTCATCCGGTCGACAGCCATCAGCTGGTAAAAGTCTTTATCTATCAACCATGAGTCCAATATTCACTCAGGAGTCAGGAAATCAATCCAGATTTGAGTAAAATTGATTCCAATTTTGTAAAATTCGTACACAATTTCCTGTTTTTGTGATCAATGTATAGAAATATTGAAAATTCGTTCATAAATTCAAAGAACATGCATAGCGATTCACTTTGCTGTACTAAATTTGTCATTTCGAAAGACTTTCGTGTAGTTAATGTGTACTAAATTCACAATCATTTTTTACAGTGTTTGTGAACTTTTTTTCCAGCATATTCTCAGCTATCGACTTGACATGAGACAGTCTAGACGTTTTTGAGTCCACGTTAGGTCCATAAGGAAGAAAAGGCGCGCTACCTGGCCGTTTTTGTATCAATTAAGAGACTCGCTAGAGGAGTCGCCAAGTACATTAAAAAAGAAATTATCGGGGCACGAAATTCCAGCAAAACCTTTCATTTCGGTACTTTTTAGTTCGAAATTTCGAGGCCTCCCCAAATTATCTAATTTTCAAACGCATTTGCTCGGAGTAAAATCCACTGATAGTCGTTCGATACAAGTCACAGAGGGTTCAGAGTCTCATTCCGATCGATCGTACCCAGTGACGCCTTCTGTTCCATAACAGCGTCGTCACGCGTTACGAGTCTCGTACACAATCGGCTTAACGAATCGGAATAAATATCGCAGGGTTAACCTTGCCCGATTTTAGCCACGGTGACAGTCCCGTTGATCGGTCTCGGAGCCTATCGTACTTGGCTGTGTATGTCAACGGTGTTTACACACCGAACGCTGCGGGGCGAGGCGAGAATCGTTCGTTTGACGATGCCTACATTCGGGACGGAGGGGTTTGAGCGGCGAGAAGCGGTTCACCTTCGTGATACCGGCGTTGATTCTCCGTTTATCATGCCGATACGCGCGGGTATACGTGTGTATTTTGTTTCCAGAACCACCTGTTTGCCGCCGCCGACCCCCTTCCCGCGGTACCCAGACGTCTTTCGTGCTGGTCTACGTGCACGAGCGAGTCGTACATACTACCCACTTTCCGCACGCACGCGGAACGCGTAATTGCCTTCAAAGATGGTCTCGTTACGGTTGGGACTCTGAACCGCCTTCGGGAGATGGAATATCGATCGGTCCGTCGATTCAAGGGGTCGACTTATTCAGCCTCACGCGTGGATACGATGGTCAGGATTTTGGCCACTCCATTGCTCAATTGCTCCAAAAAGTAGAAACACACTTCACCCTTGGTTAGAGTGAATTTAATCATAGAAAAACTGTACCATAGACTTTCTTCAAGCCATATTTGTGCTAAGAATTGTGAAGTGGTCCAAAGGGCTGCTTCTACCCTACAGAACTAAGATTCGTCTCAAACGTCTCACTTTTTGACGTCTAAATCTTGTCTTGACTCTCAAAGACGACTTTAAGATACCGAAAGACGTCTTTGAGGGTTGAGACAAGGTTCAGACGACTCCTAGACAACCTTGAGACTATGACAGTGTGTAGTATAGCCCCAAAAACGGTTCCTCGAATTTTTTCTCGTTAGTACCGCGACGTCCTAAATGGGTAACGTAGACTAGTTTCGGTTTACGGTACCTGGCCGCGTAGTGGTTTGTCGTATTAATTATTCTATTTACCGGATTAGCGGTCTCGAAAAAATTCACCAATCCCTCCTCGTCACTGTGATTCCGTCGATTAATTCACTCCGAATTGCATCGGATCCATAGCCAAAAAAAAAAAAATTCAAACTCAAAGACCGTTCGAAGTAATTTTTTTTTTCTTCCCGGTACTGCGCGGAGCTTCACGGTCGTATCGCAATCAGCTTGTACCGTCGACGCTCACGAGGTCCGCTCGCAACGGTCGCGATCACTGGACTGCCTTTGCGTTCATGTTACTTCTCACTCTGCCCCGCCACGCCTCACCTCGCACGGTCCGGACGCCATTAACCACCCGCACCCGTCCTCGTCGGTATCGTTTGAGCGGGCCTAGCCCCGTCCCGCTCCTTCTCACCGGCCAGGTATCTACCTCCGGTTACGACGTATATCGTTGTTGCACGGCACCCGTGTTCGGTGGCTACGGACCGTCGGCGCCATCGACGGGTTACCTGAATCAATGGTCAAGACTAGGAGCGTGCTGGCCGTCGTGACTCACCTGGACGCTGTACTTTCGTCGGCCCTTCGACGCTGCGACAGCTGACCGGTCGACTTTTTTTTTTTTTGATGAATTATAAGCAGGGTCCTGACCCCTAATTTTTTTGCTGGTAGCCCGTAACGGTCCCGAAAGAAAACTCCAGGTGTTAGTCATTCCGATTGGTATTTGAGAGTTATGCTGCCGGCACGCGAGCTCGTTGCGTGGACGTCTTTATGGTCCACCTGTTACCCGAATTTCAGTGGGTGGTTGGTTCATTCGTTTGGGATTATGCGAGGAGTGAGAAGAAACTGTGGGATTCTGTATTGTATTTGACCCCTTTTCATCCCCTCAGGAGTCAAATTTCAGAAAATGCTCGAAATACTTTCAAGGTATTTGAATGAGCAACCATTTGAAGCCAAAACGAAGTCAATATCTCATCGGGCTGAGGAGATATCGATGAATCCGCGTAAGCATGTTTTACCCCTTTGAACCCCCTTGGAGGACGACTTTCGAAAAATCGCTTATTATTAGTGCCGAAACCAGCAGCTGCACTAGGCTCGAATGAAAGATTACTATTAAATTATTCATTGAATTGTAGATTGAAATTATCCAATGAAACCCATCATTGCTGATTACTGCTATTTTCCCTGATTTAGAAGAGGATAGCCCCAGCTGAAATCCTTATAGTGTCATCCTTATAAAATATAAATACTCCGCATGATATAAAACTTAGATATAATTCATTACTATTTATAACTCGTAACTATATTTCTTATTTATTGTATACATGTATATACATTTTAACAGCTGTATGAATAAAGATGATGTGAATTTTGTGTTTTTATTGGATCATCATAAACCGGAGTAGCGAGGTGGCTGCGCGCAGTCCCTCGCGCATGAATATAGTTATACCTGTATCTAGGCAGATACGAGTGTCTTCGAACGTCCTTGAACCCTGTGGAGCGTCCTTGAGTGTCCTTGCGGGCTCTCCGATGTCGCTCGCAACCATCCGGGCCTTGTGGATCAGCACGTTTTCCAGTTTCTTCATTCTTAGATCGTTCTTTATCCACATATGCAACGTATATGCATTCTTTTGATATCACGACTGGATCACGAGATTTTGTACCCCGAACGCCAATTTGTTCTCAAAGAACCTCCATCGAGTCACGTTCTTGAAAAAGATTTGGTTAAAACTTCCGAATGTGGTTCCTTCGAGATTTTGTGATCTGGAAATTTGAACATTGATATTCATTCTATCTGGTTTGAAAGGACATTCGGGAAAATGTCTAGTCATAGTCTGATGGGGAAAGTCTCTCAGTTGATTATTGTTCAAATTCAAGGTATCAATTGAGTGGTTTTTCAGGAAAAGGTCTTGGATGAGTTGTAATCTTGGCGAGAGAAGAACAACCGTGTTCGTTCGATCGAAGAAATTCCCTCAAATCGATGTTTGGAGACTTCAGAAGAAGGAGAATTTAATTTATTAAGGAAATACGATCAAGGCGATCAAAGATAGAGAAAACTATTTTCTTGTTGTTTAAAAGTTCTTTATTCTCGTTTATAAATTTTACAATCTGATCCCTACTGAAAATGTTGATGTGATAAATCATATAATGTTTTGAACGGAATCATCTCGTCATTCATCATATGATTTGTCTTGTGAATTCGAACAAATGTGTAAAAAATCACATAATAAAACAAATTACATGATAAACTATATGATTTTTGATACATAATATCTTCTGGTGGGTGCCTACATGATTAATCATGTGATTTTTTTAATGTATTTGTTCAAACTCACACGGTAAATCATATAATGAATGACATGATGATTTCGTTCATAACATTATACGATTTATCACATCAACATTTTTAGTAGGGATAAGTCACAGGAAGTTATACGACTCGGTTATAGAACCGATTTCTGTATGTATGTAATTTTTCATACGATTCACATGATGAACAATATATGCTATGATGCGAATCAACTAATTCAGAATGAAAAATGGTTTGATTTGTTGATTTTTATCGCGTCTGATGATTCGTGTTGTGAGTTATCACCTGATTTTTTGTAGGTATATCTCACAGTCGCAATGTACAATAGCATAATTTTTTTTTATATATTAATTATGATACAATGAAACAATGAAAAAATTCATTAAAATCGTATTCTTGATGATAATTTGAATTTAATGCCTCTGTTATGTCGCCTGAAGTGTAATCAATTCAAATGCCAGTTTTAGTGTATTTTACATTGGATAAAATCCGAGCAATCTAGTTGCAGTTTTACATTTACTTTACTGCATCAGCTTCTGCGTTAATCTGTACATTTCGTAACTTAAAATGTCTTAAGATTTTTCAACGTAATTAGTTTTGAGTATTTAACGGACCATCCAAAGGGTAAAAAATATATTGACTTTATTGGGAAGGTCATATTTTAGCAAAATCGTAAAGTCTTTCAAGAAATAGCGTCTTTAAGAGTTGAGACAATGTTTGTACATCAAACAGCAAACACTAATATTCGATTCTAAAATTCATATCAATAATTCGGGTCTTCGTGTAGCTCGAATAGACTGTATTATCACTATTAGATCATTGATCGATGTACAACTCATGACGAGGGATCGAAGCATTCAGCTACATATCAATTATTAGATTAGATTCGATTCGATTCGACCATTATTCGTACATTACAATTTTAAACTGAATTTTCTTTATAAACCCACCGCAATGACATTATCTTTAGCTTGGATTTACACACAGGAGATCCGATGCAGTGCATGACGTGCACATACTTTTCTCATGTCTGATAAAAACACTATCATCGATCAACTTTTTTATTTGCTGTGCATAAGCTCAACCAGTTGGATAAAACCAACGTTTTCAATCTTGAAAACGTTGTTTTATTCAACGAAAGACTTGATCGAACAATAAGAGGTTATTTAAGTGACTTTGTCAAATTATATCATGAGTCTATATACTTAAAATTCCCGGTAAGAATCCTAAAGACACTATCTCAAAGTGCGCGTCTAGATAAGGCACCGTATGAGATAGTGATGTGCGATATAATCACTATCGATATTCTCAATATCGACACTCTACCATCGATATCTCAATATTATGCCATCGATGTATCGATATTGGATCCGACGATATTTATGAGAATCGATACCGAACACAATTTGGCTAAAACTGAAAACGGTACGGAGCTATATCTAAATTTATG